>JASANG010000273.1:320000-758984 GCA_030248215.1 Enoplolaimus lenunculus | reverse complement strand
TATAGTAATTGCACCAGTTCCCTCAGATTCTAGATTCTGTACCCATCGACCAAATGCCAGACTTTTGAGTACCAAAAAACCAGAAATAGTTTCCTCTCACACTCGCTACGTGTCCTTGAAATATATGTGCCGAGCACTCAACATTTGCAGAAACACAATCCTAGCGTACAGAGAACGACCTCCAGTATTTAGAGGTAATAGTTCTGGTCCTGCAGACGTTATAGACAAACTGGCGCATTCTGGTTATAATGTAAACTTTAATTTGATACAAGTACAAAGCTAATAAAAAGTATTAAGTCAAGATGAATACTTTTAATGAAAAATGACGAACTTTTTGGCAATTATACTACTAGCGTGTTGCTAACTATATTTACAATTAAAGCTTCGATTTAGATAATAAAATAACGACTGAAATGAACAACTTACAAATAACTAATGATTTATTGCACCAGTATTTCCTCATATTTTTAATCCTACCCATCGACCAAATGCCATAATCATACCACGAAGCGTGTTGCTAATTATATTCACTCAACTTAAGCTTCCATTTAGATAATAAAATAACGACTGAAACGAACAACTGCAACAAAGTAATCAATCATTTATTGCACCAGTTCCCTCAGATTCTAGATCTGTACCCATCCACCAAATACCAGACTTTTGAGTACCAAAAAACCAGAAATATAGTTCCTGGTCACACTCCCTACGTGTCCTTGAAATATATGTGCAACAGCCTTATCCATTGGAAACTTCTGGATTCACCACTGCCTCATTATATACTTCATCCCGTCAACGTCCACATTGTACTATGTACAAGGTTTGAAAATAAAATTTTTTAATTATCAGAACCGTTTTATTTTAAAAATGCAAACAGGAAAGTGACATGTACCATTTAACCTATTGGTAAATTGGAATTTTAAATTCAAACTGCTCAAGGCATTAAATTCAAAGTGCAAGTTAAATTTTAAATTTTCACTTAGTTAATCTTGCAATATATTGTGTTCACTATTTTAGAAAATAATAAAACTCATTTAGTGTTTTATCACTGCTGTTTCTTTCGCTTATTACTGAACTCACTCTGCTCAACTGATATCTGTGCTCAATTATTAATTATTATCCTAATTACAACTTAAAATTATTCAAAATGGTTCATTCAATTGTAAATTTGTTTGTAGCAATAGTACTGCTTTTATCGCGTGTTCAACAAAATACTGCACAGTAAGCTTAAACCAGCAACATTCTTAAAGTGTGTAGCACGTATCACCCAGTTGGCAATTACTTGGTATGAAACAATCAATCTATTCCCAAACAATAAGCCAGAAATTAGCAGGAACTGGCGTCATTCGCTTAAATTCAGCAAGCTAAATTTTGAACCCAACATTTTAGTAACCGAAAAATTACAAGACCTGTCGTTAAATGGTAATAGGTGCTGCAAACAGCTTAGACTGGCGATCAATGGGTGATTTGTCCAAACCTTAGGCTTGAATGTGAAAATCTATAACAGTCCTAATCATGTAAATATTTATGGTCTACAGCATCTCCAAACAAAGATCACGCAATCACCCAAATCTTAAAAACACTGCGAAAAAAATATATTTTTCTATCTTGCATAAACCAAACAATGCTATAAGCTTTTGAACTACACTTTAAACAGCACTAGCTAAGTAATTTTCGTTGGTTTTTGGGAGCAAATCTGCCTTGACTCTTTAACATGGCTTTATAAAATGTAAGAGCCACATCAGGCTTGAGCGTCATATCCCTATGGCTAAGTGGTGCTGGTAAATAGCTACCAACCTAACGGAACGTGCTCGATTCAGAATTTGAAAAATAAGTTTACTCCAGTCTCCAAAGTCCGCATTATAGCTTGAAATTAGATCTCAAATGAAATAGAAGAAATTTTCATTAGTTAAAAGTTAACCACTATATACATTAATGTATTTAAGATTCGATGCAACTCCAATACCAGAAATTATAACAACAATATTAACGTCGTCAACGACAACATCTGAACCAATAACAGTACCAACATCAACAACTTCAGCAAAAATAACTACGTTCAATACTGAAATTACAGCTTCGACAACGTAATTTTAATTCTTTTTTATTTATTTTTATTTTTAATTTTTCGTAACCAAATTACTTTTGAAATTAAAAAATATTTCGAACCATGTTTGCTTAAACTCTGCGCCACTGATGTTACTTGCGCTCGGGGCACAGGCGATAGCTTTGACTAAGCTCAGGCTTAGTTGTAGCAAGAGTGGATAATGGATGCTATTAACATATACGTAGAAAAGCATGTACCCAGCCCGTGTTGCTTTTTTTGGCCTTAACTCGTTTTGATCGATTGGCTGCATATTACATTCTATACGTACGCATAATGATCACGAGTTACTTCGTTTATCGTTCTAGAAAGTTAAATATTGTGAGCAAGACTGTTGAACAACCCCCCTCAATCAGAGGGTCGCCAAAAACACAACATACGGTTACATTTTTACCATTCAAACCGCGTTAGTCGCATACTTTGTTCATCGTTCTGTATCCGATACTGCTGATAAACTTTAGACTGGCGAATTTAGTGTTGGAAATTACGGATGGTTACTGTAATTGTGCATACATAATGATGCGTTTTAGAGCATGTACCATCTGTTTCTAAAGGAATTTCTAGATTCATAATACTGTAGTGACCCGAATAAGAGGGGGGTAATTAGAGGGGATCGCCATTTTGGGTCCCCATCAATAGGTGTGCGCATCCCTGATAAAAGTCTGTAAGCGGATACAGTCCCTTAACTCTAACTAGGGTCCGTAAATGTCAATTAACTGTAGAAGTAGAGTTCGAAACTTTAAACCGTACATAAGTTTTGAAACTACATTCCTAAGTGTAACTTTGCATTACCTCTCAAGTTATTGACACAAGACAAATAAACGTTTAATTGAACGGACAGTTACAGTACCGGACGTATATCAGTAACGAAGGGTGGCGGAGCGGGGGTTAAAAATAAATAATAGACCATAATCGAATAACAGTGCTGGGTACCCTCTGGAGAGGTCAAATGAATATCAGTCCCCCTCTTATTCGGGTCATTATACATAAGAAATATAACACTTTATATGCTATTATAACTTTTGATATTTGTTTAAAGCTCAAGAGGCTCAAATGCCAGTTAGCACTATGAAGACATCTACAATGCAAAAAAATAGTGGTCAAATTCACTCTCTCCGAAATAGCCTTATCCGCACTACAAAAACTGAGTCATATTCGACTCCGCCAGAGTCAAATTCGACTCACCTGAGTCGAATTTGACTATGGCATAGTCGAATATGACTCAGTTTGTGCAATCCCGAAAAGCCTACTTCGGAGCGAGTCAATTGGACTCACCATTTTTTGCAGTGTATACAAAAATTAAGAAAATTTAACATCAATGAATTATATATAACCGTAAATATGCGAATTTTACGTCTTCTATCTTTAGAGTCGAATTTGACTATGGCATAGTCGAATATGACTCAGTTTGTGCAATCCCAAAAAGCCTACTTCGGAGCGAGTCAATTGGACTCACCATTTTTTGCTGTGTATACAAAAATTAAGAAAATTTAACATCAGTGAATTATATATAACCGTAAATATGCGAATTTTACGTCTTCTATCTTTAAACTATCATGCGGTAGTTCTCATACTTCTGTTGTGTGGTAATGCCACCGTTTCAAAGGAATTCAGATTCCGGCAAACATAGCAAAATTTATGTTCCGATTCCGACCAAGTGAAATTTTTATATCGGAAATTCGAATTTTTGGTTTTGTGTCAACATTCTTAACATTTTGAGTTGAAGAGTTGATGAACAATACATAAGCAAAAACCTTTCTGTGTTTCGTACTTGAATGCAATAAAACCTGGTCCTGCACCGTTTAGGACATATGCTTGCGTTTGAAATTTTTTGCTACAAACAAAAAAATTCAATGTTTTCAAAAATTTTCCCCCAAATAATAAAATGAGTATCAAAACTTACATTGCAATTCCGATTGTGCCAAAATGTCAATTCCGACTCCAATTCCTCCTAAATCTTATTCCGATTGAAACCCTGGGTAATATCATTATTGCTATGCCGTACATGAACCCTGGCTCGCATCCGTGCAAATTTTTCGCTAGAATAGTTGTAAATTTAATACCCGTTTCTATGTTGTTTTGTTTTAGTGCAGCGGAAACAACTGCGTAAGTTGACAATAAACGTTGTTATGATTAGGTTTATTTTGATTTCAAAGCAACGGTTGGGATGAAACTACCGTTTCGAATAATACAAGGCGTTAAAATAAAAATCAATTGCTGACAAAGTTTGAATATTTAATTGTGTATAACATTCAGTTGAAACGAAAACAAATTGAACCGGTAACACAATCTTTAACCCTCTGGGGCATATTTAAAATGTACATGTATTGAATACAATAGTAGCAATATTTCCCAATTATTATGCAACTTCCACAATATCATGCGTACACTAGGTGACCTTTGAGGGGGAATTAAGTGTGATGAACACTAAAACCAAAAAAGCTTCAGTTCGCTCACCTACCTGGTGTGCGCATGATATTGTGAAAGTTGCATTACACGTATGCGTGTAGCAAAATTCTTCATTTTTGTTTTGTTTCTATGTTGTAGCGCGGACGTTCAAGACGATATCGAAACGAGTTTTTGTGATTTGATTTCGTTGGATGCCAATGAAAACAATGTGACAACGGATAAAATGCTGTCGACGCAAGAAGTCAATCATGTAACGATTCATGAAACTACACGTGTTGCAGTTGCGGTTCAAAAAATTAACTCCACTGGGACGGCCAATGAAATCGTTGGTTCTCAATATATTCTAAACGAGCAAATAGAATTCCAAAAACGTGTTAACGAAAGGCTGTACGCTTCCGCGTAAGTGGTGA
The DNA here is from genome assembly GCA_030248215.1 of Enoplolaimus lenunculus. NCBI lineage: Eukaryota > Metazoa > Nematoda > Enoplea > Enoplida > Thoracostomopsidae > Enoplolaimus > Enoplolaimus lenunculus. Next base: position 754,064 of record JASANG010000273.1, on the reverse strand, counting down.
TTTTGATGTATTCCGCCACAGAATGAGACGGGAGCAGATATAAGCTTGAAGAATTAGGTTAAATATTTTGCTTTGCGAAATTTTTAGAGACAAGAAAAAGCACATTTTACAAGAAAATCAGGTAGGTTTAACTGAATATCTGCAAAAACCTTTGAACAGTCTAATAACCAAGAAGCGAATAAAGCTAAAATTTAATAAGATGTATTTTCCAACGGCCAATGCATAGAACAGATGCAAAAAACAATAGTATAAGCATATTCCTAAGCCTAAGCCTAAGGAAAAAATTAGTCTAAACCTTAAGCTTACTCTATACCAGACCCATAGAAAAACATTCCGCCCCTGATATTTACGCGAACCGATGCATCCCACAATAACAATACCAAGCAAGTAGTACTTACAACAAAACATTATTGAACCATCTAAATCGTGTCTGCACCATCCTGAGTTTAGAGCACAAGTTTAGCGTACACTTAATATATCTTGCGTGCTTACGATATTCACTACAGAGAAAGGATAACAAATAACGGAACGTTAATGGTTTTGCTGGCATCGTGCGCGTCTAAGGAAACTCTGGTAGCTGCGAAAAAGCGAAAATTAACCAAAGAGAAAAAAGCAGAATTGAAAGCTGTCAAAGATTTGGCCAAACAATTCATGAAAGAATTCAAAGCGTCTGGATTGTCACTGGAGACGTTTGGTGGAGCTAAAAAACGCCGCAAGCGGCAATCTGGTACCGGCCGAACGTAAGTTTGGAGCAGTATTTTATATTTGAGCATTCGAGTAATGAAAAATTAAACACGAGATTATACAAGCAATTATGATCATTCAAATAACGAAATTTCCGGTATCTGTATAACGGAAACGGTGTTATATAGATTTTCACTGAAAACAGAAGCGAATACCCGGTTGTTACATCCTGAAAGTTAGTAATAGGTAATGAAACAAACGAACTGAGAATGGGGCGGACCTAAAATGTCACAAAGAAGGATTAGTAGAGTAAAATAAATGTAGTAAATTTCGAGGCTCACCACTAATTGATTCAAAAGTCCCCATCATTTGCGATCACTAGCCCACACAGTTGTAGATCAAGTCTTTGGTGAGTCCAAGGATTATGTCAAGATTTGTTAAAAAGGACGAAACTATTAATCATAAAATTCATGTTTTTTGTTTCACCACACTAGGCCTGTACTGATTTGGCCATGTGTTTTTTCGGACGTGCCTTGTATGCCTTCTGTACAGATTAATTTCATAAAATTTAAAGTCTAGTGTCTAAAATGATACATACATTTTGCGTCTTCAGAAAAAATGTATTTATACCGTTAAAATGACGTTTTTACAATCTTATAAAGCGCTTACTTTCAATATCTAATTAGCTACGCTAGCAATTCATTCCAGAATTTTCCATATGCAAAAAAATTGTTTGAAAGATGCTCATTGTACACGAGAAAAAGCGTCTAAAATAACGTTTTATTTTTGACACAATTCGCCAACATTTTTTTAAAATCTTTAGATACTCAAATGACGAAGCGTGTCGCTCAATCGCGACCGACAGCTTTTTACAATCAAACGCCACTGTCGAATTGGTTAAATCTCAGCCTGAATTATTCAAACAAGCTGCAGCATTCACCATTGACACTGCAGAACACGTTCCTTCTATGACGACCGACGTTCGAAGCGATTATGAGTCAAAACTTAACTTCATTCAAATTGGATTGGCATCACTTGCTGAGTAAGTTTTCGACTTATTCTTCCTATTCGTATGTGTCTGCGTAACCCCAGAATTTATTTCGCTTCTCTTTAAGGGACCCCCTCGCTGTCCGGTTCCAGACTATTATTTATTTTTCAATTCAGCAATTGTTATTTAGACATCATTCCATTAAAGTATGCCATCTATTTTTTTGTAGTTTATGTTCAGTTCTAAACGAATGTACGTTTAAGACTTGAGTTTGCAGTTATAAATATAGGTAACCTTGGTATGTTGAGTAACGAATCATATTCTGTACTGAAATTAGCTTGGTTCAGAAAGCATCTACGCAATACCATTACTGTAACTGGCGTTTATGGACTAAGTAGTTTTGGACGCTATCCATTTTACGGACTCCAATTAAATAGACTCCGATTGATGCACACTAAAACTTCGCGGACTGTAAACATTACCTCCCTCTTCTTATTCTGGTATATCCAGTATTCTCAAATGTGTGTACAGTACAGCGCCTGTCACCAATTAGCGATAAGTTTTCAAACAGACGAACCGCTGCAATTAGGTAGGACAAATCGAACGCAAAAAATGTGCTGAATTTTAAACTTCATCAATCATATGGTTCGAAACTAACAAAACCTATCATTAATTGATTATTGGTGCTACCCACATTTAAGAATATCGACCCAGCGCATAGGCCCTCAATAGAATACGGAATTTGAAATATCCAGAGACCTTTAAGTACCAGTGTTTTTGCTGCAATTGTGAGCTATTCGAAAAACCTCAGCAGCGTTTTATAGGTTGATGCTTGCACTTATCTTTACGCCGAGACGTCAGCTTCGGCTTAGGATTACGAAGAATGTTTAAATAATGATGCTGCGCCTGTAAAATGGAACGTTGGTTGCATTTCTGATCAAATTTGTACAAATTACTGTCTAGACGACGAGCGTGTGCAATCGTCCAATTTTGGGTAGGGGTGTCAGCTACAACAGCCATGTTTCTGTTATGCTTAAAAACAACGTATGCGACAACAATTTTTATTAAAGTATTTTTGTTTTAGATCGAGAATTAACGCTACCGAACCAACGTAAGTTTTATAGAATTGTCACAATATGGTATTGTAGGTACATGACTTAAGACGAATTTTAATGAGCAACAAAGACTTACATGATTTGTAGAATGTTCGTTTAGGATTTGGCTAAGCTTAGCACTGCGTTGAAATTCAGCCCTAATCTTCAAGAACTATTCACACATGCGTGTTTTTTGCAGCGAGAACACGCAGCTGAAATTTGCAAGAGTGACTGGTTCTTAATTGCGGTATAATATTAGGGCTAAATTCCGCTGCTGCAATTTGCAAGAGTGACCTGTAGCTGAAAGTAATTAAAGGAATTTAACTTTTATTCTGAATCTTGACATAAAGTTATATGAATAATTTACAGACGATTGCGATAAATATCAATCATAATCTATATTTTAGTACAGCCAATGTTACAAATTAATTCGACTTGCAAGGCTATATATGAATTAATTCTTTGCGTATATTCATCATAGATAAATTGCAGCTGCATGTTCTCCGGATGAATTTTTGAAAACAATGGGCGTTACTCGAAACTTCATGCTATTAAATTTAATTCACACATGTAAATAAAGTTGCAAGTCTGTGGAATTTATTGAAACTGTAATTGTTTGGTCAATTGGAAACCAGGTTATTAAGCGTTTAACCAGTTAGTTAAGCGTTTTAATTCAAACTTTTCAATATAGGCAAGAAGCGTGAATTAATTCAAATATATATCCAATTTGTCTGATATTTGGCAGTGACGGCAATACCGAGTGGACTAGTTTTGCATCTACCTAGCACTGATGAGAAACAGTTTGTTTTGAAATTATTTTCAACTCAAGAAATTTTGTGTAACTCCCATTTTTTGAAAAGTGATTCCGAGTACTTGCAGCTGCTATTTATTCATGATAAACATAGGCAAAAAATCCAATTCATTATAATAAGTAGAAATAGAATTGCATTGCGCAAGAGTAATTTTTTGCTTAGGCCTAGGCTTAATAGGCATAGGATTACGCTTAGAAATTTGCTTATACTAGTGTTACATCCCTATTGTATAGATTAGCCGTAAGGTTCACGGCTTCAGCTTAGGTTCAGGTTTGTGATTTGATAAGAAGCGTTTACTTTTTGAAAACGTTTTATTTTTGTCACGATTCGTTAACTTTGTAGGGCGAAATATACATTTGCGAAAATTGACCTTAAATTTTAGAAATGTACCGAATGCTGCGTCAGCTCGTGCAATGTATGGCATTGTTGATTCCTATCCGGCAGTGTTACAATACATTATGCGCAAAATCAACAAATTCCTATCAGGGCCACAAAAGCGAGAACTTAGAGCCATTTACAAAGAAAAAGTGAAACCAGAACGGAAAACTGACACAAAAATCAAACGCGAAGAAAAGAAACTACAAAACGCCAAACGCTAAAAACACCACTGCGGTTGGCTGCACGTTCGCCTCGTTCTGTAAGAAGAATAAAAACATATTAGCAATGGACCTGGCAAATAACAAATGAGTATAAGTCTTTTTTGGAAAAAATGCCCAATTAGCCAAAAATAGGTAACATTAAGTTTAGAACCGAAACTCACAGTAGTAACAACTTATTTTAAGTAAATAATAAGTGAGTGTAAATGCGAATTTTTTCGCAAAATTTCTAAATTTGATAAAAAATATTTTCTTCATTTTAAACCTAAGCTTATAAAATTGTGGTATGCAGCGTTAAGAATATGATTAAAAACAACTGAAATCTATATACTTGTAATACATTTTTAGATTTTATAATCAAAGTTTCATCGAATTGTACAGTGTTTAGGGTTGCGCTATACTTTTGTTGACGTCCGGCGTCGTGCGTCACGCCTCCGGCGCCGTCCGTCACCGTACGTCACTGGGCGGTATAGTAAGTTATTTACACAATGATGCTGTATGGTGACGGATGGTGATGCCTGGTGACGGACGCCGGTGAACGGTGACGGACAACTCCGCACGACAAGTATAGCACCACCTTTATTTTGCACAATATTATATGCTCGTATGCTCTCTTCAAAGGTAAAATTTCAATCTTCCATTCTGATTTGCTGGTAAAGGTTTGGAAATGCACCCAACTTTAGTATCGAAAACAAAAAAGTTTTACCAAAATTTCCACACGAAGCATATTGAGGTATATATTGGTGTAAGCTGACGCTTTTGCAATTGTTTTTTCATGAAAATTTTATTTATGTTTCAATAAGTGCATATTATTATGGCGTAAATCATGGTGACCCAAATAAACATGATTGCATTGATTTTAGTTTTTGTTTTATAACTGAGGCCAATGTTACTTTGCAGTGCGATAACAGTATAAGCAGATGCCTAAGCCTAAGCCAAACTGTAAGTAAAACAATGTAAGGATAAGCCTATAACAAAGTTTGGCCCTAAGCCTAAAACTTAAACTTAAAGTAAAACAAACAGTACTCTGCGCCCAACAGGTATTAGAATCAAATTATTACTTTCATAGTTTAGAATATTTTATTATAGCTGAAGCTTTAAGCTTAGATAAATGAATGTTTATAATAAGCTTAGCTAGCACGAAATGCACCATTTAACTTGCAAGTAGGAACCAATATAAGTGTCGAATATTTAACGGTATAAAAATGGAAATAATGAAAGTTTAGTTAATTCAAACGTATATGAAAATCATGATCTATATAACCATAACATACCTACAATATTAAACAAAGTGAATTAATCTATATTAGTATATAAAATTAAAACCGGCGAAAAAACGTATTCGTTTCATTTCGTATTCATTCGGTTTTCGAATTTTATACGAATTTAGTTTTATTTACGTATTCTATATTTCGTTTTCGATTTACGTATTCTTAGTTTTTTGAAAGTATATAGTGTAGCGTTCTATTTTTAATTAAGTTCTGGGTCTAAATGTTATTTGCAGTTTTATATTTCTTTATTTTTTGTTGTTTGTTTGTGATTTGGTTGTTTGTTGGAGGTGAGGATAAATACTCGACGTCGAAATGCTTTAAAGTTTTGTGGAGATGTGCTTTGTGTATCAAGGTTACGCGTTTCCGTTTCGGTTATTTTAATCACTGTCCGTTTCCGTCTTTGTCTTTTTAAATATTCGATTAAACCGGTTTTAAATTTTTGATTATACCGGTTTTAAATATTCGATTAAACCGGTTTTAAATATTCGATTATACCGGTTTTAAATATTCGATTAAACCGGTTTTAAATTTTTGATTATACCGGTTTTAAATATTCGATTAAACCGGTTTTAAATTTTTGATTATACCGGTTTTAAATATTCGATTAAACCGGTTTTAAATTTTTGATTATACCGGTTTTAAATATTCGATTAAACCGGTTTTAAATTTTTGATTATACCGGTTTTAAATATTCGATTAAACCGGTTTTAAATATTCGATTATACCGGTTTTAAATATTCGGTTAAACCGGTTTTAAATTTTTGATTATACCGGTTTTAAATATTCGATTAAACCGGTTTTAAATTTTTCATTATACCGGTTTTAAATATTCGATTAAACCGGTTTTAAATATTCGATTAAACCGGTTTTAAATTTTTGATTATACCGGTTTTAAATATTCGATTATACCGGTTGTGTATTATTTGGTATACACAAATTGCACAGTCTGTCATAAAATATAATGCGGTATGCACGAAATGGTTACGGGTGCTACTATAGATTTTAGGATTTAGAGTAAAATCTATTTCCCATGTTTAGACTAAGTTTCAAGTTTTGCTAGGCTATCAATTAATAATTTGATTCTAATACCTATTGGGCGCAGTTAATAATTTGATTCTAATACCTGTTGGGCGCAGAGTACTGTTTGTTTTACTTTAAGTTTAAGTTTTAGGCTTAGGGCCAAACTTTGTTATAGGCTTATCCTTACATTGTTTTACTTACAGTTTCGGCTTAGGCTTAGGCATCTGCTTATACTGTTATCGCACTGCAAAGTAACATTGGCCTCAGTTATAAAACAAAAACTAAAATCAATGCAATCATGTTTATTTGGGTCACCATGATTTACGCCATAATAATATGCACTTATTGAAACATAAATAAAATTTTCATGAAAAAACAATTGCAAAAGCGTCAGCTTACACCAATATATACCTCAATATGCTTCGTGTGGAAATTTTGGTAAAACTTTTTTGTTTTCGATACTAAAGTTGGGTGCATTTCCAAACCTTTACCAGCAAATCAGAATGGAAGATTGAAATTTTACCTTTGAAGAGAGCATACGAGCATATAATATTGTGCAAAATAAAGGTGGTGCTATACTTGTCGTGCGGAGTTGTCCGTCACCGTTCACCGGCGTCCGTCACCAGGCATCACCATCCGTCACCATACAGCATCATTGTGTAAATAACTTACTATACCGCCCAGTGACGTACGGTGACGGACGGCGCCGGAGGCGTGACGCACGACGCCGGACGTCAACAAAAGTATAGCGCAACCCTAAACACTGTACAATTCGATGAAACTTTGATTATAAAATCTAAAAATGTATTACAAGTATATAGATTTCAGTTGTTTTTAATCATATTCTTAACGCTGCATACCACAATTTTATAAGCTTAGGTTTAAAATGAAGAAAATATTTTTTATCAAATTTAGAAATTTTGCGAAAAAATTCGCATTTACACTCACTTATTATTTACTTAAAATAAGTTGTTACTACTGTGAGTTTCGGTTCTAAACTTAATGTTACCTATTTTTGGCTAATTGGGCATTTTTTCCAAAAAAGACTTATACTCATTTGTTATTTGCCAGGTCCATTGCTAATATGTTTTTATTCTTCTTACAGAACGAGGCGAACGTGCAGCCAACCGCAGTGGTGTTTTTAGCGTTTGGCGTTTTGTAGTTTCTTTTCTTCGCGTTTGATTTTTGTGTCAGTTTTCCGTTCTGGTTTCACTTTTTCTTTGTAAATGGCTCTAAGTTCTCGCTTTTGTGGCCCTGATAGGAATTTGTTGATTTTGCGCATAATGTATTGTAACACTGCCGGATAGGAATCAACAATGCCATACATTGCACGAGCTGACGCAGCATTCGGTACATTTCTAAAATTTAAGGTCAATTTTCGCAAATGTATATTTCGCCCTACAAAGTTAACGAATCGTGACAAAAATAAAACGTTTTCAAAAAGTAAACGCTTCTTATCAAATCACAAACCTGAACCTAAGCTGAAGCCGTGAACCTTACGGCTAATCTATACAATAGGGATGTAACACTAGTATAAGCAAATTTCTAAGCGTAATCCTATGCCTATTAAGCCTAGGCCTAAGCAAAAAATTACTCTTGCGCAATGCAATTCTATTTCTACTTATTATAATGAATTGGATTTTTTGCCTATGTTTATCATGAATAAATAGCAGCTGCAAGTACTCGGAATCACTTTTCAAAAAATGGGAGTTACACAAAATTTCTTGAGTTGAAAATAATTTCAAAACAAACTGTTTCTCATCAGTGCTAGGTAGATGCAAAACTAGTCCACTCGGTATTGCCGTCACTGCCAAATATCAGACAAATTGGATATATATTTGAATTAATTCACGCTTCTTGCCTATATTGAAAAGTTTGAATTAAAACGCTTAACTAACTGGTTAAACGCTTAATAACCTGGTTTCCAATTGACCAAACAATTACAGTTTCAATAAATTCCACAGACTTGCAACTTTATTTACATGTGTGAATTAAATTTAATAGCATGAAGTTTCGAGTAACGCCCATTGTTTTCGAAAATTCATCCGGAGAACGTGCAGCTGCAATTTATCTATGATGAATATACGCAAAGAATTAATTCATATATAGCCTTGCAAGTCGAATTAATTTGTAACATTGGCTGTACTAAAATATAGATTATGATTGATATTTATCGCAATCGTCTGTAAATTATTCATATAACTTTATGTCAAGATTCAGAATAAAAGTTAAATTCCTTTAATTACTTTCAGCTACAGGTCACTCTTGCAAATTGCAGCAGCGGAATTTAGCCCTAATATTATACCGCAATTAAGAACCAGTCACTCTTGCAAATTTCAGCTGCGTGTTCTCGCTGCAAAAAACACGCATGTGTGAATAGTTCTTGAAGATTAGGGCTGAATTTCAACGCAGTGCTAAGCTTAGCCAAATCCTAAACGAACATTCTACAAATCATGTAAGTCTTTGTTGCTCATTAAAATTCGTCTTAAGTCATGTACCTACAATACCATATTGTGACAATTCTATAAAACTTACGTTGGTTCGGTAGCGTTAATTCTCGATCTAAAACAAAAATACTTTAATAAAAATTGTTGTCGCATACGTTGTTTTTAAGCATAACAGAAACATGGCTGTTGTAGCTGACACCCCTACCCAAAATTGGACGATTGCACACGCTCGTCGTCTAGAGTAATTTGTACAATTTGATCAGAAATGCAACCAACGTTCCATTTTACAGGCGCAGCATCATTATTTAAACATTCTTCGTAATCCTAAGCCGAAGCTGACGTCTCGGCGTAAAGATAAGTGCAAGCATCAACCTATAAAACGCTGCTGAGGTTTTTCGAATAGCTCACAATTGCAGCAAAAACACTGGTACTTAAAGGTCTCTGGATATTTCAAATTCCGTATTCTATTGAGGGCCTATGCGCTGGGTCGATATTCTTAAATGTGGGTAGCACCAATAATCAATTAATGATAGGTTTTGTTAGTTTCGAACCATATGATTGATGAAGTTTAAAATTCAGCACATTTTTTGCGTTCGATTTGTCCTACCTAATTGCAGCGGTTCGTCTGTTTGAAAACTTATCGCTAATTGGTGACAGGCGCTGTACTGTACACACATTTGAGAATACTGGATATAGCAGAATAAGAAGAGGGAGGTAATGTTTACAGTCCGCGAAGTTTTAGTGTGCATCAATCGGAGTCTATTTAATTGGAGTCCGTAAAATGGATAGCGTCCAAAACTACTTAGTCCATAAACGCCAGTTACAGTAATGGTATTGCGTAGATGCTTTCTGAACCAAGCTAATTTCAGTACAGAATATGATTCGTTACTCAACATACCAAGGTTACCTATATTTATAACTGCAAACTCAAGTCTTAAACGTACATTCGTTTAGAACTGAACATAAACTACAAAAAAATAGATGGCATACTTTAATGGAATGATGTCTAAATAACAATTGCTGAATTGAAAAATAAATAATAGTCTGGAACCGGACAGCGAGGGGGTCCCTTAAAGAGAAGCGAAATAAATTCTGGGGTTACGCAGACACATACGAATAGGAAGAATAAGTCGAAAACTTACTCAGCAAGTGATGCCAATCCAATTTGAATGAAGTTAAGTTTTGACTCATAATCGCTTCGAACGTCGGTCGTCATAGAAGGAACGTGTTCTGCAGTGTCAATGGTGAATGCTGCAGCTTGTTTGAATAATTCAGGCTGAGATTTAACCAATTCGACAGTGGCGTTTGATTGTAAAAAGCTGTCGGTCGCGATTGAGCGACACGCTTCGTCATTTGAGTATCTAAAGATTTTAAAAAAATGTTGGCGAATTGTGTCAAAAATAAAACGTTATTTTAGACGCTTTTTCTCGTGTACAATGAGCATCTTTCAAACAATTTTTTTTGCATATGGAAAATTCTGGAATGAATTGCTAGCGTAGCTAATTAGATATTGAAAGTAAGCGCTTTATAAGATTGTAAAAACGTCATTTTAACGGTATAAATACATTTTTTCTGAAGACGCAAAATGTATGTATCATTTTAGACACTAGACTTTAAATTTTATGAAATTAATCTGTACAGAAGGCATACAAGGCACGTCCGAAAAAACACATGGCCAAATCAGTACAGGCCTAGTGTGGTGAAACAAAAAACATGAATTTTATGATTAATAGTTTCGTCCTTTTTAACAAATCTTGACATAATCCTTGGACTCACCAAAGACTTGATCTACAACTGTGTGGGCTAGTGATCGCAAATGATGGGGACTTTTGAATCAATTAGTGGTGAGCCTCGAAATTTACTACATTTATTTTACTCTACTAATCCTTCTTTGTGACATTTTAGGTCCGCCCCATTCTCAGTTCGTTTGTTTCATTACCTATTACTAACTTTCAGGATGTAACAACCGGGTATTCGCTTCTGTTTTCAGTGAAAATCTATATAACCCCGTTTCCGTTATACAGATACCGGAAATTTCGTTATTTGAATGATCATAATTGCTTGTATAATCTCGTGTTTAATTTTTCATTACTCGAATGCTCAAATATTAAATACTGCTCCAAACTTACGTTCGGCCGGTACCAGATTGCCGCTTGCGGCGTTTTTTAGCTCCACCAAACGTCTCCAGTGACAATCCAGACGCTTTGAATTCTTTCATGAATTGTTTGGCCAAATCTTTGACAGCTTTCAATTCTGCTTTTTTCTCTTTGGTTAATTTTCGCTTTTTCGCAGCTACCAGAGTTTCCTTAGACGCGCACGATGCCAGCAAAACCATTAACGTTCCGTTATTTGTTATCCTTTCTCTGTAGTGAATATCGTAAGCACGCAAGATATATTAAGTGTACGCTAAACTTGTGCTCTAAACTCAGGATGGTGCAGACACGATTTAGATGGTTCAATAATGTTTTGTTGTAAGTACTACTTGCTTGGTATTGTTATTGTGGGATGCATCGGTTCGCGTAAATATCAGGGGCGGAATGTTTTTCTATGGGTCTGGTATAGAGTAAGCTTAAGGTTTAGACTAATTTTTTCCTTAGGCTTAGGCTTAGGAATATGCTTATACTATTGTTTTTTGCATCTGTTCTATGCATTGGCCGTTGGAAAATACATCTTATTAAATTTTAGCTTTATTCGCTTCTTGGTTATTAGACTGTTCAAAGGTTTTTGCAGATATTCAGTTAAACCTACCTGATTTTCTTGTAAAATGTGCTTTTTCTTGTCTCTAAAAATTTCGCAAAGCAAAATATTTAACCTAATTCTTCAAGCTTATATCTGCTCCCGTCTCATTCTGTGGCGGAATACATCAAAATCACCACTTACGCGGAAGCGTACAGCCTTTCGTTAACACGTTTTTGGAATTCTATTTGCTCGTTTAGAATATATTGAGAACCAACGATTTCATTGGCCGTCCCAGTGGAGTTAATTTTTTGAACCGCAACTGCAACACGTGTAGTTTCATGAATCGTCACATGATTGACTTCTTGCGTCGACAGCATTTTATCCGTTGTCACATTGTTTTCATTGGCATCCAACGAAATCAAATCACAAAAACTCGTTTCGATATCGTCTTGAACGTCCGCGCTACAACATAGAAACAAAACAAAAATGAAGAATTTTGCTACACGCATACGTGTAATGCAACTTTCACAATATCATGCGCACACCAGGTAGGTGAGCGAACTGAAGCTTTTTTGGTTTTAGTGTTCATCACACTTAATTCCCCCTCAAAGGTCACCTAGTGTACGCATGATATTGTGGAAGTTGCATAATAATTGGGAAATATTGCGACTATTGTATTCAATACATGTACATTTTAAATATGCCCCAGAGGGTTAAAGATTGTGTTACCGGTTCAATTTGTTTTCGTTTCAACTGAATGTTATACACAATTAAATATTCAAACTTTGTCAGCAATTGATTTTTATTTTAACGCCTTGTATTATTCGAAACGGTAGTTTCATCCCAACCGTTGCTTTGAAATCAAAATAAACCTAATCATAACAACGTTTATTGTCAACTTACGCAGTTGTTTCCGCTGCACTAAAACAAAACAACATAGAAACGGGTATTAAATTTACAACTATTCTAGCGAAAAATTTGCACGGATGCGAGCCAGGGTTCATGTACGGCATAGCAATAATGATATTACCCAGGGTTTCAATCGGAATAACATTTAGGAGGAATTGGAGTCGGAATTGACATTTTGGCACAATCGGAATTGCAATGTAAGTTTTGATACTCATTTTATTATTTGGGGGAAAATTTTTGAAAACATTGAATTTTTTTGTTTGTAGCAAAAAATTTCAAACGCAAGCATATGTCCTAAACGATGCAGGACCAGGTTTTATTGCATTCAAGTACGAAACACAGAAAGGTTTTTGCTTATGTATTGTTCATCAACTCTTCAACTCAAAATGTTAAGAATGTTGACACAAAACCAAAAATTCGAATTTCCGATATAAAAATTTCACTTGGTCGGAATCGGAACATAAATTTTGCTATGTTTGCCGGAATCGGAATTCCTTTGAAACGGTGGCATTACCACACAACAGAAGTATGAGAACTACCGCATGATAGTTTAAAGATAGAAGACGTAAAATTCGCATATTTACGGTTATATATAATTCACTGATGTTAAATTTTCTTAATTTTTGTATACACAGCAAAAAATGGTGAGTCCAATTGACTCGCTCCGAAGTAGGCTTTTTGGGATTGCACAAACTGAGTCATATTCGACTATGCCATAGTCAAATTCGACTCTAAAGATAGAAGACGTAAAATTCGCATATTTACGGTTATATATAATTCATTGATGTTAAATTTTCTTAATTTTTGTATACACTGCAAAAAATGGTGAGTCCAATTGACTCGCTCCGAAGTAGGCTTTTCGGGATTGCACAAACTGAGTCATATTCGACTATGCCATAGTCAAATTCGACTCAGGTGAGTCGAATTTGACTCTGGCGGAGTCGAATATGACTCAGGTTTTGTAGTGCGGATAAGGCTTAGTGAATTTGACCACTATTTTTTTGCATTGTAGATGTCTTCATAGTGCTAACTGGCATTTGAGCCTCTTGAGCTTTAAACAAATATCAAAAGTTATAATAGCATATAAAGTGTTATATTCCTTATGTATAATGACCCGAATAAGAGGGCGACTGATATTCATTTGACCTCTCCAGAGGGTACCCAGCACTGTTATTCGATTACGGTCTATTATTTATTTTTAACCCCCGCTTCGCCACCCTTCGTTACTGATATACGTCCGGTACTGCAACTGTCCGTTCAATTAAACGTTTATTTGTCTTGTGTCAATAACTTGAGAGGTAATGCAAAGTTACACTTAGGAATGTAGTTTCAAAACTTATGTACGGTTTAAAGCTTCGAACTCTACTTCTACAATTAATTGACATTTACGGACCCTAGTTAGAGTTAAGGGACTGTATCCGCTTACAGACTTTTATCAGGGATGCGCACACCTATTGATGGGGACCCAAAATGGCGATCCCCTCTAATTACCCCCTCTTATTCGGGTCACTACAGTATTATGAATCTAGAAATTCCTTTAGAAACAGATGGTACATGCTCTAAAACGCATCATTATGTATGCACATCTACAGTAACCATCCGTAATTTCCAACACTAAATTCGCCAGTCTAAAGTTTATCAGCAGTATCGGATACAGAACGATGAACAAAGTATGCGACTAACGCGGTTTGAATGGTAAAAATGTAACCGTATGTTGTGTTTTTGGCGACCCTCTGATTGAGGGGGGTTGTTCAACAGTCTTGCTCACAATATTTAACTTTCTAGAACGATAAACGAAGTAACTCGTGATCATTATGCGTACGTATAGAATGTAATATGCAGCCAATCGATCAAAACGAGTTAAGGCCAAAAAAAAAGCAACACGGGCTGGGTACATGCTTTTCTACGTATATGTTAATAGCATCCATTATCCACTCTTGCTACAACTAAGCCTGAGCTTAGTCAAAGCTATCGCCTGTGCCCCGAGCGCAAGTAACATCAGTGGCGCAGAGTTTAAGCAAACATGGTTCGAAATATTTTTTAATTTCAAAAGTAATTTGGTTACGAAAAATTAAAAATAAAAATAAATAAAAAAGAATTAAAATTACGTTGTCGAAGCTGTAATTTCAGTATTGAACGTAGTTATTTTTGCTGAAGTTGTTGATGTTGGTACTGTTATTGGTTCAGATGTTGTCGTTGACGACGTTAATATTGTTGTTATAATTTCTGGTATTGGAGTTGCATCGAATCTTAAATACATTAATGTATATAGTGTTTAACTTTTAACTAATGAAAATTTCTTCTATTTCATTTGAGATCTAATTTCAAGCTATAATAATGCGGACTTTGGAGACTGGAGTAAACTTATTTTTCAAATTCTGAATCGAGCACGTTCCGTTAGGTTGGTAGCTATTTACCAGCACCACTTAGCCATAGGGATATGACGCTCAAGTCTGATGTGGCTCTTACATTTTATAAAGCCATGTTAAAGAGTCAAGGCAGATTTGCTCCCAAAAACCAACGAAAATTACTTAGCTAGTGCTGTTTAAAGTGTAGTTCAAAAGCTTATAGCATTGTTTGGTTTATGCAAGATAGAAAAATATATTTTTTTCGCAGTGTTTTTAAGATTTGGGTGATTGCGTGATCTTTGTTTGGAGATGCTGTAGACCATAAATATTTACATGATTAGGACTGTTATAGATTTTCACATTCAAGCCTAAGGTTTGGACAAATCACCCATTGATCGCCAGTCTAAGCTGTTTGCAGCACCTATTACCATTTAACGACAGGTCTTGTAATTTTTCGGCTACTAAAATGTTGGGTTCAAAATTTAGCTTGCTGAATTCAAGCGAATGACGCCAGTTCTTTGTTAATTTCTGGCTTATTGTTTGGGATAGATTGATTGTTTCATACCAAGTAATTGCCAACTGGGTGATACGTGCTACACACTTTAAGAATGTTGCTGGTTTAAGCTTACTGTGCAGTATTTTGTTGAACACGCGATAAAAGCAGTACTATTGGTACAAACAAATTTACAATTGAATGAACCATTTTGAATAATTTTAAGTTGTAATTAGGATAATAATTAATAATTGAGCACAGATATCAGTTGAGCAGAGTGAGTTCAGTAATAAGCGAAAGAAACAGCAGTGATAAAACACTAAATGAGTTTTATTATTTTCTAAAATAGTGAACACAATATATTGCAAGATTAACTAAGTGAAAATTTAAAATTTAACTTGCACTTTAAATTTAATGCCTTGAGCAGTTTGAATTTAAAATTCCAATTTACCAATAGGTTAAATGGTACATGTCACTTTCCTGTTTGCATTTTTAAAATAAAACGGTTCTGATAATTAAAAAATTTTATTTTCAAACCTTGTACATAGTACAATGTGGACGTTGACGGGATGAAGTATATAATAAGGCAGTGGCGGATCCAGAAATTTCCAATGGATAAGGCTGTTGCACATATATTTCAAGGACACGTAGGGAGTGTGAGCGGGAACTATTTCTGGTTTTTTGGTACTCAAAAGTCTGGCATTTGGTGGATGGGTACAGATCTAGAATCTGAGGGAACTGGTGCAATAAATGATTGATTCTTTGTTGCAGTTGTTCGTTTCAGTCGTTATTTTATTATCTAAATCGAAGCTTAAATTGTGAATATAGTTAGCAACACGCTTCGTGGTATGATTGCCAAAAAGTTCGTCATTTTTCACTAAAAGTATTAAGTATAGCAACTTTAATACTTTTATTAGCTTTGTTATTGTATCGAATTAAAGTCTACATTATAACCAGAATGCGCCAGTTTGTCTATAACGTCTGCAGGACCAGAACTATCACCTCTAAATACTAAAAGTAGTTCTCTGTACGCTAGGATTGTGCTGCTGCAAATGTTGAGTGCTCGGCACATATATTTCAAGGACACGTAGCGAGTGTGAGAGGGAACTATTTCTGGTTTTTTGGTACTCAAAAGTCTGGCATTTGGTGGATGGGTACAGATCTAGAATCTGAGGGAACTGGTGCAATTACTATATGATAAATGATTGATTCTTTGTTGCAGTTGTTCGTTTCAGTCGTTATTTTATTATCTAAATCGAAGCTTAAATAGTGAATATAGTTAGCAACACGCTTCGTGGTATGATTGCCAAAAAGTTTCACATTTTTCACTAAAAGCATTAAGTATAGCAACTTTAATACTTTCATTAGCTTTTTATATTGTATCGAATTAAAGTCTACATTATAACCAGAATGCGCCAGTTTGTCTATAACGTCTACAGGACCAAAACTATCACCTCTAAATACTAAAAGTAGTTCTCTGTACCGCTAGGAAAAATGGGCCCATGTATAGATCGGTAACGGAACGTTTTTTGTGAGACTGCAATAGAGTAAAACGTAGGCTTTAGACTAAGTTTTTTGCTTAGGCATAGTAAATTCATTAAATCTGCGTTTCTATAATCAAAAAGGTTTGATTGGTTGCACCGATTTTTTGAAAGCAATTAATATTTCAACAGCGAACAATGAAATTTGAGACATTTCGAGCAACTGAAAAAATCGAGTGTATGCTATGTATAGTGTTTGGATAGCGCTATACTTTAACTGTGACAGACGCGCTCCCGGCCGCCACCGCGAAAATATATATTAGTTTGCATGGTCATTCAATTATGAATTAATATATAGCTCAAAATATTGGATGAATTCATAAAAATTTCAAGTTCGATGGTTATAATTGTATTGTAGCCGAAAACATGCCACGAATATATACAGATAAAACAATCAGTTTAAATTTTGACCACTTTTACTACAGTAGTTTGTAACCAAGCTAAAACGGCATTTTAAATTTTAATGTAATACTATTGTAGATAGACAGCTCGTCTGCAGGCACCGGTTTTAGGCTTATGATTAGGATTAGGTTTCGGAAAAGTGTAGACTCAGCATAAAGTTTTTACTTTTCATGAAAAACCCATGCAGTATTTTTCTTGCTCACAAGTTATTTGTAAAATATCGCAACCGAAGATGGAGGCTAAAATAGGTAATGAAAATGATGTTGAATTTGAAAATTTTAACTCAATCTTAACTTTCAACAATTTTCAAACTTACTTTCCGAAAAATTCCGGCGACTGATTCAAAGTTGGCCGGCCTAAATCTACTCTCATTGAAGTGCATAATTTGTATGAAAATGGAAAAAAATTCTACAGAAATTGCACTGTCGAAACTTTCCGCAAAAATTCAACCGGAACCACAAGCGGAAGTAGACGGTCTGCCGGAGTGAGCGATGGAGGCAGGCGTAACCTAAAATGGTTCCCTTGTTAATACATAACGGACTAATGTATTTCTAAGCCTAAGCCTAAGCTTAAGAATGAGCTACACCTAAGTCTCTGCCTACTGTAGTGACCCGAATATGAGAAGGGTAATAAGAGGGGTCTTCATTAATAGGAGTCTGTATCCCTATAAATAAGAGTCCGTAAGCGGATAGAGTTCCTAAAACCCAATTAGAGTTCATAAACGTCAGTTATCCCTAATTGTAGCTGATAAATGACTCTAGGACCAAATTAAATTGAGTTCAAAACTTAAAAGCTTACGGAAAATTTTTGGCTCACCTAGAAGATTTTCAACCTTGCTTGTAAGTTACTGAAAAACTTTATATGCCCTTTCTGAGCAATTTTTAGCCCCCTAGTAAAATTGGCTGGTTACGGCCTGCTCTAGAGACGCCAAATAAATATCAGTCTCCCTATTATTCATGTCTCTACAGTAAGCCAAAGAACAAATTGCTTAAAGCTTAAGCGTATTTTATTGCAGTCCCACCGAAAACGTCCCGCTCCTTATCATAACATGGGTCACATGACGCATAAACAAGCATAAGCGGAAAATCTAACCTATGTTGTTTCAAATATTAAAATGCGAATGTATCCGAATTTGGTTGAACGATCGAAACTGTACAAAACAAAATTTAAAACATTAAAACAGGAAGAGTCGGCACGGTACACCAATACAACGTTAAAATAATAATACTATCAACGCGAAAACACTTTGAGTTTCAGCTGGTTGACGCAGTTGCTTTTATACCCATTTCAAAGCCTTTTTGTCGAAAATAACAACAGTGTAGGCTTAAAACTATTTGTAGACTCTTTGATCTAAAATTTGAACAGTTTGCAAAAAATGTAATAACACCCTCAGAATTCAAAAGTGCCGCTTGTTGACGTAAATATGGCTCTAAACTTGAATCTAAATGTTCAAAAAAATTTAAATTTTTTAGCCCCATGCTTATACTCTAAGCTATTTCTAGATCGTATACATGAGACAAGTTGAATGATAAAGCTATATCACCCACACCTTAGAATAAAATGTGAAATTTTTCAGAATATATATACAAAATTATGACATACACTGAACAAGATATAAAATGATTTGAACTAAAAACAATACTAATATATTGTGAATTCGATGAATTTAGAAATAATCTGACAAAATTGAATAACAGCAAACTCAAACGACGTTTGAACAGTGAGTTGAAATTTGGCAGCGTTGGGCTTTTGAGCAAAACGTAGTATTAATGTTGTTTGTTTGAAAGCATTAAAAAAATTTTAATTACACGTTATAAGCATATACAAAATAGTTTAGCAAATTTACGCTGGAGCAATTCGAACCCTTTTGCACAAATCTGCACGACGCCTATGCGCTTTGTAGCTTGAGCTGATTGGAACGTGATTGTCTGCTTTTGATTTTAAGTCAAAATTTTTATGGGTTCGTTCTGCGAAAGATCACTCAACCGTAGATATATTAATAATGCTTTTAAAAACCAGGGCAAAAAATTTTAAAGGCTAATCATCTGTGTTTTTTATGTTACCATAATAACAGACCCTGACGTTGCGACTAACATAGGAATGTAAACTATCCTTTCATAGTCAAACACTTGCCATCGATGACGGATCGAGAAATGTCTAAAGAAGAGATGCGTGCACGGCAGTTAATAGTGGAAAAACTCGCGAACGAAGCCGAGCGAGAAACCGAACGCTATTTTAATGCTAAACCTTCATAACATATAATCTTGCTTTTGGTCAATGTTGGGAAAGCATAAGACTGAGGTAACTCCCCTTGTTGTATCTGCTAGTGCTTGCCATAAAAATTCAAAATCAAAAACATAATATTCTATGCCGCACCAACGATATACAAGGTCATAAAAAAGTATTAATCTCGTATTCGCATTGGTAAATTATAGATTTGGTATTATCATAGGTACTTTCGGACCAGGAACTTCGCATGACAGCAAGAAAACGTCATAGAAAAGCGTACTAACAACTCAATTTTGTGGCTCTATGTTTAGTTTAGCCTCCTCAAAGCCTCAACGTAAATATAGGCCTATGACTAAGCCCAGAGCTAATCCTAAGGCCAAGCCTAAGCACAAAATAAACTTAAAAGCTTAAGTTTCGCTATCGGGATTATGTATGGAAAAATGGCACGTCCGTCACAGAGGCGTCCGTAGAAAATTATATTTGGGGCCCAGCAATTGCAATTCCAGAGTGTTTAATTAGACCGAGTCCATTTGCGGGGCACCAGCCAATGCCCGTATTCCCAAATCTGTATAGCACCTGTTCATTAGAGTAGCCAGGACTGAGGAAAGGAGTTATTCAACTTTCACAATATCATACGTACACCAGGCTACTTTTGATGCAATAGCGTGGTGGACTCTGAAGCAAGGAAAGCTTCAGCGGCCAACACACTGAAGCGAAAACGCTTCAGATCCTGAACACTGAAACTTTTTGGCTTCAGTTTCCTGGCCACCGAAGTTTTTTGGCTTTTTAGTTTCCTGGACACTGAAGCCATAACAATCTTCAGTATCCCAGAAGCTGAATTCAAAAAAGCAAAAAAAGATCTAGTATCTGCGTGCTGAAGCGAAAATGCAACCTGGTTTACGCAAGATAATGTGGAAGTTGCATTAGAGTTTCTAGTTTTTGCGTACAGTAACCGTGCCTAAAAGATCGCAGTGCAAAAATCTCAGAAGCGGGGTTTACACCTGAAACCTTCCTGGTTATACGCGCTTTCACCTTTTTATCAATTGCTGGTCTCGCTGATGAAATATTTAAACAATGACAGATCCAGAAGTTTTTGGCACGAGGCACGCGATATATCATGAAGACCAAACACAACATTAAATCGTAATACAAAACTTTGCTTTTGATGTTTGTTAGTCGGAGCTAAGACTGGATGCACTTCCTTCCATCCACCCGTGTCTTAGCTTGAGTTTAGTTGGCGATATATATCACCGGCATACCGAGTATACTACAAAGCGTCTATTTCGTTTTGCCCTATGACCTTTACATCAGAAACTTTAAGGACTAGAGTTGGGGCCTCAAAGTTTAAGTTGGCCGTTTAAAAATTTCACATCATTCGCCAGTGAAGCCAAAATTTGTCCGGAAAGCATAACTTAGCTACGGACTTAACAAGCACGTTTGGGTTCCTCCTGACTACAGAAACCCACCTATTCTCAAATTCACAAGCCATTACTGATTTCCACGGACGTAGCCACCAACATTTATTTCGGAAGGCTATAACGAGCGCTAAGTCTCAGTAGGTTACTGATATAAAAGCCTGTCTGTTGTCTCTCCATATATTTCGGGAAAAGATATCTTTTAATTGTTTACACCCCTGCATACACCTGTTATGTACGTCCATCCCGGTATGTACACTTCTTGTTCTTTAGACCACCCTCAGATAAAGCTAATTTTAACTATATATACATAAATTCTTCAAATTCTTCGAATATTGGCAAACATTCAGGTATTCTTTCAAATTTATGAACCTTTACTCATAATTTAGTCATACCTACTGATTCGTCGATTACAATTTAAAATTGTTTCATTTACGTCACGTTCGCATGTAGGCTGATACGTTGGACTCCCTCTAATAACAGCCTTTTTTATCTCCGGATATACTTAAATTCCACGAAAGTAAACAAATGTTAACATTTTATGCGTTGTATTTTTAAATTTTATGAATTCTAAATTATGAAATACTCATACTCAAGTGACGCCTACCACATCGCCCATTATTTATATCAGAGTTTCAAGCGTGTGACGTAGGTTTAGAAACGTAAAAAGAAAATAGATTACATTTACGTCGCAAAACATTTGAGTATTTAATTCTTTTAGCCAACACAGTTGCACGAATGCGCAACCCTCATAAAATGCACTGCACGGACCACTGGTATACTAAATGTTCAATGAATTAAAACTTTAACTGATCATTGAACTCGGAAAAGTTAGGATATGCTATGTAAACGTACTTTCTCGATGCACAAATTCTAATTTAGAACGGTATGCTGAAATTGTTGAAATATAGATGCAGCGCATACGTTAGTAATAGTTAATTAAAATACTGTATTGTTAAACTTGTTTACTCTTACTCTGGAACGCTGCCCAAAATACGTATGTGGGGCGTTCCAGCTTTAATATATAGATTAATAGAATATTTTTTAAATCATGCCGTAATCACTTTTTAAGGTTAAGAAGTTATTGAGATTGAAATTAAACGACACATCTGCTCTCGTATTGCTGTTTTAGTTCATCTGTTAGGCCAAATCGTTGATCTTTTACAAATATAATGTAGGTAAAACTAAAATCATTTTAGACTTTGTTTTCTGCTAATTATCTCAGATCATATCCATCAAATATAGTGTTATTTAATGACTTTCGCCCAAAAGATCAGGGGTAGAACATGGTTCTGTGGAACTACAATAGTGTAGTATACGCTTAGACTAATTTAACTGCTTAGGTTTCGGCTTAGGCTTAGGTTTATGCTCATTTTTACACTTAGACTTACGCTTTGCTTTAGGCTTAGGAATACGCTTATTCTACTGCAACGGCCCAGTTTTACACATTGTCCATCATTTGCTATGCTTTAAAATTTTACTGCCTTCGTTTTGTTTCTTTCGATCCACTACGTCCAATGTTTTCAAAAGCTTCTAGAAACTATATGTATGCTTTGTAATGCAAAACGCGAAAAGCTTAATTTGAAACTTTGTTTTCTGTAAATTTTCTGTATGAAACAGCAAATACGTTTTATAGTTTCATTTTAATGACTTGTTATGCTTCAAGTATTGTCCCACTCGTTATTTGTTTTGCTTCACATATTTAATACATCCAATCGAACCATAAAGCTTCTAGAAAAATGCGAAGTGGGCTTCGAAATGCAAGCCTATGTAAAAGTCAGGGGCGGAACGTTTTTCTGCGGGACAGCAACGTAGTAAAAGCTTAAGGTTTAGACTATGTTTTTGCTTAAGCTTTAGCTTTAGCTTATGCTTAGGTATAAGCTCATTCTTACGCTTAGGCTTAGCTTAGGCTTAGGCTTAGAATTAGGAATATTGTTTTACTACTGATACGACACCGTTCCAAACATTGGCCGAAACGCAAATATTTCAGACATTATTTTCTGTTAGCAATCTTTAATTCATATTCAGTACATATTTTTAAATAATTTCATCAATGACTTGCAATACTTTAAATCTTGCCGCCCTCGGATTCTATTCTGACCTATATATACTGGCCGGTCCCTCCATTCATTCATTAATATTGTGCCTCTACATAGTGACCGAGTATGAAACTTGCTTTGCTTAGGCTTTGGCAGTACCAACGGAAGTGCCCACCGAACCCCCCAATTGGTGGGGCCAGACCATTGCTTGACCCAGCTTGGGGAAACTAAAAAATCTTTTCGCTGTCCACGAAGTTATAGAGTTGTAAAACATTCTATTGGGGCGCCCACGGACCTGTTTGGGGGCGACTGTCTTGACGCCGGCCGTGGGCTTTGGTATATCCTCACTTGTACGTTTTGGCTAAGACCTAGGCTTACGAATATGCTTCTAAATACTACTTAAATGACCCCCATAAAAATTCCGGTCCATATTAAGGTTGCCCTCAGGTGTCCGTAACGGTTAACAAAGTTTGACAGGTGCTCACCCAATACAGAGCTAAGAGTTCTGGAGCGTGAGGCTTTTATTGAAATTTAATATGCCTCATGCCTCAGACGTATACTTACCCGCGGACGTCTGCCGGATAATGTGAAAACTTCTGAGTGTGGAGCTAAACGCTTTCGCTAACTTAAAATTTCGGCTACGCGACTACAACTAATCTTAGACAAATTCGCTAAATTTGCCTCGCAAACTTTGTATTAAAATTAATACTTTTGATCTGTTAAACAAAATCTTTCGTATTGACAAAATTTGTGCCCATCCACAACACTTGGCCGCTAAAAGTTGAAAGTTTGCCTTACGCCTTTCCTAAGGCCTTTCAGATCTAATCCTTTAACTATATGTGAAGGAAAAGTAAACAAGAGTTTCTAATCATAAAGCTAAACGTGCCCTACCTAAATTGTCTCAATCTTATAAAAAATTAAAAACGTTAGAAAAAAATTTAAATATGAAATAAACAAATTCATAGTGGAGCATATCGAAACCTAAATTTAATGCTAGGGAAGAGATTTGCTTTTCGTACAGCAAAGTTCGCATACGAGACTAAAACATCTGACATTTGCGGGTAAAAAAAGTCCTGTAGCTTTCGAATCAGTGAATACTAAGGCACGAAATTCAGCGCATTTTCCACATATGATTTGCTCTACGGCTCTTCCAATTTTGACCTTAACAAATGCAATAGTTAGTGAGTTTGAAAACCTATTACTAACTGATGATAGTTGCCGTACACGTTTGAGAACATGGGCCCTGGGGTAAGTGAACACCTCCATTTGTAGTCGACTGTTGCCACTTAAAACATTCATAACTGTTATAGAAAAGCAAGAGAAACATAAAAACATTTTCTGTCTGGCCTAAGCACGCAACCGCTGTTGCATTTCGAAGGGTACTTATAAATGCTCAAGCAAAAAGGAAATTGTTTGACATGTAAGATCTAGAAAGATGAAAAAAAAATTTAAAAATTAAAATTTATAATTTATCACAATTTAAAATCACAGCCGGTTTTAATCGTTTGAAGTAGCCGAATTTGGAGCACCCGGAACTGAATGTGACTGCTGCAGATATTGGTTGTACGGTGGCGGAGGTCCATATTCTTGTTCAAAATTGGACCAGGGTAACCCGAAAGGGGCATTTAACTCGTTTGAACTCAAGATAACTTGTTCAAAATATTGCGGTGGAGCACTGGCTGCTGTCGTCACAGTTGTAAGATTAGTCGCGTCGTTTGAAGTCGCTCGACGTTCTTGTTGCTGTTGTTGTTGTTGTTGTTGTTGTTGTTGTTGTCTTGCGATTGGTGGTGCTGGTATTGGAATCGGTCTGCGGCCTGTTCCTAAAATCAGCATGCTTGTCGTGATATCTTGGTGGTACGAAATTTGGTTTTGCAAACTGCAAGCACAATTCTTCCATTCCAAACGAACCAAAATCGCCCATCCATGATGCTATTCAACATTAAACTTTATTTTTAACAGAGCTTCAACTACCGAAGAACGGGCTAGAAAGATTGTGAAGTCCACCCGCTGCAGCAGAGATCTTTTACTCCCCCAGTTACAACTTTTGTTCTACAGAATTGCAAGTATTCTGTCTTGCGAAAATCTGCATCGCTCCTGTAAAATTGTTTTGAATGGTCGTAGCCAGGACTCCGTTGACGATCGCCGGACCAATCAGATGTTCGTATAGATTGCGTTAAAATTATTATTTGACTGCAAACTTTCCTTGAGTGAAATAGTTTTCTTAAAAATCACTAACAGGGTTATGGTCTCTTTGATTTCACGCAATGCTGTGCTGTGCTCCGCTGCAGTAAACCTTTTCCCAATATTGTACATTATGAGCAACTTAGTGCAAACTGTCTACACTCAATGAATAAATACACAATGTACAGCTTGTAACACTTATTATGCGTATGAACCACTTGAAATCTTTACACGACGCGAAGTTCCCTCGTGCTTGAACGGCAATTTCTTATAGCTGAGTAGTAATAGTGAACGCTTTCACTCGACAGCTCCCGCGTTTCAAGCGTTAAATTAGATCACAGATGAAATAAAAAATATTGATATGGAAAGCGTACAACATTTCACTTTTCAAAAGTTTTTAAATTAATAAAATTTAACAAAACTTACTATATGCAGCGCGTAGCCGTTGTTGTCGTTGTTGCGTAGCCGCACGTCTTTCATGAACGCGCCCTGTTATGATACAAATTCGCATTCCGATGAGACACACTGACAACACTGTGCTAATAACAGAAATCATAATTATAGCCCAAACCGGAAAGCCGCTGCTAGAGTCGTCTGGAAAAGGTGGTGGATCCGGTGTGTAAGGCGGATCTGTCGGTGGATTGTAATCATCATACGCTAAAATAGTTGTCATAATTAGCATGTCAGAAAAGAGAGTTACGTTCTATAAAAATTTCAAATGTGGGGAGGATACAGTTAAATCCCCGAGTACAAAAATTCCCAAAGAGAGCATTTGACGCCGGAATTTCCAGGCTACGCTCCTGGTTAAAACGTAAAATTCATTGCAATTGCAATCCAGTGACAATAAAACAACAGCTCAAATAGTGGTTCTTGTTGACTCCCGTATCCGCACGCTTGGGCTGGGTCGTACATTAAAAAAGGGCTGCGTATACGTAAGCCTAAGACTTTACCTTAACCTAAACCTATTAAGTTGAGCCTAATAAAGCTTTATCCTTAATTGTAGGGGAAGTGTACAAAACCTTAAAAGGTTCAATTACGAGCGACATTCGATCAGAATGCGTTGGGCAGATATTTACAAATGACTGCAGTGTTACAACGTGCAGGAACGGTGCAGGTGGTACTGTTCATTATGCTCTATGACTGCGGTCAACATACTTATATCATAGTCGCTCAAAAAATTTACAGACGTAAATGTTAAGCCCTAAGCGATCGAGACATTTAGTACAACCGCTAGTATTGCGCATTCGTAGAAAAAGCTTGGATCAAAGGGTATGTATAACAACTATCATCAGTTAGCGATCGGTTTTTAAACTCACTACCTATTGAATTGTTGAACTCAAAATTTGTGCAGGGAAAAGCAAATCATGTGCGAAATATGTGCTAAATTTTGAGCCTTAGCAGTCACTGGCTCAAAAGTTCCTATCGCCAACTGGTGATAGGTGCTACACACATTTGAAAATACGGGGCCTACATACATAGGAAAGGATTGGACAGAGCTCGAAAAACCAGCGCCGATCAATGGCGTCCGGCACAAGCCTTTGCACTTTATTTGAGATCGACTAATTTGTACAATATATTAAAATACTAGAAAAAATTGCTCAGCACTTGAGCAGCATGGAATATGCTTCATATTCCTATGAAAAGGACAGTAACTAGACCAGCACATTCGTTCGATGTAACCTGGAAAAATATTAAGAAAAAATGGCGTCCAAAATCATGTTGACTATTAATTCTTCGGAAACATATTGTGGAAAGCAAATCTATTTCTATGTTGAAAATTTTTGGCAAATTTATTAGACATTTTAAGAAATTTCTTAGATAATGGCAGGGTTACAGAGACATGGCTGAATTATAGTGATTTTTGCTTTTGCCAGATTAGTCGATGCTGCCAGAATACGGTGAGAATTTTGAGCCTCTAGTCGTGACTACGCAGTGAAACAAATAACTCGGTAGGGAAATGCGCATTTATAGATTTCTACCTGTAAACTTGTTTGGTTGTCGCTAAGGTTAAAAGTCGGCTAAAGTCAAGAGTCGTTTTTAAAGCATCAATTGCGAGTCATTTTGTGACAACGCCTTGTTTAAGAAAGTATCTAACAAAATTGGTCATCAATACTCAAACTCAGCAATTATGTCGCACAGTGTTCTTATGAAATTCAATTAACTATGTTAATGTTTGTTCTTGTAGAAAACTTCAATACACATTTAAAGCAAAACGTTTGTTTCTTATAAAAAGGAAATTACAGAATTTTTGCTATCTGCAATATGTTTCAGAAGAATTAATAGTCAACATAATTTTGGACGCCATTTTTTCTTAATATTTTTCCAGGTTACATCGAACGAATGTGCTGGTCTAGTTACTGTCCTTTTCATAGGAATATGAAGCATATTCCATGCTCATCAAGTGCTGAGTAATTTTTTCTAGTTTCAACCGCTTTACCAAGCTGCTGATTAGACCATCAATCTGAACAATGAAAAATGAGAAGACTGTTTAAACTAAATACGGAGTTTCAATAAATCGTTTGCATGACAGAAACTTATCCTGACAACAAGCACCTAACCAACGTATTTGTATAAAACCAAGCATTGGGGCGAAACAAACCACGGCGTGACATTGTTCGTTGGGGTAAACCAACCGTTGGGGTGAAACCAACCGTTGGGGTGAAACCAACCGTTGGGGTGAAACCAACCGTTTTGGTGAACCAACCGTTGGGGTGAAACTGACTGTTGAGGTGAAACCAACCGTTGGGGTGAAACCGACTGTTGGGGTGAAACCAACCGTTGGGGTGAACCAACCGTTGAGTGAAATCAATCGTTGGGGTGAAACCAACCGTGCGGATGAAACCAACCGTTGGGATCAAGTTAACCATTGCGGTGAAACCAACCGTAGGGAACCAACCGCTGGGGTGAAACCAACCGTCTGGTTGAAACCAACCGTTGGGGTGAAACTGACTGTTGAGGTGAAACCAACCGTTGGGGTGAAACCGACTGTTGGGGTGACACCAACCGTTGGGGTGAACCAACCGTTGGAGTGAAACCAACCGTTGGGGTGAAACCAACCGTTGGGGTGAAACCAACCGTTGGGGTGAAACCAACCGTTGGGGTGAAACCAACCGTTGGGGTGAAACCAACCGTTGGGGTGAAACCAACCGTTGGAGTGAAACCACCCGTTGGGTTGAAACCAACCGTTGGGTTGAAACCAACCGTTGGGGTGAAACCGTCTGTTGGGGTGAAACCGACTGTCGGAGTGAAACCGACGGTTGGGTGAAACCGACCGTTTGGGTGAAACCAACCGTTGGGGTGAAACCAACCGTTGGGCTGAAACCAACCGTTGGGGTGAAACCAACCGTTGGGGTGAAACCAACCGTTGGGGTGAAACCAACCGTTGGGGTGAAACCAACCGTTGGGGTGAAACCAACCGTTGGGGTAAAACCAACCGTTGCAGTGAAACCAACCGTTGGGGTGAAACCAACCATTGGGGTGAAACCAACCGTTGGGTGAAACCAACCGTTGGCTGAAACCCACCGTTGGGTGAAACCCACCGTTGGGGTGAAACCAACCGTTGGGGCAAAACCAACCATTGGGGTGAAACCAACCGTTGGGGTAAAACCAACCGTTGGAGTGAAACCAACCGTTGGGGTGAAACCAACCATTGGGGTGAAACCAACCGTTGGGGAGAAACCAACCGTTGGGGTGAAACCAACCGTTGGGGTGAAACAAACCGTTGGGGTGAAACCAACCGTTGGGGTGAAACCAACCGTTGGGGTGAAACCAACCGTTGGGGTGAAACCAACCGTTGGGGTGAAACCAACCGTTGGGGTGAAACCGACTGTTGGGGTGAAACCAACCGTTGGGGTGAAACCAATCGTTGGGTTGAAACCAACCGTTGGGGTGAAACCAACCGTTGGGGTGAAACCAACCGTTGGAGTGAAACCACCCGTTGGGTTGAAACCAACCGTTGGGGTGAAACCGTCTGTTGGGGTGAAACCGACTGTCGGAGTGAAGCCGACGGTTGGGTGAAACCGACCGTTTGGGTGAAACCAACCGTTGGGGTGAAACCAACCGTTGGGTGAAACCAACCGTTGGGGTGAAACCAACCATTGGGGTGAAACCAACCGTTGGGGAGAAACCAACCGTTGGGGTGAAACCAACCGTTGGGGTGAAACAAACCGTTGGGGAGAAACCAACCGTTGGGGTGAAACCAACCGTTGGGGTGAAACAAACCGTTGGGGTGAAACCAACCGTTGGGGAGAAACCAACCGTTGGGGTGAAACCAACCGTTGGGGTGAAACCAACCGTTGGGGTGAAACCAACCGTTGGGGTGAAACCAACCGTTGGGGTGCAACCAACCGTTGGGGTGAAACCAACCGTTGGGGTGAAACCAACCGTTGGGGTGAAACCAACCGTTGGGGTGAAACCGACTGTTGGGGTGAAACCAACCGTTGGGGTGAAACCGACTGTTGGGGTGAAACCAACCGTTGGGGTGAAACCGACTGTTTTAGTGAAACCAACCGTTGGGGTGATGTCGCTCACACGTTACCATACGTGCACTCGGCACATCCGTCGTCCTTCTATACTATTTGAAAAAGGCTAGCTATACTGTTATTGCGTAACTGTGTGCGGAAATTTTATCTCTAAATATAAAATGTCCGCATAGAGTTTATTGCATTGACGGACATTTTGTATACTGTTTGCGCATTATGTTAATATTAAATATAGAGTTGCGTGAATTGTCGGATTTTGTCGTTACAGTCTAAAAGGTGTCGCCGGAAAGCGCTAAATAAGGTAATTAATTTACTGCGTAATTTTGTTCCTTTTTGCAAGTTCGCCAACATTTCCCGCCAGAATTTGAATTTTGCGTCGAAATTTGAATTTCCCGCCAAAATTTGAATTTTCCCGCCAATATTTGTATTTCCTACCAAAATTTAAATTTTCCAGCCAAAATTTGAATTTTCCGCCAAAATTTGAATTTTCTGCCAAAATTTGAATTTTGCCGCCAAGATTTGAATTTTGCCCCCAAAATTTGAATTTTCCCGCCAAAATTTGAATTTTGCGCTAAACTTTGAATTTTCCCGCCAAAATTTGAATTTACCACCAAAAATTGATTTTTCTCGCCAAAATTTGAATTTGCCGCCAAAACTTGAATTTTCCCTCCAAAATGTGAATTTGCCGCCGAAATTTGAATTTTCAAGCCTAAATTTGAATTTGCCGCCAAAATTTGAATTTCGCGCCAAAATTTGAATTTTCCCGCCAAAATTTGAACTTCCCCACAAAATTTGAATTTTTTCACCAAAATTTGATATTCCCGCAAAAATTTGAATTTTCCCGCCTAAATTTGAATTTACCGCCAAAATTCGAATTTTTCCGCCAAAATTATTGCCCACTACACTGTTTTTTCAACATTTCAATATCCTAGACAGTGTCACTGCAAAACAGAGTCTTGTCCGGATAGAGTTTTCGTGAAACTCGATGATGTCCACGAATGACGGTGATACCGTTGGAAAATGAAGGGTTTCGATAAAACATAAGCCGGACAAGCTATTGAATTTCTTTTGCGAGGGAACATTTCGTTTACCGAGTGCTCGTATGGTAACGAGTGAGTGACATGAAACCGACTGTTGGGGTGAAACCAACCGTTGGGATGAAACCAACCGCAAGCTCTATAAAGTGGTGAAAGTTATAACCGTAAAATTACATAGCTAACGGGTAAAAAGTGCTGAACCAAAATGAAAAATTTTGTGCACTTTCTGGGACAAGCTATTGAATTTCTTTTTCGAGGGGACATTTCGTTTGCCGAGTGCACGTATGGTAACGAGTGAGTGACATGAAACCGACTGTTGGGGTGAAACCAACCATTGGGATGAAACCAACCGCAAGCTCTATAAAGTGGTGAAAGTTATAACCGTAAAATTACATAGCTAACGGGCAAAAAGTGCTGAACCAAAATGGAAAATTTTGTGCACTTTCTGTAAGGAGTTTTTTGAGCGTAACTATTGAAGGCCACGCTCTTTTGGCAAATCCTATGGCAGAGACATTTTCGACGGACCAGTGTACCAGTGTACGAAATTTAAACGAAATAGGTCTGCTATTACTTGAGTACCAACATGCAAACTAAACTGAAAATACGCACTTAAGAAGCGCGAACCATATATATAAAAGAAGGAGCTGCAACGTTGCTCTTGCATAAAGTTGTAACTGTGTAGAACGGCTTTGGGCTTTTTTATGTTCTTAATGGAATTTTTATTGACTACACTTGTCTTTGGCTACGTTGGTTAATTTTCTTAGCTCGCACCGGGGACAAACGTAGCAAATTCAAGAATCGATCCTTTTCATTTATATTGCATCGGACCCGTAGCCGAGGCGGGCCAGATGGGCTCAGCAAACTCAGAAAAATTTCTGCCTCTTTAAAAAATTTTCACCTTGCTTGTTAGTCAGCGAAAACAGTTGTATGCCCCTCCTTTAGAATATTTAGTCATCTAGCAAGGTAAGCTGGCTACGGGCCTGTATTGCATTTTTGTGCAGCCTACTGAAAAAGTTGTTTTGTTATAATTATTTATGTTATGCATAAATCAGAGTAGATTAGTTTGTAGTTGTTATTGTAGTCGACGATGTGAGCATGACTTACAGCTCTACGGCATGAGATAAAACTGACTTTTACAAGAAAAAACGCCAATTACGACTACTAATTTTAGATTATTTAATACTAGTTGTCTTTTGAACTTTTAAATTTCAAAATATCAAAACAAATTTAACCAGCATTACTTCGTTTTTTTGAAAATAGCGAAAAGTCCTCGCGTATACCTCGTGCATTTCTCCACACTGGGTATATACACGAGTTTAAGTAAACGACGCATAAGTTTTTAGATTCAATATGTCTTTTACTTGCAGATATTCTCGCTTTTAATCCGAGCCCTGGTTCTCTTTGCGAAGGTATATCTATGGTAATTATTGCAGAGTCATCAGCGTTCCAACTGAACACTTGTCGGACTTGTTGCGGGTTATTGCTTGCGATATCGTACCTAAAACGTAAATACAAAAATTCTTTCGAAATTGTCAAAAAATTTTGACAAAGAGTTGAACACTTGTGCACACTTTGTTTCACGTGTAAAGTTAAAGTTTAAACTAAGATTTACGTTTAGAGAAAGACTTGTGCAAGTACAGTAAACGTTTTTCCTATACCAACGCCTAAGCGTACCTAAATAGGGAGCGAAAGTATACAACAGCAAAAATACATTTACAAAAGTTGCATTTAAATTGTCTTCTCTTCCACGACCCACTGAATGGAACTCTGTTCTTAAAGATCATAACTACCGTTGTTCAAAGTTTCCTAGCTACTTAAAGTTCTCGTATATTAAACGGAAGGTAAGAAATAGGTATGAATCCCGTGTAAATAGCACCATTTTTGATGTCACTCAGTTTATTGAGCGAAGCGAAACTCGGAGCGAAGCTCGGAGTTTGGTGAAGCGTTTTATGTTTTGTACTCTGAGGTCGAAAAGTGGATGTCCGTCCGTCCGTCTGGCCGTCCGAAAAGAATCTCAGGAACGGCTGAACCGATTTTGACAAACTTTTTTTTGTTTGAAATCCAATTATTTTGAAGTGTTAACCTTGCATTGGGATTTTAAAATTTTAAATGGTTTATTAGCTGCAGGCTAATTTGCATATTTAGTTAAGCCTAAATTAAGACTTTCTACATTATTTCACTAATTATTACAGTTACAAGCAATCTAACTTCAGTATTAAAAGGTTTTTGGCTGCGAGGAATCCAAATAGACTGTTTTCAAACTTCCAAAACCGATAATTGAGTAGTTAGCTAATAGATAATTTGCATATTAGCACAGTTTATAAGCCTAAATTAGGCGTTTTACAATGTTTCACTAATTATTAGGGTTACAAGCAATCTAATTTCAGTATTAAAAGGTTTTTGGCTGCGAGGAATCCAAATAGACTGTTTACAAACTTCCAAAACCGATAATTGAGTAGTTAGCTAATAAATAATTTGCATATTAGCACAGTTTATAAGCCTAAATTAGGCGGTTTTACAATGTTTCACTAATTATTAGGGTTACAAGCACTCTAATTTCAACAATAATGGGTTTTGGGGTGCCAGGAATGTATAAATTGTCTATAAACCCTAAAAACCGGTAACGGAATAGTTAGTTAATAGCTAATTTGCATATTAGCTTAATTGACAAGACAAAATTAGGACTTTTAAAAATTATTAGGGTGACTGAGGGGTTTTTGGGTGCGAGAAATCGGAGCAAATTGCTTACAAACCTCGAAAACCGATAAATGAACAGTTGGTTAATAACTAATTTGCATCTTACCATAATTTCTTTCGTGTGTTAGAGCTTTGCTCAATAAATGTAGTCCCACTACGACTGGTATATAGTACAAATCGTTCTCAAACTTATTTACCAACGCTAGAGATTACTGCTAAAACTAAGCCTACGACTAAATATTTGTTTAAGCATTTTACCTAAGCATTAGCTTGAGCCTTTAATTTTAAATGTGGGTGAGTGAACAGTGCAACTGTACCTAGTATTCGACCGCATGCATTTTTTGTTTGCCAAAAAATTTTCAATTTCAATCAAAACAATATAATAAAATCATCACGTACACCGCATAAAAGCTGGAACACGCAGAATACGACGTATCACAAATGTAAAGGTGTGCCGGTGTTGTTGTTGAAAAGTTGAAATATTCAATTATTAGGTAATACACAATGTTTTCTGGATTGCCCGCAGAGTCTGGAAGTTGAATGTTATAATTGCATGTAATCCCGTTGAAATCCGTATACTCAATTTGTTGCGAAGGCAAACCCAATATTTCGGGAGTAACTTTAGGAAATGCGATAACGTCACCACCAAATGATGGAGTCGAAGATCGTTCAGTAACAACAAACGTTTGATCACATGCTGTAAATTGAAAATTATTTCTAATATTACACATGTGTAAACGACATTTCACTTTTAAAGGGGTGACTGTACCTGCCCCTTTGCTGGCTAATAGAAAATATTTTAACTCTTCCGGTTGTGGTCAAAAATGAAGCAAAAAGAAATGCTTTACATTGATTGCTGTGGCGGCAGGATTTTCAGGGTCGCAGTCATGCGATCCTGTATTTTCTTGACCTTCAAGCATTGATGTTGGATTGGACGCAATTTTTTGTTGGGACACCAAGATGTTATGTACCCCCTGTTCTAATCTAATTTAATTTTTACTACTGTCACCACCCGGTCGCTGAATTGACATGGAAGTGAAAATAATTGTCTTCAAAAACTTACTGTAAACCGTTTGAACATCTGCACTGTATGCTGATTTGCTTTTGAAATATAAGTAAGGGTTGTCCTCCCAATAGGAAACCAGACCAATGATTGTGTTGACATCTAACAGCTTATCTACTCTAAAATTAAAAAAATAAACACCGTATTTTTGATGCAATATTAACAGTGTCAACTGGTATTAAGCGGCACTGGCGGATGCAGGGGTGGGCAACTCAGGTTCAATCCCGTAAACAAAATCAAAACCAAAATTTTGTTTTAAGGTTTAACACTAAAAATTGTGTTTGGGAATCTCGCTCAATTTGCTCGCGAAGTTCTTTTTGTTCACTATTCAATATCGCACGGTCACGTTCATCAGAAATTTCCAGATCCGCAACTTGCAAGTGAAATCTACACAATGGAGAATACATTTCAAATCGATTTCGTTCAATTATTTCTCCACCCAATGAAAATTTTTTACACAGTTACGTTCATCCATATTGGTAGCCCTGCCTTGCGTTAATACCACCGTCCCAATTTGTATTTGCTTCCGCTGCCACTGGTCAGAGCATCAGTTTTAACCAGAAGACACGGGAGGCAGAAGCGCGTACGCATACAACGAACGGGGGTACAGCAGAACACATTTTGGGGCACATTTTTATGCTTAGTTTCAGGGTGAAACCGAAGGTGAAAAAAGTCGGAACTGGAAATCAACCGACACGGGAGGCAGAAGCGCGTACGCATACAAAGAACGGGGGTACAGCAGAACACATTTTGGGGCACATTTTTATGCTTAGTTTCAGGGTGAAACCAAAGGTGAAAAAAGTCGGAACTGGAAATCAACCGACACGGGAGGCAGAAGCGCGTACGCATACAAAGAACGGGGGTACAGCAGAACACATTTTGGGGCACATTTTTATGCTTAGTTTCAGGGTGAAACCAAAGGTGAAAAAAAAAGTCGGAACTGGAAATCAACCAATTTTCCAGATCCGGAGGGCAACTAATTTGGCCGAAGACCAAGACGGAATTACATAACCAAAATGATGCTGAATTTCTCAGTTTTAGCGACAGTCTGTGGTGGTTTTGCCAAAAAAATGGGTCCTTGAGCTCGTTTTTAAGGAAGCCAGTGAATTGAAAACTCGAAAATTGTCCCATATTTATAACCCTCACCATTTGTAAACGTTACACAAAATATCACAACCGAAAATGCTGAAATTTAGGGCAAAATGCTACCGGAGCAGACGCTACACTTGCACTATTCATGTTGGAAGTTTGAGGTTAAAAAAATTTCTCGCTCACCATGCTTGTTTTATATAAAAAAGAAACTTCTACCTACATAAGAATATATTTTTGCCAAAATACAATACGACTACACCCGGCTCGGGTCACTCACGTAAAATATGAATCCAGTTCAAAATTTGAATTGTGAACGGTGATAAAACTAATTTCCATTGGCAGAGAATTGTTCGTGTGAATACTTATATTCATGTAGGTGATGTAATCATTGATTTGAATTGAAACGTTTTGTATTTCTTTGAAATAAATTGTTTCATTGTTACGGTCATATGTTGTTGTTGTTGTTGTTGTTGTTGTTGTTGTTGTTGCTGCTGCTGCTGCTGTTGTTCTTGGTTTTGCTTTTGTTCTTGTTGTTGCGTTATTCTGCGGTACACGAAATGGACTATCAAATTCAAATGCGCTTGATAGCAAATTGTTGTCTCTTGTTCGCATTCTTCCAATTGTAATCGCGTTATAACTGGTTCCTCCTTGCCAATAACTGGCACCGGACGTAGATTTAAGATCAACAAAGTGACATCCTGAAATAAAACGTAAAAGTAGTGCCGAAGTTAGAGGTGCGTTCAAGTCGCGAGATATGCGGATATATTCCACACAAAAATCTCTGGAACGACTTAAAAAATACTGTTTTGCTGTAGAATAAACTTGCAGAGGTAAAAAAATGTCTTGCTACGCTCCCTCTCAAAAATTTTTTAGACTAAATATTTCTTTCCGAAATAAAATCTTGGCTACGCCCATGGCCAAAATGAGCGCAAACCTTCACTTGCCTGAATGGCGGGAGCTTGCTCTGGCAACAGTGCTCATTTGGACTGATATGAAAAGAAAATAAAATAAAAACACTCAAAAAATTATGACGAAGAATCGGAAATGAATTTCCGCTTTAATTTGGAGTTAAACAAGATATTATTGCATAAGTTTATTAACATTCTGAATTTCTCATTTTTTGCGCAAAATTTTTTATCGATATGTCTATTTAAATCAAAGTATTATTCAACAGTTTGTACTGTCCTTAATTCTAAATCGAAAATTTAGAAATAATCAACAATTTTGCCTGCTTTACACTATTTTTTGTTAGTCTTAGGCTTAGGCTTAGTTCACATTTAATTACGCACTTATTGTAACGCTGAGCAAGCATTATATGCTTAGGCTTAGGAATATGCATATAGCTACTACTGTTACACCGATCAAAATAACGCACGCCAACAATTTAATTACATTTTAATGTTTTCCTTTGATAAAATTCGTAGAACGTCTCTGTGTTTAGTTGCAAGTTCATGAAACAAAAATATTTGACGATTTCAGACTGCGAAGTGCTTTTTTTTAACTCGTCTTCTTAAAATTTGGAGAATATTCTAAATTTCGCCTTGAAACAAGTTATCAGAAGTGTAAAAATTAAATTTTTCAAATATATACATCGTGGTGATATATTAATTGTCGAAAAAACATTTACAAAATAGTCTAAAAATTTTAACATTTCTCTAGCAAAACCTTAAAACCCATACCTATTTTACAAAAAATCTATTTTAAAATCGGGAACTGGCGA
Source organism: Enoplolaimus lenunculus (assembly GCA_030248215.1). Taxonomy (NCBI): domain Eukaryota; kingdom Metazoa; phylum Nematoda; class Enoplea; order Enoplida; family Thoracostomopsidae; genus Enoplolaimus; species Enoplolaimus lenunculus. Next base: position 716,826 of record JASANG010000273.1, on the reverse strand, counting down.
CATACAGACATGCTGCAATACAAAACCGCGACTAAAGAAATAGCTGAAAATCAGCAGTTGTACCAGAGGAGTAAGTGAGTAAAGTTATTTACCCTCATTGCGCTTTACAAGCGGAAATTTTACTTTTCGCAAATATTTTTTCTTCTGCGTTCAATACAGTTGGGCAGCGAGCAAATAGTAGCAAATTTTTACGCGCACATTGAAATGTTTTACTCACGGGTACGTTCGCATCAAATGCGCTTGCACCCGAGGGTAGCGTGCAGGTCTGAGCTGTGCTAAGACCTGCATATCACATTTGAATTAAATTTTATTTCTATGACTTATCTATACCTATGCCCAATCAATTTATTAGTCTTGAGCCACATCTTGCTGTGTCCCGTGTGGCCGCGCGGATTGTCCGCCGCCACACGACGCCGCGTCTCATCGGTCACGCGGCGAGTATAGCGCAACCACTAGACTCTTAATCCACCATAGGTTGAGCTAGCTTTAAGGTTAGAGCAAAAGCCACGCCAATTATTTAAATATATTTAGTTTGCATGTAAGCTCAACTTGTTTCAGCTAACATTCAGTTGTTAGCTTTATTTTAATTTTTTAAACGCAGTGCGCAAGGATTAACGCTGATGTAAGCTCAACTTGTTTCAGCTAACATTCAGTTGTTAGCTTTAATTTCATTTTTTAAAGGCAGTCCGCAAGGATCAAGGCTGATGTAAGCTCAACTTATTTCAGCTAACATTCAGTTGTTAGCTTTAATTTAATTTTTTAAAGGCAGTCCGCAAGGATTAAGGCTGATGTAAGCTCAACTTATTTCAGCTAACATTCAGTTGTTAGCTTTAATTTAATTTTTTAAAGGCAGTCCGCAAGGATCAAGGCTGATGTAAGCTCAACTTATTTCAGCTAACATTCAGTTGTTAGCTTTAATTTAATTTTTTAAAGGCAGTCCGCAAGGATCAAGGCTGATGTAAGCTCAACTTATTTCGGCTAACATTCAGTTGTTAGCTTTAATTTAATTTTTTAAAGGCAGTCCGCAAGGATCAAGGCTGATTTGCCCTCAACTTATTTCAGCTAACATTTAGTTGTTAGCTTTAATTTAATTTTTTAAAGGCAGTCCGCAAGGATCAAGGCTGATGTAAGCTCAACTTATTTCAGCTAATATTCAGTTGTTAGCTTTAATTTAATTTTTTAAAGGCAGTCCGCAAGGATCAAGGCTGATGTAAGCTCAACTTATTTCAGCTAACATTCAGTTGTTAGCTTTAATTTAACTTTTTAAAGGCAGTCCGCAAGGATCAAGGCTGATGTAAGCTCAACTTATTTCAGCTAACATTCAGTTGTTAGCTTTAATTTAATTTTTTAAAGGCAGTCCGCAAGGATCAAGGCTGATTTGCCCTCAACTAACTATGTCCCTCTTAAATCATAACCGAGAAGTAATAAGGATCGTACAATAGTTTTGGTGATACCAGCGCCATTCATGGAATGCTTGAAAACAGCCAGCCGGTATCCGAATATTTCATGTACCTGGAATCGCTGGAAAATCTGGCGTTGGCAAAATTGACGTACACGCAAGCCGTACACCGCCTCGTCGACATTTTGGATCCATTTGTTGGTACTGAATTCGGGCAGTTGAATGGCATGTTGAAAAGTTTGTATTTGAACAATTGTCGTTCGGCTGATCTGCCGTACATCTAAAATGTTGAATTGAGTAAAGTTTCCCAGTCAGTTACAGAGAACAATGTAAAAATCAAGGGCAGAACGTTTCTTTGTGAGTCTGTAATAGAGTAAGCTTAAGCATTACACTAAAAAAATTTATATATCTGGTAGTGGCTTAGGCCGTCTGTTGATTCTGGTTCCAGTCATGCAAATATATAACCAACATTGCCATGCTTTTTAAGTCTCACTACACACCCAGCCTATGTACAGAACAGGGCCGCAACAGTAATATACTTAAGCATATTCCAAAGCTTAAGCCCCTAAGCTTAACCCTACGCGTAAGGATAAGCCAATACCTAATCCTAAAGTGTAAGACAAAGCAAAAAATAGTCTAAAGTTTAAGCTTACTCTGTTAAAGTCCCGTGGAAAAACGGTCCGCCAGTGACCTTTACATCAGCCATGCGCCTTAACCGTTTATTTTCGATGGCACTTGTTTATTTCCTTTCACACTAGTGTTAGCTTCAATACTAAAGATAAGCCTAAATGTAAGAAAAACCTTAAACTTATTTGGGTATTCTAGTTGTTACGGGTGATAAGAACTGTGAGATAAGTATAGAAGTACCTACTTTATTTCCATGGTGTACGGTTTATTGCATACGATTACACGTGTCGAACTCAGCGCCACAGCGAATACTGTGTAGATCACACCAAATCAAAAACAAGCCGGCTCGTTTTTTTGAAACAAACCCATTATTTTAGCATAATGCTCACTTTCGGCAGATTTATTTTTAATTGAAAATGTACGGCACTTTCGTCTACAAAAGACAGTGTACCTATCGCTTTTTAAGCATTCATTATTTAGATTTTTTGCCAGTCGAAACAAAGGCTAAAATTCATTAACAAATAGAAATTGTATTTACTTAAATAGTAATTCTTCGTTATCGCCAAAAATTGTTAATTGCACTCCACCGGTCGCACACGTTGAAACCGTTAACGTTTCGTGTATTGTACACGTCATTGCAGTATAAATATACGGCACTATCCACGTATAATTTGAGCATAATGAACACGGATAGTTAGGAGTAATTAGCTCAAACTCGTGACCGGCTTGTGAAAAATCTAGATTTACGGTATCAACGCAACCAACTGAAAACGCAAGCAAAACAGAACAAGCGAGTGAACTACACGGTCTGCACGACCCCATGTTCGAAATTTTGCTCAAAGTTAAGGATCACGCCGGGAATCAAGCCTCGGCCCTCTTGCACTCGAGTCAAACCTGCTATCACTATACCACGCGGTCAACTGCAACAACTTCGTATTTCCAGTTTCCAGTATATGTGTACAACATGTATAGACAATCTATGGTTTGCAATTTGCATACACTTACCGTGCACATATACCGACATGAAGCATGCAAATATTAAATTTAACGGTAGTTTTGGGAATATTCAACTATTTTGCATAGTACCATCATGGCGTGGCGAGTTGAGTAGAATTTAGGTAATTCGCTAGGCGTTATTTTACGTTAGTAACACCACACAGTGTAAACGGATAGTAAAAATAACGTAAACCGAAACGGATACGAATAGTGATGGAAAACGGATATTAAAGTATAAAAGTTTCAAAAGCGTTTTATTCTTCTTCCAACACAATTAATGCCTACATATGTTAACCGGTTGTTTAAAAATTCGAAAGAAAAAATAGCGAATGAATCGAAAATTTAAAGATTTTGGATGAATTTCATAATTTTTATTTCGTTTCAAACAATTACAGCATATCTACACGGAATAATTACGAGACATATACGTGATTTATAACTAATTTTGAACATAAGAATAACAGAATTTCCGTTATTGCTATAACGGACACGGAAACGGACACCGATTTTTACCGTAAACGGAAACAGATATCCGGTTACACGCTGGTACATACCAAACTTTAGGTACGAGTACAATGATACCTTAGCCAGCTCATTGGTTTGTATCTGTGAAAACTAATGGAAGAACACAAAAAGATATACTGAAAACATATACCGCTTCGAACTTCCTGTACGCATAAACTGAAATCAATGTAATATGCTTTAGATCAAAATTACTCATTCAGTCGAATGCTGGGCAAATTACCACTGTATATTAATGAAATGAAATTGTTGCACCAGAAACAATCCCGAAGCCAGCTCACCTTGCTAGTGGCAACTAAAAATTTTTCAGGACGGGCATATAGAAGGGCGTTTGCTGTCTTATAAACAAGGTTGAAAAGTTTTCCAAGGGGAGCTAAAATTCTTCGAGGAGGCAGAGCCCCCTACGTCCTGCCCCCCTTGGCTACGGGCCCAATCGAAGAATGCAGGTGATTAGTATTATTTGCTACGGTCTTTTATTCTCCGCTTACCGTTACTGGCTACAGTTTGCCAGAGTATTATCCAATCAGATGAATATGATGTATTCTGTTCGTACGAGTTGTTCCCTACAACGTTGACACTTCCACAAAATAACAACTTTTGCATGTCCGACATTTCTGGCGTTACTCTAAAACGCTATATAAGTGAAGTTTACCTAAATGTTGTTTTCGTGATTTAAGAGAACAATGTGGTATTAGGACAATTTGTTTCCACACAAATCGTCAACTGACAACTTGTAATCCGAAATATCGTCGACTCGAGAATTTGCCGACAATCATTAGGCTTAGAATTAAGCATAGAATTCATTCTGCCAAAGCAGGCAGGAATAGCGGCTTCCCCTAAACTCGAGAGGGCTCTCAACCTTGAAAGCGATGCGAGCGAAAAGCCAGACGTATTTAAAAACTTCGGTGGGTTTTTTTGTTTCAACAGTGTTATGGTGGGGTTCCTTTAAGAATCGGGTCCCCAACTCGAGGGTATGGGGGTGGCTACTTCGACCCTGTTCATTATGTTTAAGCTTAGACTTACGGTTAGACCGCTGTTTTGCGACAAGTTACCGGGCAACGAATTGTCGTAGATTTTAACGATATAAAATGGCAGGGGCATTGGTATTGTTAGAGGAATAATAAAGACTTTTGTCTTTCGCATTTGTTCAATTTTGACTTTTCAAGTTCAAAAAGATTTTCTGGTCATGGGGCAATTGCTACCTAATCTACAGCGCATAGTACTAATGACGAATTTAAGTTTCTTTGGTATATTGAAGGATATATTTTGTACAGAAGCTGTGATATGAAGAAGCTAAGGGGGGGGGGGGGGGGTGCATGCGCAATTTTTTGGGTCTGTTCGGTTATCCCAATGACAGCGTTTGCCCAGACGGTTGGATTTTGAAAACTTTTGCTTATTTGAACTTCTCATAACATCTTCTCGTCATTCCATGCCCAAATTTGAATTTTTGAAAAATTTGATTTTTTACAGTCTCAAGGTACCCCCTTGTCACCCAAAGATTTTTGGGTGTTATCGGTTATTTCAACAGCCGACCTTTGACCAAAATGATTCGATTTGTATATTTTTTGCATATTTGAGCTTCTCACGACTTCCCCTGATCATCTCATGCCAAATTGGAATTTTTGAAAAATTCAATTTTTATGGTCCCAAGGTCCTTTCATGGGACTCGGGATCCAAAAAATCATCAAAAATGGACAAATTATATACTATACGGCGCAATTTGCGTAGCCAAGGCGATTGGTGTTAACTTTTCCGCCCTCAGACGTATGGTTATCATGTTATTGTCAAATAACTGATTTGGCGCGCTGTCAACAATTTGGAACAGCGCCATTTCAGATTTATTTAACCATAACTCGTTAGCCAATCGCCTGATTGCGGAAAATTTCAAGGGAAGGCTGTGAGAAGCTCAAATGTTTAACATATTTTAAATTCATCCATGTTTGCTCAACGCAGGCTGGGGGGATAACCGGAAAGACACTGCAGTTAGTCTACTTTTTTTCACAGGGGTAATTTGAAAATCAATTGACTACTGCAGTTACCCGAATCATGCGGGGTTCACGTTATTAATGGTGCAGCTGGGTCACGTTTTGTCACGTTCTATATATTGGGTAACTCTTTTCTCTGCGATGTAACCCAATATGATATTCCAAAAACAGTGGTTGTCTGCTAACATCACGTATCGGTCACGTTTTGTCCTTCAATATTATATGATATTCCCTACATTGTCTATCAATATCATATGATCATTTTAAAAATGTCTACTGAGTCAGTTGCATAACCAGGTTTGCGTATGGGGGAATATGATATGACTAACAGACATATGCCGTTAGTATCATATAATATTACGTGACAATGTAAATTGCAATACAAATAATATGGCGGGAAGTTTTTATTTTGGCAGAAAAATTTACAATTCGGCTGGAAAATTATATTTTTGGCGGGAAATTTCAATTTTTGGCGGTCAATTCAAATTTTAGAGAAATTTAAATTTTGTTGGGAAATTTTAATTTTGGCGCGAAAATTCAAAATTTGGTAGGAATATTTAAATTTTGGCAGATTGTCTTATGATACGTCTTAAACTACTCAGTGGAATATCATATGATACGCCAAATTCGTTTTGCTGAGTATCATATAATGTCTGAGTGTGTCACAGGACATTCAAACACCTGTATGTTGAGATAACCTGTGTACCCGTGCTTTGTATAGCAATATCACGTGATATTCGACTCTTGTCTGTCCGTATCATATGATGGTAGCAAAAATTTATGTTGATGTCGAATCAACATGTGACAAAACGTGACCCGACTGCCCCAGCTATAACGAGAATCCGCATAAGAGGGGGACTGATATTTATTTGGCCTCTCAAGAGGTTATCCCGCCTTGTTATTCGGTTATGGAAAGTTATTTATTTCTAACCCACGCTCCGCCACCCTTCGTTACTGATATATATATCCTATACTGCAACTGTCCGTTGAATTAAACGTTTATTTGTCGTGCGTCAATAGCTTGAGCGATCATGCAAGGTTATACTTAGGAATGTACTTTCAAAATTTAAATACGCCTTAAAGTTTCGAACTCAATTTTATTTGGTCCTGGAGTCCTTTTATGCACTACAATAAGGAATAACTGACCTTCATGAACTCTGATTAGGATTTAGGGACTCTATCCAATTGCGGACTGTTATTAGGGATACGGACTTATATTGATTGGGACTCAAAATGGGGATCCATCCTGTTTTACCCCACACTCTCTTATTCGGTTCACTACAGTGCACGCTGAAAATGCTAGTATAAAGGTTGCTTAGTTATGCGCGAAGCGCAATTTTTTTAACGTTTTTCAGAAAGATGATCGAAACTACAAATTAGGTACAAAAAATTTCGTCGGTTCGGACCACTGGGGAGGCGCCCCATCGCCCCTCTCTATCATCGCCTTGCTTTTGTATTTCAAAATTATTTTCAGATTTAAATATCAAAAGAATATAGCAAATTTTCCAATGCGTTATAGTTAAAAATTGCGCAAAATTTTTGAAACTTTTTCCATTTCTGATGTACGATTTGAATCGAAAAATTTTAGAGCTACTCTGTTGCCGAATGACATGAATTCGTCTTTGTCCTATGGATCGACTCCTACACAACAGAGGCGTCTACGAAGAGAGATACAGGAGATATATCCTTCCGAAAATTTCGGGATAAACGAAAAAAGGCAGTCGTTTGTACTGACCCGAACAACAGTGGTTGACTGATATTTATTTTGCGTTTACACAGGAATCCTCCTGTTGTTCAGTTACGGAATGCTAATTATTTTTATATCACACCTGTTTTGAAACTGTGCAGTCTGCACGACCCATGTTCAATGTTTGCCCAAAGTTAAGGACCACACCAAGAACCGAACCTCGGCCCTCTTGCAGTCGAGTGAAGCGTGCTACTACGACCACACCAATTCATGTGCACATGTATGGAAATCTTTTTGCTTTTACTACCCTTACCGTATTCATATACCGACAACCCCATGTTAGTTGGAATTTTTTCTGGTTTGGTCGCTTTCATAGACTCTAATTGGGACTTATGGACTCTATCCACTAAAGGACTCTAAAGTACACATTATTACTGAATAGCACTCAAAATGGAGATCCCATTCTCTTATTGCCCCCTCTAATTCGGGTCACTACAGTATGAGGTTTTAGAATAATATGTTCAAGTTACAAGTCGAAAAAAATTTTCTTGCTCGCTACACTTGCTTTCGAGAAACTTTTTCATAAAGTTATTTCTAATCAGAAGACAAATACCGAATTTGCTCCATCCGCAGAACAAACCTCATCGCTCTAAACTAAAGACTTACGTAGCAATCGCGTTAGTGTCGTTGTTGTCCTGTTTGTACGTTGAGTTCTCCGTCGAGTCTCCTTCATTTTGATCAAATGGCCAGTGCTTTGGTTCAAAAATTGTCAAAGTATCAGTATTTGATGGATTTAATCGAGTAAAGTTCAACGAAAACAGTACAATTGTTGAATTAATGGGAATTTGAGCAATTTCCGGCGAAATACAACCATTCGAAGGTGAGCTGACACGTTCATCGCTGAATCTGCTCAAGTAAAGCCAGTTGTAATCGGCAGGCGAACACGGGTAGCGTTGTGACGCAACAAGTATTCCATTATCGTAGCCGTCGTTTGTGCACGATTGGCCCATACTTGCCAAACCTGTATATACTATCAAGAGTGGATGATGTTCACCAACAAGACAGTGCAACCGGGTATATTCTGCGTAAAAACGTACCCAGAGCCCGTTGCGATTTTCGGTGTACACCTCTTACTTTGGGGGGCGGAGTCTGTATGCAATTTTGAAAACAATTCCTCTTGTTAATTATAACATCCCCTTGTTCGAGCGGGAACAAGTATTACGATAGCATTGACCTTCCAAAACAATGGGGGTCGGACAAAAACAGAATGCCCGGTGGTACATTTTGTATCATACAGAATCCCAACCATTTGTAAATTGAATTTGAAAACCTTTTCATTATTGTATTAATGTTATCGATTTTTAATGATGAAAATAGAAAATAACGGGACGACCAGATTACATTCCGGGTGAGGTCAATATTTTTAGTTTCGGTTTGACCCACAGCATTATGAAGGATAATCTGCGATTATATAAATTAGCGCAATTCATTTCGTGGCCATTGACAGATCGGGACCCGTTGTGATACGCTGATGCGCTTTACATGTATAATAAGCACGGTGTGCTGGAAAACGAAAATCTATTTTAGAAATTGTTCATATTTAAAGACATGATTTAATGAAATAATGTCGATTTTGATTGTGGTATTGATTACATTACATGTTTTAGTTCCTTGGCCCATATTTTCAATTGTATATAGCAACTACCATCAATTGGTAATATGGTCTTAAAGTCACTCAACTATTGCAGTTGTTGAACTCAAAATAAGTACAGGAGTAGAGCAAATCAGATGCGAAAAATGTGTTGCATTTTGAGCCTCAGCGTTCATTGGTTCGAAAGTTACCATACCGATCACCAACCAGCGATAGGTGCTACCCACATTTGAGAGTACGGGCCTTACCACACATATATGCACATTTCAATAAACCAACAAGCTATAATCCAAAAAATATTAAATATTTACCTGGTATTTTTGTCTCTTTACTTGCCGACTTTACTTTGCCGTATAAGCTAAATTGTGTATTTGTTATGGTTGGTGTTATTCGAATAAGCGGACCACAAGAAGATATTGTAGAAATTGGTAAGTTGCCGTCAGATTTCATTCTGAATAAATCAAAAATGCTTTAGTATTGCTTACTTGAGAACAAGGTCAAGTATCTATTTTTGCGCAAGCGCGCACACGGTATCACAGTTGGCTATGTTTCAGATTTAATATCCGATATTGAGCCAGTGAGCGAGAATATAATTATAAGTTTTCAAAATTAATTAAGTTAGTTGTTTTAAATTTTTTTGGTCCACTCGCGCTCATTTTATACCGCTGTTTTCGCAACACTGTTTCAGTTATGAAAAGCACAAATTCTGTAATATACGATTTCCGTAAATACCTACTGCAAAAATTCAAAGAAACTGTCAGACTGCACTGTTAAAGATCTCGGTCCGCTTATCGAAGGAAATTCTATATTTTCGAACTTTCAAAATCATTTCAGATATGCCCAACTTTTCAATAAACGGCAGCCAAACATGCTACTTTACACTGCAACTGACCACACTTATTTAACCAATTTTAGAAAGTTGTCACCCTACTATGCGGCGAATACAGTTCATCATCACGTGTACCCCGACAATTTTACATGTTGCGGAACTGGAACTATTTTTAGTGTTCTGTCTAGTAGATTAACCAATCTTTAATGTTGTTGTTTCGACTTTTATGCAAAAACATTAACATAATCCTGTACAAAGCTAAAATGGTTTTATCAAAACCTAATTTATGGTTGCACTTGAACGCAGTTTATACTTTTTGGCGGCGTAGAACATTGAATTTGAACAATTAATTTTCAAAGCAATTTCAATATTTCGCCTGTGAAAATATTTTTTAAAGTTACAAATTCGAACCCCCGCCTCTAAGACAAATGAACCGTTGGGTATATTTACTTGAATATTAAACAGTCATCACAGTTCCGTTTCCAGCTATTATAAATCATGACCCAATGATCGTTCGAATCAATCGAAGAGATTAGCATGGAAGATAGTGTAATACGAGCATCAAGTTGTGTTGTATCGACATAAATTGCATTATTATTATCGAATGAAATCTCGTTATAGTTTAAATTCGCAACGTGGTTATCTGACACGCTGACAAAATCTGAAATGTTATAAATTATTATTTATGTCGTGCCCCAAACAGCTATTTGCCCAAGTTGGCAATTGGGACGTCCCAAACGACAATTGCTGTTCAGTGCAGACCAAACAACTACTGGAAAGCAAACTGATTTTGATTGGATGTTTCGGTTTGACTATATTCCAGAAAACGGATTCGCACAGTTATTATTTCCCTTCATCATATTTGCAAACTATAAGTTAAACAAGGTCTATATGGGGTTAAGGATTACAAGGGCGCAATTTGATTAGTTAATCAAAACCACAGAAATAAAAACCGCATTATCCACATAATTTTGTAATGGATTAAACATTACGGCACACGCTCGCTCACACAGGTTTGTTTGCATATTATATAAACGTGTAATTTATAGTTTGCAATTAGGGTAAAGGAAAGTATTTATTGTAACATTAAATGAATATGCCACTTTTTACTGTTGAATACTAAAAAATTAGTTTGCTTGACTATACAGTATCTTCGATTTAGCTTTGGACACATTTATATAGTAGCGAATAAACATGGAAAACAACACGGCCCGTATAAAGAACAGAGGCGGAAGGTTTTTTGCCGGACTGCAATAGAGTAATTGTGGTATAAACTAGCCTGAATGTCCTGTAGAATATCATATGATACTAAAATTTAAAGTTTGAATTATTTATATTTAGGAATATATTTAGGTAAAATTTCCGCCAGAAACAGAAAAACAAGATAATTCAGTATTCGAAATCACTTAAAGCTACATTATCTGACTTTTCGTTGTATGATTCGTGCGCACAAATTACATCGTCCTGCATAATATCACATGATACTTAGTAGAATTTCAGAATATCATATGGTAAACCCAAAAATGTTCCGTGGTATCATGTTACTTATGGCTGTTTGTATACGATGATTTCTGGAGATCCGGGATTTATACGCCAATGTCATATGACATTCATATGTTATCCAGATAACCGCTGTTCAGATCACGCACAACATTTTATGTTGACGTCGAATCAACATGCATAAAACATTCCGGGCTGCCCCAGTTATAACGTGAAACCCACATGAGCTTAAGCTTTAGGCTGTTTTTTTGTTTAGGCATGTGCGTATGCGCGGTGTAGCTTGTGTATGTGCAGAGTGTATAATGTTAAGACACATACATAATCGTGCCCATATAGCAACAGAGGAAATTATGAAATCGGCTGCCTGGTGTAATGGGTACGCGCTTGATTGGCGAGCGAGAGGTCGAGGTTCGATTCCCGGCATCTTTTGGAGATTAAGAAGAAAAACCAATTATATTCGCAGTACTTCGGAGAAAGGGGTCGTTCCGACCGTGCAGTTCTGACAAGGCATAGGCTTTGGTATAAGCTCACTCTTACGCTTACGCTTAAGCTTATGCTTACGAGGAATATACTTGTTATACTACTGTAACGGCCCTGTTCTATACATTGTTCAACAACACTTACAAGTATTGCCTTCATATGAACCTGACAAAGTTCCGGGTGCAATTGCTACTTCGATGTCCCAGCGAACGTCATCTTGTTCGTCACTAAATATATTTTTCTTGCTGTAGTATAGTGACTGTTCTCCGTTTCCGCCAGGGTTCGTTAGTTGATTTACAATATCAACCGATTTTATATGCTTCATAGACTCTGTACGCTTTGTTCGTCTAGCAGGGTTGAAACGGATCTGAGGTATGTTCGGATAATGATGAATAGCAATCACAATTTCTTCGCTTTGCACAGACCATCGCCTTGACTCAACGCTATTCATATACCTGTTCAATTTAAAGAAGTGAGTTAAATAATTTTTATTTTCACCATCTCCTCGCTTACATAAAGTCATTTAAGCATAAAAATTAGCCGAACCGATGCCTTGGATTTTTGACAATCCCACATTAATACAGTTATGGTCAAGTTGCACAGAAATATGTATAGCGTTATGAACCGATACACTTATATAGCTAGTATCGAACAAGACGGGTCTGTCTGTTTCATGTTGGTAAAGTTTTGCTGAGAAAACTTGAAAAACTGGGAAATTCCTAAACTTGGATATTCCCTGGCTCGGTAAAAAAATCTGTTTTGTAAAGTTTGTTTGAAAAACAGAAAATTGGAAAATTTAAACTCTTAGGTTCTAAGTGGGTTGGTAGAAAAATTCTGAAGCATAGGATTTGTTTGCAAAACGGGAAAAGTGTAAAATTCAAACGCCTGTATTTTCCCCTTGCTGGTAGGGAAAATCTGAAGGATAGGTTTTGTGTAGAAACGGGAAAATTTAAAACGTGTAAAATTTCCCTGGTTAGGTAGGGAATCTGATAAAGTAGATTTTTTGAAAACGGGAAAATTGGACAATGTAAAACGTATATATAGAATTCATGGCCTTTTGTAGTTTGTCTCCACAATGGAAACGGTGCCCTCACCACAATTTTTCACGTATATTACTACAAATTGTGTGACCCCCCCCGGCGATTTGAAGGGATACTAAGCAAGATGGGAGGCTGCCGCCCCTCTCTTTCCCCAATGAAAAATTCACCTCCCCGCCAAAATATTAAACGTTTATTAAGACAAGTTGTGGGTCCCTCCGCCCCAATCCTTAACGCTTATTTAGACAAGTTGGGGAACCCCCCGGCGATTTGAAGGGATACTAAGCAGAATGGGGGCTGCCATCCTACAAGCCACTGCACTAATCGGTTCTCATACGCGTTTGGCAAAGTGTTTATTTAGGCAACTTAAGTAAATACTTTAGTGCAATTTAAGTAAAAACTGAAGTAAGACTTCAGAAACCCAGCCAATAACGTTCAATACAATTTCTTGATACTGACATCTGTATTAAGGCGTAGCTGTTTGAAAATGTATTTGATAAACCATAACAATGTTTAATACAATATCTATTATAATGCGAATCTTTACACACAAGTTTCAGACATCGCTTCACGCTGAGTCTTGGTATTTTTCTTAACGGATATGCATTTATCCTGCCGTTTTTATGTTTTTATTAATATTGTTTATGTTTGATGAAGTGTAGCACTGGCTTACCGTTTTTCTGAGATAAGATGGACGGAAATACTAGGGTCGTATGTGGTATCACAAATTTCAATACGAGTATTTGAGGTCAATTTTGCTTGATGAATGAACACAGTCGCTTGTGGAAAATATGACATCGATTTGTCTGGATCGGACACTGTATAGAGTAAAAGTGAGTTTTGACTCGATGGAAAAGCGTCGAACTGTTCATTCGTTGTTTCCAAATGGTATGAAGTATTCACATCAGTTGGATCAATGTTACCAACACTGCCAATCAATCGACTGGTTTTTTCTAAATCAACTCGTTTGAGGTTGACTTGTGTTTGAGTATCGGGAGCTGTAAGAAAATTTCCGTTTTATTTTCATTTTTGTATATTTTTATGCTAGAAATACATAGGTGCAATAAATTTTTAAATATATATGTATAAAAGCCATACATGTACTCGGTTTGTAACATATAATTTACTCAAATATGCCAATTTTTATGCGTGTAATGCAGGCCCGTAGCCAGCTGCCCAGCTCAATTTGCTAGATGGATAAAAAATTTCAGGAAAAGCATACAAGGGTTTTCGTTGGCTGTACAAGCAAGGTCGCAATTTTTTTGGCGGCTATGATTTTGCCATGGGCGGGGCTGAGCTTCTCCCCCTGCCCCCCCTCCGTTACGTGCCCACAATGAACCAAGCACGTTTCATGATCACGCCAGTGTAATCTGTTGTCCGGGTTTAGACAATATTCTACATTGTTTCGACAGGTTTTTAAAAGCAGGTCCGGACCAGCCACCCACTATACTCCCCGTTTTTGGGGCCAGCTCAAAGAAAGGCCCCCACCCTAACAAGATTTTAAACCAAAAAATTGAAAAAGTTTTGATCATCGCAAGGGGCCCTCACCCCGGAATTTCTGAGAGGGGTGCACCCTAGCCTGCTCTGGCACTGTTCAAAAGTAGAATATAAGGACTAAAACCAGTCAATGCAAATGGTCTCAGGAAGTCAAACGTTCTTCTACAAGTTTACTGTGTGTCCGGTTGTCTTAAGAAACGGCACTGAATTTTCTACACACTTCCGTTCGAAGTGACTTGACAAAATACGCTGCCTATCGCACACATCGTAGTGTCTACTGTATTGACCCTAATAAGTGGGGGAGGGGTAAGAAGAGGGGTCCCCATTTTGAGTCCGAATCAATTGGAGTCTGTATCCCTAATAAAAGTTCGTAAGCGGATAGGTTCCCTAAACCCTACTCCATAAATGTCAATTAACACTAATTGTAGGGCATAAATGACTCCAGGAGCAAAAATTTGAGTTCGAAACTTTAAAGCGTACTTAAATTTTGAAAGTACATTCCTAAGTGTAACGTTGTATTATCGCTCGAGCTATTGACACAAGACAAGTAAACGTTTATTTCAACGGATAATTGCACTACCGGATAATATATCAGTAACGAAGGGCGGCGGAGCTTGGGAAAAATAAATAACAGTCCGTAACCGAATCACAAGGGGAGGTCCCTTCTGGAAAGCCAAATAAATATCAGTCCCTCTCCCTCTTATTCGGGTCACTACAGTATATGGCATGCTCAGTTTGAAGTATGAAATTCCACAACTGCGTTTCGTTTCAAATTAGAAAGCTAACAAATCAACAACGAAAGAACAACAAAAATGAAATAAAAAATATTAATTGGTAAAGCATACTTTGATCACAAACGGTTATGTTAACATTTTGAACATCAGGAGTATTATACTTTTCGAAATGAATTTCGATTTCATTCGCCAAAATATACAACGGTTGCGAATTCAGCCAATCAAAATCGTTTAATTGATCAAATCTAAAAATTTAATTTTAAATTTTGAAATCACAACCTTGGATTGAGTATTTGATTTACTTTCACAATCAGCTTCGAAACATTCATTGTTAACTTATCCAAACCTATGATTTGTTGTAATGTATCTTCATGGTACACAATTACCAAATGAAACTTAAAATATAGTTTCGATACTTTGTAACCGGACCAGCTAGTTTTTTTCACAGTGATTTGGTCTTTTCCGACATACAAGTTAAAATGCCGTGAAATTTAAAAAGGCGTTTCTGAGCGCAAATAACGATTTTATGGACACAACAGAAGCCTTAGGGATGAGCTTATACTACTGCTGGGCCCCTGTTTAATACATTGGTCGTGTTTACCATTTGCCACTGAGTAGAATTGCTGTTTTATGTAAGTTTTTTCTGGCAAAATACACTTACGTATAAGTTATCAGGTACGCATTGTCGGTTTGTGTTGCGTTGTCTTTCAACAAATACTGATGAGAATTTGAAGTTTTGATAATTTTTTGGGGTTCATTTTTAAAGTTAGATGCCGACAATAGTATAGTTGCATCGATTCTGACTTCAATATTAGACAGAATAAAGGGATAAATGCATAACAGTGAATCTTGATAGTAATAATTTTCAACACTCGACACTAGCGTATAATCATTGAGCACAGGACGGCAATTTGAATCTGAGCTTCTGGTAACTGGAAATATAAAAGACTTTGCATTTCGTTTTCATACACGATATTTAGTTTTTATACTAGAAATGTTTTGACTCTTTTTGAATACCTTTCGCTCAAAAGCGTTTATCACATTTTTTCAAATTTTTTTTACACATTTGGACTCGTGTTACCTTCGGTAATCGTCCGACGCTCAAATTTGAATTTAGACTGATATTAAAAATACCGTCAATACCATTCAACGCACAAGCTTGCGAGTGGACCCAGAGGGGTAAGTGGGAGAACATTTTTTACCCGTGTTGCGCTTTACCTGCAGAAATTTTATTTTCTACGCGCAGGTATACCCGCGCAAAATTTCTTTACCGTTACTAACCTTTCGTACCCTTATTTTTTCTTCTGCGGTCAATACAATTGTGTAATTTTACAGTGCATAGAAGGTTACTCAGTCGATTTACGTTACAAAAACTCTGTATCAGTAACTTTCAAAACAAACTATTAAGTAAAACATTTAACAGCGGGCAATATTACACCGTTAAAACTAGGTTGTTTGCCGATGAATGATCAGTGTTTCTGTTAAGACCTCTTTCAGAAACTGTAAAAAATATTGTTCTAAAAGCCAAAGAAAAACATAATCTCTATAGGAACGCCAAGAATCTAAGCAAATGAGGCATATTGTTGCTGCCATTCAAAAAGTCACAAAAAAATATATTTGATTTAACAGCCAATTTCAAGAGTACTCATTCTTATTTTTCACTCATACGATAAAAACAGTGTAAAGATCTACGTTATTTTTACATTATCCGGTTTTAAGTTTATCATGAAAATTCTACGGGATATAGAATCACAAATTTTTACCCGCGCTTTGAAATTCTTTAGCCGCGGGCATACCCGCGCCAACATTTTCTTTATGTGTCCGCACTACTTGCTGGTGCTCGCGAATTCCCGCGGGTAGCATGCAGCTCTGAGTGGACAAGTCGATTATTATAATCTCCAGACGGTAAAAAAATGTATAACATTGTCAAATCGGTAATTTTTGGGCAAACCCCTACTGGAAGTATTGAAAAATGTACGCGTTTGTGTAACTTTTGGCTTTTTGGCTCACGTTTACGAACTGGGTTTGTCGGTTCAATTTTTGGGATATACACCTTATCCAATAAAATCACGCTAAACGCTTCAGTTATTCATCTCTTCCACAATTTTATGTACTTAAGTATACAACCATATCACAATTTTACAGGCCTGTCTTGGTTTATCTATATATCAGGGGTAGACCGTTCTTCCGAGCGACTGCTTCAGAGTAACCTTAAACTTGGAACTACTTTTTCTTAGGCTTAGGCTTAGGAATATGCTTATACCACTGTAATGGCCCTGCTCGATGAATCGGCCCTGCCATTTGCGATTAGTAACGTTGGTAGAAATTTTCATACCATTCTATTAATCGAATAGGTAAACAGAAATATGCACTCGAAATTTTACAAGGTCTCAGACTTACCAGAAACTAAACTTATGCCAAAAATCACACGAATCCAACGCATGCATCTGTTTTTGGAAATCATTATCATAAAGAGGTTAAGTATTAAGAAAAACAAAAAATAACCAAAATCTACTGTGAATAGATTGTTGATCGGTACTTTATTTATCTAAAAAAGTATGGGATTTCGTGGTAGCAGGCGTAATATCCGTTGCCTCAACCGAGGCTTAGAAAATGCTCACGTGTGGCTGATGAATACTACTGTTTTGATCTTAAAAGGATTACTGTATGTATTATATATTTCAATTTTGTAATTTTGGTTTGATCCAACATTCCCATAGCTGTGTAAAGTTTTTAAAATTTCGAACTGCACTTCTGATTAAATTGATGTGACAACAAAATTTCAAATCCTGTTAACATTTTTCTTAAAGAACGCTAAATGTCTGGTATTATCCAACCAAACCGGTATATATATTATAAAATCAAGTAAATCAGCGCCCCTGAAAATTTAGAAAATTTTGTTCCGTGTCAGAAACGTCAGAAAAACCAGTTTCCTACAGCTTTTCACAAGTTCAAAAATTTATTTTCCATTTTTTCCGCGCTACTGAGAGTTTTCCGGGTTTTTTGACCCCTTTGGAAAAACGGAAAAACCCCGTGTTTCCATTGGTTTTTGGGGTTCCCAACCATACCTATCAAATTCATGTAAGCCTGATTAATGAAACCTAATACGGATTTTGAACTCTATCAATTTACGGATTCTAATTTGGGATGTCGACTCTAATTGATTCAAACTAAAAATAAGAACTTCCATATTTATCTTACATTTAAGCGTCATTCCCGCCTGAAAGTTTTTGCAGCGAGAACTTGCAGATGCAAATTTTGTAATGGAAGTATCATTTTCATACCAGAATTAGCATCAATTAATGTCTTTGCATTTATAGAAGTACGAGTGGTTTCAATTTTTACGTTTTTACCGGGAAGAAACGAGAAAAATAATTTTCGCTGCCGATTCAATTTTTTCGGAAAGAACCAACCTTGTGGCTATGTATGTTTGAAACATATGCCCATATATATACACAAAGTTTATCAGAGTTCAATTTGCAAGTTTCGTACGGTTAACGCATTTGGTTACTTGGCGAATGTCAAAACTTTAGTACTGCAGTGACATGAATGAGAGGGGCTGATATTTATTTTGCGCAAAAGAGTGTACCCCTGTTGTCCGGTTGCAGACGGTTATGTATTTTTACTGTAAGTACCCCATGTTAGCTAGCTTCAACACCCTTCTTTTTAATATATTCTTTTTTGGGCAGAACTGACTTGATCCGAAGCATTTTATTGATTGCCACGCCCATTAATTTTTTCTGAATTCGTCCATCCAGGCTCTGTTAAACTTATAATGGTAACTTTAGGACTGAGCGACAGTCATAGCTTTTCAAGCGTACGTACGTGATGCCGCCCAAAGTTTATCACGCACAAAAGACCACGTTTCCACCGGATACTGCACGCAATCTCAAATATGCCGGATCGAATTCCAACCCCCTAGGAAGACTATGATTCATCTAGCAGTGCCCAAATCGACTGAAAGCAATAAATTCAATCGACTATTTCTACTATTAGTGTCGTAGCAACCAAATAACTTCCGGGGGTAAAGTTACCCCGATGCAGCTGCATCATGTCTACGTTCACCGGCGATTTGGGTAATCACTACTTTCGCTGCCTGATGCAGGCGAGCAAACTTATTTCAAAGCTGCAATCGGGCTGAAAATCTAAATTCCGCAAGATTCTACGCAGATAGTCAGCAAAAAAATTTATCAGCGAATGTACAACCAACTGAAATTTGGGCAGGGTCACGGCGTGCAGGCGTGATATTGCCCTCTAAACACTACCGCTGCATCTAAAGACTTCTCTAACTAATACTAAGTTGCATACGATTTATCTAGATCGAAGTCAGCTGAGTCGAATTTAATTAAAACTTAGCCTGGAGCTTATCTGTAACGAAAATTGCGAGATATATACGTGACTTAGGTATAACAAATTTTGAACGTAAAAGTAACAACATTTCAGTTACTTCCATAACAAAAACGGAAGCAGACAACGATTTTTACTGGAAACGAATATCAGGATGCAACCGGAAGTAAAAGATTCCGGAGCCGGAGGTCAACAAAACTTGCCGGAGTCGGAGATGCAGCCGGAGGTGAGCCGAAATTAGGCAGTTAAAAATGTTTTAATTTGTGAATTTTAGCAAATATCTGTAATGTGTTGTTGAATTGATTGATTTTACCAGTATTTTTTTACTTAAATGAAAGCAATTTTTTCTTAAAATTGTGTCAAAACTCAGAATGAAACGCGCTAAACAGATTGCAAAATTTCACTACTAACATGCCGGAACCTCCGGCAAAATTTGTCACGGAGCCTGAGGTCGATTTTCTGCCGAAGCCGCAGCCGGAGGCAAACCTCTGGTTGTGCCCTGACGGATATCTGTTTACACCCTGATACAAACCATGATAGAGTTGGTTTAATGCTACAAGACGTACTACTGCTTGAAAGACGAACAGCGTTTAAAACAGCGTTTTATTTTTGACACGAATCATAAAACAAAAGTTGCACTGTGTTTCGAAACTGCAGCTACACTTAACAACGAAGCCTAATGAGTCCTGTATTGCTGTTAACATTAAAATTTGCACCAAACATTGAAACACACATCAGTGTCTGATAAAACGATTGTTTGTATATAAAGCTATACGAAACGTGATGTGTCATCTAATGCAGTACGAACCAGGAGGGTTATGATACGCTAAGCGGTTCCCAAAGCTTTACGTTCATTCCGTTCTCAGATAATTACAATAATATGGCAAAGATTTGGCAGAAAATGTTATAAAATATGTAGACGCAACAGTTATAATTTATGTGTATATGGTCCGGTTTCTAGGCACTCTTAGCTAAAATTGTTTTTACGCTTGTAAAATAACATCTTTTAGGACGTTGTATCGCGCAATCACATTGCCTTATTGTTTTCGTCTTATCAGTGTAATAAATTATGCCAAACCTTTTGAAAACCATAAAAACTATTCTTTATAAAACGACTGTTATTAAACATTGTTTCGCATCATAAAGAAGGGTTCGCTGTTCATTGCGGTAGCACAACTATGAATCCCTATCACCAAAGAGACGACCTCTGATTTTCTAGCCGTATATCTTGACTTCAACCTGAAACAAAATACATAACGTTTCTGGCGTAAAATGCGTTGCGAATCACTAAACTCATATCGCGATTGTAAAAAAACAATACATAGCTCCATGTTCGCTGAAGGCCGTCCCATTGTCCCGGGACTTCATGAGAAATAGCAGATGCGCCGTAATTCTTATTTCACATCGAACAACGTCAATATATTTGTAATGAAAAATTGCGAGATATTTGGCATCTCCAGAAAGTATTCCCAGTTATTCCGTTACGGACTGCTATTGATGTTTAACTCGCCCTCCACCGCGCTTCGTTCTTCGTTTTACTGATATATATCCAGAATAGCAACTATCCGTTATACTTAGGAGTGTCCTTTCTAAACTTGAAGTTATCATTTAAAGTTTCTAAATAAACTTTTTGGTCCTGGATCATTTATGCACTACAATTAGGGATAATTGACATTTATGGGCCCATGTATAGAACAGGGCCGGATCCTTTTCTGGAGGGGTTATAATAGAGTCAGTTTAAGCTTTAGACTAATTTTTTGCTTAGGCTTAGGCTTAGGAATATGCTCATCCTTACGCTTAGGCTTAGGCTTAGGTTTAGGCTTAGGAATATGCTTATACTACTATTCCGGTCGTTCTATACGTGGGCCAGACACTATCCGCTTACGCACTCTAATTATGGGTACGGACTCCAATTGTTTGGGACTTAAATGGGGACCCTCTTATTACCCCTCCTCTTATACGGGTCACTAGAGTATATATGTATGTATGCCAGGGTGTAGCCGAAATCCTTTCCGTTTCCGCTTTTGTTATAGAAATAACGGAAATTGCGTTATTTTTACGTTCAAAATTAGTTATAAACCATGTATATATCTCGCATTGTTTGTTACGGCCGATGTTACTATAAAGGCCGTCCCAATTTCCCGGGACAGAAATACACCCGGAAGGCACACGTATGCGCTCCTGTTTACATATGCACAGGCACATATATTTACGTAAGTAGGATATATACATATATATGCGTGTGTATGAATGCATATATGTGTATATACGTATATATCTATGTATATACACATATAGGCACTTGTTACTTTCCGTCATATCTACCCCACTGGTTTTCGCTGTCTCAAGTGTCCCAACTGTTCCCATTGTCCCAACTGTCCCATCTGTCCATCTGTCCCAACTGTCACAAGTGTCCCAACTGTTCCCATTGTCCCATCTGTCCAAATTGTCCCAACTGTCCCATCTGTCCCAACTGTTCCATCTGTCCCATGTGTCCCAATTGTCTCATCTGTCCCAACTGTCCAATCTGTCCCAACTGTCCCATCTGTCACAAGTGTCCCATCTGTACCAACTGTCCCAACTGTTTCATCTGTCCCAATTGTCCCATCTGTCCCATCCGTTCCATCTGTCCCGTTTGTCCCATCCGTCCCATTTGTCCCATCTGTCCCAACTGTCCCATCTGTCCCAAGAGTCCATCTGTCCCAACTGTCCCAACTGACCCATCTGTCCCAACTGTCCCAAGTGTCCCAACTGTCCCATCTGTCCCATCTATCCAAATTGTCCAAACTGTCGTATCTGTCCATCTGTCCCAACTGTCCAATCTGTCCCAACTGTTCCATCTGTCCCAATTGTCCCATTTGTCCCGACTGCCCCATCTGTCCCATCTGTCCCCTCTGTCCCAAGTGTCCCAACTGTTCCAGCTGTCCCATCTCTCCCAACTTTCCCATCTGTTCCAACTGTCCCAACTGTCCCAACTTTCCCATCTGTTCCAACTGTCCCATCTGTCCCCTCTGTCCCAAGTGTCCCAACTGTCCCAACTGTTCCAGCTGTCCCATCTGTCCCAACTTTCCCATCTGTTCCAACTGTCCCATCTGTCCCATCTGTCCAAATTGTCCAAACTGTCGTATCTGCCCAACTGTCCAATCTGTCCCAACTGTCCCATCTGTCCCAATTGTCCCATCTGTCCCATCTGTCCCAACTGTCTCATTTGTCCCATCTGTCACATCTGTCCCAAGTGTTCCATCTGTCCCAACTGTTTCATCTGTCCCAACTGTCCCATCTGTCCCGTTTGCCCTAACTGTCCCATCCGTCCCACCTGTCCCATCTGTTCCAACTGTTCCAGCTGTCCCCACTGTCCCATCTGTCCCAACTGTCCCATTTGTCCCGTTTATCCCAACTGTCCCATATGTCCCAACTGTCCCAAGTGTCGCAACTGTCCCATCAGTCCAAACTGTCCCATCTGTCCCATTTGTCCCGACTGCCTCATCTGTCCCATCTGTCCCAAGTATCCCATCTGTCCCAACTGTTCCATCTGTTCCAACTGTCCCAACTTTCCCATCTGTTCCAACTGTCCCAACTGTCCCATCTGTCCCCTCTGTCCCAAGTGTCCCATCTGTCCCAACAGTTCCAGCTGTCCCATCTGTCCCAACTTTCCCATCTGTTCCAACTGTCCCATCTGTCCAAATTGTCCAAACTGTCGTATCTGCCCAACTGTCCAATCTGTCCCATCTGTCCCAATTGTCCCATCTGTCCCAACTGTCTCATTTGTCCCATCTGTCACATCTGCCCCAAGTGTTCCATCTGTCCCAACTGTTTCATCTGTCCCAATTGTCCCATCTGTCCCGTTTGCCCTAACTGTCCCATCCGTCCCACCTGTCCCATCTGTTCCAACTGTTCCAGCTGGCCCCACTGTCCCATCTGTCCCAACTGTCCCATTTGTCCCGTTTATCCCAACTGTCCCATATGTCCCAACTGTCCCAAGTGTCGCAACTGTCCCATCAGTCCAAACTGTCCCATCTGTCCCATTTGTCCCGACTGCCTCATCTGTCCCATCTGTCCCAAGTATCCCATCTGTCCCAACTGTTCCAGCTGACCCATCTGTCCCAACTGTTCCATCTGTCCCATGTGTCCCAATTGTCTCATCTGTCCCAACTGTCCAATCTGTCCCAACTGTCCCATCTGTCACAAGTGTCCCATCTGTACCAACTGTCCCAACTGTTCCATCTGTCCCAATTGTCCCATCTGTCCCATCCGTTCCATCTGTCCCGTTTGTCCCATCCGTCCCATTTGTCCCATCTGTCCCAACTGTCCCATCTGTCCCAAGAGTCCATCTGTCCCAACTGTCCCAACTGACCCATCTGTCCCATCTGTCCCATCTATCCAAATTGTCCAAAATGGGGTGTGTTTGTTGTTTTGTTTGTTGTTTTGTGTGTTGTTTGTTCTTGTGTACTGTCCAGGTCACTGTCTCAACTGTCCAATCTGTTCCAACTGTTTTTGTTCTGTCCTCTGTCCCTCTGTCCCCTCTGTCCCGTGTCTCTGTCCCCTGTTCGCTGTCCCTCTCTCCCCTTTCCCTCTGTTCCTGTCCCCTTTCCCTCTGTCTCTGTCCCCCTGTCTTGTCCTGTTGTTCTGCCCCTGTCCCTCTGTCCCCCTGTCTTGTCCTGTCGCTCTGCCCCTGTCTCTGTCCCCTGTCCCTTGTCCCTCTGTCCCCTCTTTGTCCCTCTGTCCTCTGTCCCGTGTTCTCTGTCCGACTGTCCCTCTGTCCCGTTCGCCCTCTGTCCCTCCGTCCCCCTGTCCGACTGTTCCGCTGTCCCCCTGTCCCTCTGTCCCCTGTCCCTTTGTCCCGTTTTCCGACTGTCCCTATGTCCGAACTGTCCGTGTCGCCTGTCCCTCGTCCACTGTCCCTCTGTCCCTTTGTCCCGACTGCCTCTCTGTCCCTCTGTCCGTATCCCTCTGTCCCCTGTTCCGCTGTCCCTCTGTTCCCTTGTCCCGTTTCTCTGTTCCCTGTCTCCCTGTCCCTTCTGCTTGTCCCGTGTCCTGTTCCCTTTCCTCTGTTTCGCTGTCCCTGTTCCTTCTGTCCTTGTCCCTGTTGTTCTGCCCCTGTTCTCTGTTCCCTTTTTGTCTGATTTGTCCTTGTGAGTTTCATTCTGCTCCCCTTCCTCCTGCTCCTGTTCGATGTTCCTGTTCCCTCTCCTGTCCCCTCTGTTTGCTGTTCCGCTGTTGTGTTGATTTGTTTGTTGTTTCCCCTGCTCATTGTCCTCTGTCCAGCACTGTCCCTCGCTCCCTGTTCCCTTCTGTTCCCTTTGTGACTGCCTCCCTTCTGCTCCGTATCCCTTCTCTGTGCACTGTCCGCTGTCTTCTGTCCTTTTGCTTTGTTCCCTCTGTCCGTCCCTGTCGTTCTGTCCTTGGTCCCTGTCCCCTTTGTCCAGTGCCCTCTGACCCCCTGTCCCTCTGTCCCTCTCCCCTTTCTTATACGGTCCCCGCGCCCCACTGTCCTCTGTCCCCCTGTCTCTCTGTCTGCTGTCCCAATTTATATTTTTGTATTCCCGGGAAATGGAGGAAGCTGTACATTTCTGTCCCGTGAAAAGGTAACATTGGCCGTTACAGATATGGTTTAATCGTTCGAAATGAAATAAGAATTACGAAATTCATCCAAAATTTTAAAAATTATATATCATTGTGCAACTTGTGGTGAAAAATATCAGAACTGGAGGTCAACACAGCTTGCCGGAGCCGGAGTTGACGTGAGTTTAGGTATGATTTAAGTGTTTAATTTATTAATTTTAGCAAATATCTATAAAGTGTTGACAAAAATACTAACTTTAGGTTTAATATTTTTTGATAAACCCCGACTATATTGGCCCTCAAAACTGTACAAAAAGTTACCGCCAAACGCACCAAAACATAAAGCCAAACGCACCGAACGATTTAATTTTTGTAATACGGCCCGTAAAAAGTGAAGGAACAGTAGTATAATCATATTCCTAAGCCTACACTGCAAAAAATGGTGAGTCAAATTGACTCTCTCCGAAATAGGCTTTTCCTGACTACACAAACTGAGTCAAAATTCGACTCCGCCAGAGTCAAATTCGACTCAATGTGACTCTAGCGGAGCCGAATTTTGACTCAGCTTGTGTCGTTAGGAAAAGCCTATTTCGGAGAGAGTCAGTTTGTGACTAACCATTTTTTGCAGTGCAAGCCTATTAGCGTATTGATGAGTTAATACCTAAGATTAAGCTTAATGCCTAAGACTAAGTAAAAAATAGACAAAGCTTGAGCTTACTCTATTACAGTCCCGCATTAAAATGTTCCGGCTCTGTTGGACCTGCCTGTAGCAAGGGTTGGGCCATATAGAGTTAAGCGATGAGTAAACTTAGAAATCCAATAATCCGTAGAGTGATTCAGTGAGAAACGTTAGTCTACCTCGGCAAACATGCATGCTTTCCTTCGCTACACTGCAAAACATAGTGCGTCTGATTCAGACTCTCGAAATAAGCTCTACAGGACTACACAAATTGAGACAAAGACTCTGCCAGAGTCAAACGTACGACTCAGTGAGTCGATTTTGACTCTGGCGGAGTCCAATTTGACTCAGTTTGTGTAGTTCCGTAGAGACTGTTTTGGAGAAAGTTAATTTGACTCACCATTCTTTGCAGTGTATGTATATATAGCGTCCTCATCGATCGGGACTGGATAACATAGCTGTGTGAAAGCGGAGCCACATTTTTTACAGGCTCAGAGTTTTAATACTGTTGCTGTTATTTGTGACATATTTTTATATTTTGATCGCATAACTTGCAGTTTTGTCAAGTTCAACAATACTGCTAATTATACTTAAATGTTAATTGATACGCCGTGTCAAAATTTGCAAAATCACGTAATCCAAAAATTTTTGGGCGTCTCACGTATATAAGCACCCATCTTAGCTGGCGCCCGCCTTGGAAGATTGTTCAAGGGATAGGGAAGAGTTAAATAATCTGTATCTGCTGGTACCTGCAGCCATATTTCAGAAGGCTTGATACCTACAGGAGTGTAACATTACCTTAACTTGGTGACATTGTATACGGATACCAATGTTTTCAATGAACTACAAATGCTCAAAACTGACAGAACACAAACAATTTACTAAACATCACTGACAAAAGTCATAGATGCAATTTACTGGAGAATAGCGTTACGCTAATAATTTAACAATGTATCACAGTCTAAAGTTTAACATGCAGTATATATCAGTATTAAACCGAATGCCATAAATTAGCGGAACCACATAGTTATAATCCGGTTCCGGCACTTGTTAAATTTGTATTATACGTTTAATATCTTACAATTTTTTACAAGAGGCTTAGTAATAAGTGGGCTCCTTGGAGCGCTTATTTTTGTCATTTTGAACAATTTGACAGCGAACTAGTGATTAAAATCATGAATAATTGTATAATATAGAGTTATGTTCTACTTTTCAGCAAACAAATATCCGGCAATATAGAATACCGCAACCGAGTGTCGTTTTGTGCCGGATCCAAAATCCGATGAACCTCTCACCCGACAGCAAATAGACTTTACAGCGCCAAAATATCCTTTGCATTGCAAGTGTCATTTAGTCGATTTTAGGTTAACGCTAAGCATATATTTAGCGGGTGCAGTATTAAAAGACAATTTTAACAATATTTCCTAGGGGTAAATTTAATTTCCATCAGTTTTATTTAAAATATCCATTAATCAAAACATTAATAAATACAATTCGAAATGCAAACATTTCGTACCACAATCTACCAAAGCAGAATACACTAGAACTGCATAAAAACCACTAACAGTTGTTACAACACAACGCAGACGACTTCTGACAGCAATACGGCAGATTCTACATTAAATATTTGTAAACAGAAACCAATGCTACAAACCAGTCGTAGTGGGACTACATTTATTGAGCGAAGCTCGAACACACGTACGCAATTAAGGTAATATGCAAATTAGTTGTTAGCTAACTATTCATTTATCGGTTTTGGGTGTTTTAAAACTATTTATTCAAATTCCTCGCACCTAAAAACCCTTTAGTGCTGAAATTATATTGCTTTTAACCTTAATAATTAGTGAAAGATTGTAAAAAGTCGTAATGTAATTTAGGCTTATAACCTATTTATCGGTTTTGGGTGTTTTTAAACTATTTATTCAAATTCCTCGCACCTAAAAACCCTTTATTGCTGAGATTATATTGCTTTTAACCTTAATAATTAGTGAAATATTGTAAAAAGTCGTAATGTAATTTAGGCTTATAAACTATGCTAATATGCAAATTATCTATTAGCCAACTGCTCAATTATCGGTTTTGGAGGTTTGCAAACAGTCTACGCAGACTCCTCGCACCCAAAAACCCTTTACTGCTGAGATTATATTGCTTTTAACCTTAATAATTAGTGAAATATTGTAAAAAGTCGTAATGTAATTTAGGCTTATAAACTATGCTAATATGCAAATTATCTATTAGCTAACTACTCAATTATCGGTTTTGGAAGTTTGTAAACAGTCTATTTGGATTCCTCGCAGCCAAAAACCTTTTAATACTGAAATTAGATTGCTTGTAACTGTAATAATTAGTGAAATACTGTGGAAAGTCCTAATTTAGGCTTAATTAATTAAGCAAATTAGCCTGTAGCTAATAAACGGCTTAAAATTTTAAAACCCCAATGCGAGGTTAACACCCCAGGATAATCGGCTTTCAAACAAAAAATGTTTATCAAACTCAGTTCAACCGTTCCTGAGATTCTTTTCGCACGGACAGACGAACAGACGGACATCCACCTTTCGACCCCCAAGTACAAAACATAAAACGTTTCGCGAAACTCCGAGCTTCGCTCAACAATATATCAAATGGCAAAGAAATCCGTTAAAGCCATCCCCGCCAAACTGAACACGGCGCTTTCGCCGGAAATAAGTTTGCCATCACTAAACATTTTCACTCTCATTCCCAAAATATTACCTGATCACCGCAGCAATGTTTTCATTATCAGCATCTATAGTCCTTACCACAAAATACAGATCGGCAAAAAATACCACTGACGCAATCGTTAACCCGACCATCATTTTCAACGGGACAACAGGTGCATCGATAACATAACCAGTAGCGCAGTAGCCAAACGCAAAAGACCCGAGCACTGTTAACACCATATTAACAAGTAGAAATAGATGGCGCTGAATTGCTTTCAGTTCTCGTCCGAATGACGTAACTGAATTCAAATCTTGATCATGGGAAAACTTTACGCAACGAACATTTGCTGTCATGCGATCATATTCACGTTTTTCAGCGTCGCGTCTCAGTTGCTGACAACGTGCTTCAAGTTCCGGGTTTCGTTCAGGCATTGCTGGTAGCGTTTCGATTGGGCCCTCTATAAAATATAATATAATTTACAACAACCGCCACCAGGGATGGGCGGTCTCGGTCAAAAATGCGCTGTACCGAGACCGAGACTTTTGGTCCCGGTCTTGGTCAATTTTTAGCTGTTACCGAAAATAAAAATAAAATTTATTAAGCTAATATGTAAATTAACTATTGGCTAACTATTCCATTATCGGTCTTGAAGGTTTATACACAATTTGTTCAGATTTCTCACACCCAAAAACCTTTTAGTACTGAATGTGATTGCATGTAACCCTAATAATCAGTGAAATAAAATAGTCCTAATTTTAGCCTAACTAATTAAGCTAATATGCAAATTAGCTATTAGCTAACTATTTAATTATCGGTCTTGAAGAATTATAAACAATTTATTCCGATTGATCGCACCCAAAAACCCTGCAGTAACCCTAATAATCAATATAATTTAAAGTCTTAATTAAGGCTTATCAATAATGCTAATATGCAAATAGCTATTAGCTAACTATTTAATTATCGGCCTTGAAGGTTTATAGACAGTTATTCCGATTGCTCGCACCCAAAAAACCCTTCAGTAACCCTAATAATCAGTGAAATAGTTTAAAAAGTCTTAATATAGGCTTATTAATCAAGCTAATATACAAATTAGCTATTAGCAAACAATTAAATTATCGGTTTTGGAGGTTTATAAACATTTTATTCTGATTTCTCGTGCCCAGAAACCCTTTGATGCTAAAATTAGATTGCTTGTAACTCTAATGAGTAGTGATATACAGTAAAAAGTCCTAATTGAGGCTTAACCAATTATGCAAATTAACCTGTATCTAATAAACGGCCTAAAGTTGTAAAACCCGAATGCGAGGTGTTTATCAAAATCGGTTCAGCGGTTCCTGATATTCTTTTCGGACGGACTGACGGACGGATGGACGGACAGCCATCCTTCAACCCCCGAGCACAAAATATAAAATGCTTCCGCTTCGCTCAACAAAATAATCACTTTGGGGGAACATGAGGCTTCCACTAAAACAGTCAGTGTGGAGGGAAGTAAACAAGTACAGAATTTTAACTGGTTCACGCATATGCATTTATTCCAAAATAAGAGCAAAACATTTCTACGTCGTTTAACTGAAACTATCTCAGCTAATAGCAATTGTTTATCGCTTTTTCATCCCTTTGGTTTTCATTTGCAAACCACGGACACTCAGAAAAAGCCAGACCGAGACCAGCGAAATCCCAACACCAAGACCGACACCGCCCATCCTGACCGTCACAGTAATTCTTAGGCAATACAGTATCATATATATAGGGCCGTTCATGACAGGGTGACACCGAATCCACGATTTGACCGAATCCGAATCCATTGCTAATTTGCCGAATTTGAAATACAATCTGAATCTTACTTGTTCCAACTTTGAGACTTATCTAAAATTAGTTTCAGAATATCAATGCAATGTTAGCCGCATAAGTTTTAAATGTTAATACACATGTGTCGAGTCCGACATCAGTTCTGAGATTTGTGACATGAAACAAAAATATCGATTTAAATAACAAGTTGTTGATATTTTTCATAGTTTAAAAATGAAAAACATAATGTGGAACATCAGTGTGCAACCGAAATTACAACTTAGCGGAACCGGAAATTGGAAAAATTACAGGAAACGTAACGGCAACCGGAAAATAAAAAATACATGCCATCGAAAAATTCATTTTAGTTTTCTTTTTTGCACTATTATTGGTAAAATAACCCTAGTTGGAGATAGGAATTCACTTCATCTGCTGTATTTTAGATTTTCATAATCCACGGAAACGAAAGAACCTTCGATGGTTTATTTTCGGCGATCGTCAAGTTTTACATACTATACTAATGAAATCTATTTAATTTTAATCGTCATTTTTAGTAAAATATCTTAATTTCCACCGACCAAAATTTAATACCGGAAATTTGTAATTCCGTAAAAAATTTACCGGAACCGGAAGGTGAAAAAAGTGCCAGAACCGAAATTCTGGTTGCACCATGCCGATCCGCTTTTGGAAATCCGAACCACAAATTTTTGCCGAATCCGAACATTTGTTGCCAGCGTGGGTTTCTTAAGAGTAATTAATGGTTCTATCCGGTAGTTGCAACCAAACGGGATGAATTTGCAAATTAGATTTGATCATGGAGTAAAAACTGAATCCGCAATATTCCGCTACAAGTAGCTAGTGCACGGAATCTTTATGTCGAACCGAACTTTCAATGACTGACGCAATATCGCTTTATTTGTTTTATAGCTGTTTTGTTTCCGAAACAAAACCAATTAGTCGCCGGAAGTATATATGCAAAACTGGACGTCAAGTCTAATCTTGAGTGCATACTAAATGTGCCTGTCAGAACTGCACGGTCGGGACGACCCCGTTCCCAAAGTACTGCGAATATAATTGGTTTTCCCCTTAATTTCTCTGAAAGATATGGCCACGCCGGGAAGCGAACCTCGGACCTCTCGCTCGCGAGTCAAGCGCGCTACCCATTACACCACGCGGCCTATATCATAATTTCCTTTGGTGGTACATGTGCACGAGTATGTATGTGTTTTAACATTACACACTCTGCACATATACAAGCTACATATACCCACAGTGCCGTTAGAAATCAACTCACTTTCACTTAATAATTAACCATTGACACTGGCCATAGAGCTTGACATTTATTACTTCGTTTGACTTACCTTCTACCCATTCGTCAATAATCTGGCTCGCTTCTGAATCAGCGGTTTCAAACTGATCGTGAAGTTTGTCGACAACAGACAACGGAAGATAGCCGGTTCGATAACAAAAAAGCAGTTCAGCTTTAGTATCAGAGTCAAGAATTGGTTCGATGCCGCGACAAAAACGACGTAAAAGTGTAAGTTTAGCGTTAGATAACCGAATTCGACTGCTATTAGTATCGTAATCCATATCATAAACTATGTAAAGCAAATAATTACTGATGTACTTAATAATGGTTCGTTCCGTCTGAACAGAAAGCGCGACATGAGTTGATTCATAGGCAGCATGAGAAAATATAAAAATACCGCAAAACGGGAAACTCCAGATGTGAAAAAAGAACCTGCATTGCTTTCCATATAACAATCCAATCGGTACCGGACAGTTACTGCAAAGCCTTACCATTGCGTTCGTGTCGCAATGAAAGTCACTGTTGGTACTAACGGTCTACACGACCCCTGTTTGAAGTTTTACCAAAATTAATGACCACGGCGGGAATCGAACCTCGGCCCTCTTGCGCTCGAGCCAAGCATGCTACCACTACAACACGCGGCCATTGCAACAACTTCTTATACCGGTATATGTGCACAGGCATGGCAACATTTGCTTTACACACACTTACGTGCACATATACCGACAGTCACAAATTACTTGGCAGAGTACTGTGCGACTTTAAACTCAAATCCTGGTCATAGACTAACACGTAAGTTTCTTATAAGCAATGGTACAGTTTACAGAGATGCAAGATAAGTGTGCATATGCAAACCCATGCTACCTAATCTAAACCTGTTGAGAACAAACTACATTGACTGAAATCCAAATTATTGTCGCCGCAATTTAAGCTGACGACAAATCACTAAAACTCTGGTGAAATTCGAGTAGCAATAGTCATTCTTTCATGTTCACAGCACGCAACTGTTTGAAGTCAGCGGCGAACAAAAGCAGTCATCTCATGTAAGCGGTGACAAAAAAAACTAACTTACTCCTAGCTAAACAATTAACACATATCATGCTATATACAGTAGCTCTAGGCTGCGTTGCAAAGAAATTTGTGACTCACGAATCGACCTAATGTAAAAAAAAGACTTAGCTTTACGGGTCGAATTTTTTAACAAGTTGGTAAACCCTGGATGTGTCAACCGTTTCAGTGCAAAAACACAGCTTGTAGCTGAATTAAAACAGATTCCCCAACCATTTGCTTTTTAATAGGATTTTGGCTTAATAAACCCGAATACGACTTTTGTCGTAATTCTGTGAGCCATTGCATGGTTTATAAAACGGAATGAAATATTCGTTATTAGGATTGGTGCTACTGTTATGAGAGTATAAACAAAAGGTAGCAGTGATAATATACCTGAATCATATTTTGTGTACAACAGTCTTAAAATCACTAGAGGTCATTATTGGGACCGATTTTTTCAAGTCGTTATTTAATCAACTCAAAATTCTGAGTTCTGATAGTCCTAACTCAGACTGACTGATTCAACTCATTCTGAGTTAAAATCAAGTCAATGGAATTTATAGTGTACGCATAAACCTAAGCGTAGCAAAAATGTGTTAAGCTTAATCCAAGCAAAAAAATGTAATCTAGAATCTAAACCCGCCCTTTTATGGACCCTCCAGAAACCTGGACGACCCTTAAAGTAACATGGACCATCCAATCAAATAGTTTTATGCCAAAATTCAAACAATTCAGATATTAAACTAGCATAAATGTTTGTCCAAAAATCTCCAGAAAAAACAGTGGGATAAGGATTACGCTTTAGGCTTAGGAACACATTTTTGCAACGCTTAGCGTAAGCTTAGTAATATCCTTAATCTACTGTTACGGCTCTAAAAGTAACATTGACCGCCGAACCTTTTACTGTTTAACACGTTTTGTTTTACTTGTCACAATTTTCAATAAAGAAATGCCGAATTTTAGCAGAAAATTAGCGTAAAACCAAACAACTTAACAACATATTGCAGATATTGGCTAAAATGATATCTAATTAACCATCATTTATACTATCTAATTTCTCCAATTTCTCCTCGCTTCCGGCTCCGGTTGACCTCCGGCTCTGGTATATTTCACCTCCGGTTGCACCCTGCCTGGCATATATACTAGTATAGATAAACTGAACAACCTGCGGTGTGGTGAGTACTGAGTACCTAAATAAAAATAGTTATCGGTAGTTCTAATGTAAGCAGAAACTGACATCAATTTTTACCAATTATACCCGGACTGAAACGTTGAAAATTAGCACTCCTTTTTAAAATTGACAGAGCAGTTTGTTTTATTGATAATTATCACCAACACTCCTTTAATATAGTTTATTCACATTAAAACAAAATAGTATAATTCCTAAAATTCCGCGTTGGGGGCACAATGATACCTAAAATGGTCGACAGGAAAAGTGTTTTTGCCAAAAGCACATTGTTTTGCGAAAACATGTGAAACAAGATGTACCAGTAAAATGAGGTATTCGCTTTAACTCTACGGTATCGCGAAAGCTTTTTTCGCTTTTCGAGAAGCTAGAAGCATTTCAAAACTTCCGCGGTTTTTGTTTTATCCGGTTGGGGTGGGCCCCCAAAAGCGGCGTATGTGGGGTGTCGGTTCCGGCCCTGCATTCGAAGCGTTGAAACAGTTTGTTCGCTGAATTGACCTAATAAAGTTTAATCAGCCCGTAACTTTAATATTTACGTCAATATATCCGCTATACTGTTTTTCAATACTCTGAAGTTCAGACTGATTACTTCACTAAGCGCGGTGTTTCTTTGGCGGTTATACGTTTTTGCAATTTAATATAAGATTTGCGTTTCCGTTATTTTGATCACTATACGTTTCTGTGTTCGCTATTTTTGCTATCCGTTTACACCGTGGTTTGGATATTTTTTACCGATATCAGTGTATATTACGTATTTTGCTGGCAGCCTAAAGCGTACAAATTTAATAACGGCTTGGGTTGTGTTGGTGGAAAAGGTATTTGACAGTTTGACATTGCGAGCTCTGGACAATATTGGGTTGGCTGTACCCCGCAACCTGAACATTGTGGTGGGGGGATGTGCCTCCTACTTTAAACCTTCAAGACTAAAATCGTTCAAAAACAATTCAAAACATGAGACAAAACACTATAAGGAAATATATAATATAAAGATACAGAACATATCGATGTCAATTATATGTTAAACGTTACACAAAGCAAAGACAAAGTATGTAACCAACAAAACTTTCGTTTTACGGTTAAAGTATGTGACAAAAACATCCATAAAATCATACCGCTGCTTCCTACCAAAACGTATGCTATCAACGATGACATTTCATAACCACATCGCTCCGTTCTATACTGCAATGCCGTAACATAAAACTGACCCATAAACTTTGCACCGTGGAAACATACCTACATTTTTATTTCACACTTATGCTGAAACATCAGGCAAAGTTTTTGGTTCATTTTGGGTACCGTCTGCGGCGCAAATAGGTTTTCAGAAACGGGGCTGCGTTCTATAATAACTGACGGTTGGTCTATACTGTTACTAACTGAAAAAGCCCATGAACGTCCCTGACAAAAAATGTTTTTGGTTTCAACTAGACTTCCTATTAACGCTTTTCATATGTATTATTAACAGACAATTCCCTCTAAAGTATTACCTTAGAAACACAATGTATACCTACCAAATAAATAGAAACACATATTTTCCACGTACAGTTGGGCAGAATAATATATTTCACCCTCAATTTTTTACAAATCCTCCACAGTTTCAATCATGACAATGTGGATTATCGTTCGAAAAATACTTGTAACTGCATTATTACAAACTACCGCACGACATACAAAAACTCAAAATAGTCCGAAACAACTGTTATTAAAATTTCACATTTTATATTTCTTACAATATTTTAGATTACTGTGTAAACTATACATTTGCCAACGTTATCGGAAAGGTATTGAGTATTAAAAGCGCAAGGCTCAAAGATGTACCTGGATACAAAAACAAATTATAGGTACCTCATTTGTAGCAAAAGTAGGCTTGTGGTATACTCACCACACGCATGTTAATAATACTATGGATTGCACGGTGCTGCGCGCTGCCGTGTGTAGCATGTAGTATTTCATTGTATTTGTAACACGCTGCGCTACGCGGCCTAGGCTTAGTTGGCCAACACCTATACCTCAAATCTAGGTCATACTGTCAAATGCACATAGCATCTATTGCCAGTTAGTTACATAGATTGGCAAACTGACCAACTCCAGCAATGACAGATTTCAAAATTTGCAGTAGGGTAAATCAAATGCAAACCAATGTTCTGAATTTATAAGCTCATCATTTGCTGATTCGAAAGTTACAAGATCTATCACCAAGTGGTGATTCGTAAAATTCCTAAACACAATCTCATTTATAACATCAATGCTCAAAGAGAAGTATAAAATACGACAAAAATGTGTTACACGGCCGAAGACTCTATAATTAGATAATTTTGTAATCCATCTTCGCAGTAGAATTGCACTAGTAACCGAACTAAGAACATCACTCTTTCGATGGAAAACTATTATAAACCAATATTTAAGATTGAACTTTTGTTTGTACAACTAGCATCGCTTTGTTTTTATAATAAATAATTTGCGAGCGACTACTTATGGGCACAATATTCATATCAAGCAAAACTTTCAACGTACACAGGATTCCTACATATTAACTATATACGACCAAAACGCTGTGTGGCGGGCGATGCTTAATAGAAATTCAGCGAAGCTTCACTTTAATGTTCATACATGTGTCTCCAGAAGAACCTTGCCCAATGATCCTTTCATACATGTACATATCTCCAGAACAACATTGCCCCATGATCCGATCGGTCAATAATACGGCAATGACGCCATCCTATGTATGTAGCTATATAATTTAAATCATACACCATATCCAGCATTCGATCAGCACCGGGAGGGACCAGCGACCGTTTTTACCCGCGGTTCAAGCTTCACAGTCGCGTACTGAACACCTTAAATTTCATCCGTCACGTCCGCCAACAAAACCCATAGCATCAACACTACATCCAATCAATACAAGGTCAACTATTATCTGCCACATGTAGGTAAAGTTTGACCAAAAAGTCGACTAACGAAACTTTAAATTTGGGGCTAGACAACGACTTTCTGCCAAAGCACTAATACTGAGCTCACAGACATTTACGTTGCGTACATTAAAAAAGTGTCCCAACCTTAACGCTTAGCCCTATAACTCATCCAGACGACCAAAAAAGTCAATTTTGCGATCACCGCGCGCTGTTACTGTATTGGCTTTGTTCTTCGACGAATGTCTAGTAGATCCTGTCGTACCCAGCGACGATAGAGCTTGTTGAGGTCCAGACGGTGCAGCCGGCAACCTTGGAATGCTACTTGTCGCCATAGTGCTTTCTTGTGCACCTGATCGACGAGCTTGTGTCCCTGGTGAGAATCGTTGATGACCACCAGAAGCAGTTATGAATTTAACATTTCGTGTCCCGACGCCAGCGTTCCCTCCACCAGATACCATACTGAACGGTGCTATGGACGCGAAAGGGTCATTAATTTGGGTTACAGAAGTACTAGACATCGTCCCAGAAATGCTTGTCGACTGACTTTTAGCGCTAGTTTTGTTAGTCGTGTTTCGTTGTTGTGTACTAGGTGAGTAGTTTACAGATGCAACTGGCAACGATGGGAATATTTTTGAACCTAAATCGTTAATCGTAAACAATACTAAAATACAGGAATCGTTGGGCTAACTACTTTGATTTTTCAAACATTTGCAGAATTTCTGAACCAGTTTTCTGGTTTTTCGAACAGTGAACAACATAATACAATATATCACTTGTTGACTTTTTCTGTATATTAGTTAGAACAGGCCACTGGTCACAAAAGAATCAAAATGTTTATAAAATGAGCTGCTTGTAAACGTTATAGACATATATATTCCATTGAGTTCTCATAAAAGCGGTGCATTATTTAAATTCAATATTTTTGTATTGACCTTTATTCCGATATATAAATTTATAATTTATATTCAAGTAATGTTCTGTTTTTAATATATACAGCAGCTCCACAGTCGTGAACTCTAACTAAAACCATTCAACCATGTTACGATTTTGGCTTAAGAAAACCAAATAAAAGTTTTTGAAAACAGAACAACGTTCATACCTTGATTGGTGGATAACTGTAAACTATTTGAAAGTGCTAGTGGATCCAGATCAAGTAAACCAGCGCAGTCTGAAAGTTAAAAACAGTTAGAGATAAAAAGCGAAAAATGACAGTCAGTATATATATAAATCCGAGCGTTTCATTACGGAAAATATAATTTTCAAATAAATGTTTCCTATATGGCTACAAACAACAAATAGCAGTTCTGGCAAAACTGCTAAAAGCCGTCTGAACAATGTGTAATGCTTATTGTAATCATATTTGTACAAAAATATTGCAAAAGCTAAAATCGATTTAAGTTCTTACCAATGTTGCTCACAGCGCTTGGTGCAGGTTTCGCCTTTGTGGTCTCGAGCTTCTCCAACTGATCCAAGTCATGCAAGCCCAAACCACCTGAAACCGTACTTTTACTAGAGTTGCACCAAAATATCTACAAAACCTCAATCTTTGCGCCCGGTCAGTTACTCAAAGACGCAGGATCCGCAATTTTCAAATTTCTGTTCAAACTATTTATTATTATTAAACATTGAAAATTTAGTAGCTGAAAAATTATTATAATATAGTTAATCAGTGGTTAAAATTATTTCAAATTCCGCATCCTGTTTTTATTCTTATTAAAAATTTAATAATGTTCGTGTTCAGCTAAAATTCAGTTTTTGTTGAAATAATGATTGTCATTTATCACTAATATTCCGAATACCTACCACGTAAGCAACATGTTATTTTCAGAGCCACATTTTTCCGCAAACCACACAAACCGTTCACCTAAAACTTACCACTCGGATTGCAGAAGACATTAATTTTTGAAAAATTTAACTCCAATCCAATAAACCCCATCTTTTCTGTGTCACCTGACAACAACAACTACACAGTTTATAACAAAAAAGATTCAAATACCATGTTACATTACTAATACCAGTCTTAGTGGGACTACATTTATTGAGCGAAGCTCGAACACGCGTAAGCAATTAAGGTAATATGCAAATTAGTTATCACCTAACTCTTCATTTATCGGTTTTTGAGGTTTGTAAACAATTTGCTCAGATTTCTCGCACCCAAAAACCCTTCAGTCACCCTAATAATTAAATTTAAAAAGTCCTAATTTTGTCATGTCAATTAAACTTATATGCAAATTGACTATTAGCAAACTATGCGACTATCGGTTTTGAGGGTTTGTAGACAATTTTTTCAAATTCCGCACACCAAAAACCCATTACTGCTGAAATTAGATTGCTTGTAACCCAATCATTAGTGAAACATTGTAAAAATGCTTAATTTAGGCTTATCAATTATGCTTACATGCAAATTAGCTAATAACTAATTATTCAATTACCGGTTTTAGGTGTTTGTAAACGATTTATTCAAATTCCTCGCACCTAAAAACCCTTTAGCGTTGAAATTAGATTGCTTTTAACCTTAATAATTACTGAAATATGGTAAAAAGTCCTAATTTAGGCTTACGTATAAACTATGCTAATATGCAAATTACCTATTAGCTAACTACTCAATTATCGGTTTTAGAGGTTTGTAAACAGTCTATTTAGATTCCTCGCACCCAAAAACCCTTTAATGCTGAAATTAGATTGCTAGTAACTATAATAATTAGTGAAATAATGTAGAAAGTCCTAATTTAGGCTTAACTAATTAGGCAAATTAGCCTGTAGCTAATAAACGACATAAAATTTTAAAACCCCAATGCGAGGTTAACACCCCAGGATAATTATCTTTCAAATAAAAAAAGTTTGTCAAAATCGGTTCAGCCGTTCCTGAGATTCTTTTCGGACGGACAGACGGACATCCACCTTTCGACCCCAAAGTACAAAACAAAACGCTTCGCGAAACTCCGAGCTTGGCTCGGAGTGTCGCTTCGCTCAATTATCTAGTGTCAAAATATAAGTTAATTGTCAACGAAACTGACTACATTTCACGAAGAATTTGAAATAAATATAGAAAAGTAAAATTAAATTTTTAAATAGCATCACCGAAATTACAAGTAAATCATGACGTGTTTGCGAAAATAAATTCCAGAAGGTCAACGAATTTTACCCGAGCCGGCCCGAGAATTTAGGTACATATAATTGGGTGGTTAAAATGATATTGAACAGTATTCAGACACCTCAGAATACCTACCGCGAACTTGATCTACCTGTAACCGCGTATATTATGGTCAAGTATTATTCTTATTTTACGTACCACTGAACATATTTTAGTCGTCTTCATATTAAAACGACACCGAAAATCTTACTTACCTTGAACATTGCCGGACGATAAAGGAATATTAAATTGCGCGATATTTTGGCCGGACACAGGATCGAACGTTTTCTAAAAATAATTACCCATATATCAGTCACGCGTTGTAGTTATTTTAAGTTCCGTTGTAATGGTATACAACTTTAACACTTATAGGCTTTGGGATCGTATCCCAAACATAGTAACAGTATTTAACAGTATCTGCTTTACACAACTCACAAGCGTTAAATAAATAGGGCAAGCATGTAACGAAGATAATATTCATCGGACAGTAAAAAGCAAAAGTTTAGAGGGTTTTATGATATAATTCAAATGCCTAACGCTAAACAATACAGAGCCATCACCGAGAGTTCCCAGAAAACGGTGTTAATCGGCGAAGCCAAAACGGGTTAATGTTAGCGAAATCAATAAAAATAATGAGCAATTTAATATAAAAAACACAACAAACAATAATTTTCATCAACTGTTACAGGACATTCTATATTAAATCCCACATTGATACTTCCGACCTATATTAAAATCGGTTAAAAATTAGTTGTCGCTCAAACTTGCTTCTATTGCAAAATTTTCCTCAAGTTTAAACAAAGCAGACTGCCATTTCCACCGTGGGGGTGAGGGGCATATTCTTACTCGGCAAATCTTCCATCCTCAGTCAGCCCAAACGAGAGGGCGGAGGAGCGCAACCCATCGCAAAATTGTTCGATGATAAAATGATATATATTCCAGCCTTGAAAAATGTTTAATTCTGTGTCACCAAAATTGCTTTTGAATAATCGCTCGCTTTGCTCGAGAAGGTTTTTCATAATTTATTGCGTGCCCCCGTCATAAATTTCTGGATCCCCACTGACGCTTCTTACCCACGAATCATCTTGAGTCCTATCTTTATCGGAAGCGTTTGTCGTCGCTGGGTTGCACATGGCACCACTGCCGGTTGCCTTTGAACATTTCCTTTCACTGCCCTCATCACAAAAAGACCCAGAGGAGCACTGAGCTGATATCACAGCTTTTCCCGCATTATCGGTTACTGGACGTATAGAAGCCACTGTACTGTTACTAGCATTTGACTGTTGTTGAGTATTTATATTTGTTGTTGTTGTACTTTTCGGATGTGAATAATCATTGAGCTTTTGTGCGACTAAATCCGCAATACTGCTATCCGCGTCACCGCCACCACAAAATACACTCGATATTTCACTTGAACTGCACACGTTTTTCGTGCCTAGCGTCTAGAACCATACACAAGCATCAGGACATCAAATAAAAATCTTGTTTAAAAACTTCGCGAAAGCAGCTAAGTTTTTAAATAAGGAAAGGTGGTAAATGGCAAGCCATGATATCTAAGTTAAAACATACGGTGATTATATAACACGCGTTTTAATAATTGGTTGGAAACTGATTTAGGGGAAAAAATTGGCACCCGTTAGGAATATCTTTCCGTGACAATTTCAGTGATTTTTTGTACTCTTAAGCATTATTAATTCATACAAATGTAAAGCGGTACAGAAATGTGGAAGGAGAGTTCATTGGCGAATATCATGCAAACTACACCGTGAAATATACTAACTACAATTGGTTTCAAGGGCAATCAAAATCAACATAACTCCAAATGTGAATGATTTAGGGCGGAACTATAGTTTTTAAAATTGTTTGCTAACATTGCTGCTGTAATGCAAAACTAAACATCCTATCAGAATACGTATATATGGTTACATGTTTGGTTAGTGGTTGGCTATAATAATTACCATCACCATAGCACTATACACCATTGTATCCAAGCTGGTAACGAATGATGCAAAAAGAAAAACAGCGACTGTTAAACAATAAACATGTAACAGGAGCTATACCAGAACGCGATCGGATACCAAAAATACCGCAGCTCGATAAAATTCAATATCCACTTCTGAGAAAAACCGCAGCTAGACGCTTAAATATCCGGCTCCGGTCGCTACAGAAACTAGATATTTCACCGCATATTTCGATCAAAACTAAAATTGAATCACGCTGTTTTTGTATTGTTTGCTACAGTTTGATATACGTAATTTTGTTATTACAAAGGTTTTTAAACTGTGTTTCTTCGTAAGCAATAAATATCGCGGAATGTAGGATACCGGAACCGGATGTAGATTTTATGCCATAGCCGATATCCGGTCGCACCACCGAGTTATACATATAGAGTTCCGGTTTTTGTTTATTTCGCAGAACAAACTAATGAATTCCTAGTGCGGAGCAATCCCTCATATATCGTATTTTAAGGTTGTGATGATCAAGCAAAAATACATTCAGCAATTTAACAGACAATAGTACAAACCCTTACCATCGGTTGGAACCAACTTTGCGTATTTTCAGAGCTCGCAGTTGAGCTAACACTGTTATCACCCGCCGCAGAACAACTATTTGAGCTTTTCGTCGAAGTTGCGGTAACTTTCTGCGGAATGAGAACGCCACCAAGTTGCGCAGCGTAGGGACCGGTGGG
Organism: Enoplolaimus lenunculus; assembly: GCA_030248215.1. NCBI lineage: Eukaryota > Metazoa > Nematoda > Enoplea > Enoplida > Thoracostomopsidae > Enoplolaimus > Enoplolaimus lenunculus. The sequence goes on along the minus strand of JASANG010000273.1, from coordinate 674,551 downwards.
TTCATTAGCTTTAAGTGCAGCCTAAACGACAATAATTACTGCACCAAGCAACCAAATTTCAAAACATATTATTCTTTATATCCATCGTTACCATATAAACTTTATCCTATATATCGTAGTGTAGTTAACTAAGGAAAACCCCATATTCATGCATGTGTTCTACAGGAGCAAATCCCACAAGCAAGCTGTTTCCTTATGAGGGAAATATTCGTAATAATCGGTGATGTTATATGGGTAATTGTCACCAAGTTCAGCACCGCCCCCAATAAAATTTCATTGCTTCAGTTCGTTATTGCAATACAAGTTCCAGCCAAACCGAGTTCTGCATTATTCCACAACAAAAGCTTGTGCCTGTTGCCAAGCCTTACCACTGCAGCATTGATATCAATTGCGTTAAATGAACGTGACTGGAATTTACACGACGACCACGTCATTTTCAACGCATGACAATCTTCAATGATTTCCAACAGATCCCACAGCGACCTACAGAAAGTGCTCGCGAGGTCTCAAAATTTTTCAACTCTTCTTACATTTTACAAAACAAATAAGGACAACATGTTTAAAAGTATCTCAATCTCTAAGACGTTTTTCATTCACAAAAAATATAATATACAATAAGAGTTGAACAAAAGAAGAACCTGTACTAAACAGACATAGCTACTTGAGCTTAGTCGGATATAAATTCCTTTTTCTCTATTATCTAAAGATCGTAGTAAAGAAACCACCTGCTTCATGATTTTGAATTTAGACTTAACAATAAACAAACTGACAAAAGAGTTAGAAATTAAATACTGTTTTGAATAATTATTTTTGAATAATGATCTTTTCAAATAACAAAACAAAACGTAAAATGGTATAGGTATCTACATTAGCAGTTCATATTATGCTAAAAGCAGCTTACGGCTTTCCGCTCAGCTTAGCTTGTCTCGGTATATATCGAACAATGCGAAACGAGTATGTGGAATCACAAACCACAGAGTTGTAAGGCGAGTAAGACTTGTCTTCGTTCGCAGAATCATCCGTTATTACATCAAAAGCACATGATAAATACTGCTCAGTTGATTCAAAATCCTGAAAATAAAAAGCTTAAGAAAACTACAACACATCAACAAAAAGCATTTAGTACAAGAGGGTACCTAACAAAGCGCACATAAAATGAATACTATCCATTAGCAAATAGTAACAACAAGAAAAATTACTTGATGTTTTTATACTTGGTTAGATATAAATTGGTTACAGTACACGACCGGCTTGAAAACTTGACCTTATACATCATGTAAATTATTGCATAATATTCCCCGGTTCAAACAAATGGCAACGCTAAACAGTGATGGGAGTCTCGGTCTCGGCATTTGGCAAGTCTCGGTCTTTGCTTTAGAGTATCGGTGGTTTAGAACCGAAACCAGAAGTAGAGGATTCAGCGAATGTATGGCTGTATTGTTGTAGTAAGTGATACCTGATAAATAAAACTAAATCTATACATTTTCATAGTTACGCAAAAATTAAGAATTCAAAAACATTAAAAATCATATTACCAACTCTTAGATACGCTACACGCTCCTACCGAAATTCTTTCAAAAAACCGATTCCTGTTGTTCCTCCGCTACTGCAGAACGCAGAAACAGGAATTTTACAGTGTTGTGCCAAATCATTCAAACATTAACAAATTTTGTGTTTGTAAAATTGGTGGTTTGAATTGGAAATTATACCTTTCATCTCGGCAAGCTTAGAGAAAGCGGGAGATCACTCATGGCACGTTTTCAGCGAGTTTATTAAAAAGTAAAACATCAATTCTGTTTCTAGAATTATTGCAATTCCAGATTTAATTTTTGTTTCGGCAAAAAATTAAATTCCTGTGTTTCGGCTAAACTAATTAGTTGAAGGCGTAACCCTAATACGCTCGTAGTACATAATCTTTTATCAAAATGCAATGAAATGCATCTGTCAATGTGGTCATTTGTTCATTACACCACGTTACGTAATAACGGTTTTTGTCTACACATGCAAATTTTAGTATATACTTATTAATATTTGCTATCTGCTTAGATACCTGTAGTTCCTCGGTGGCAAAAGCAGCGGCCACTTGCGCATCAATCGTTGATTGACCAGGTGTTTCAAATGTATTCTTTGATTCGTACGCATCGCTACAAAGTGTTTCGTCAACTCTTTGGTTTTCGTGGCGGGTCGAAGAGCGCTGCTCTGTCAGATTATCGTCCTGTGCCCAACATTGCCCAGCTTGAATACCTGCAACTTCTGTATTCTCCAAACAATCAGGCATTGAATCAAAATTACTCCAGTCACCACCTGCTTGATCAGTTGCAGTGTTGTTGGCACAGTCACCAAAATCGGCCGCAAAGGTAATATGATTTGTCCAGGAATCTCTTTCTGAGCGTTCATTGATTTTAGCAACAGCGTCATAAGCCGTTTCGTTTGAATCACTGCATAACTGATATGTAGAATCTTTGTCAACTGCACAAATACTGGATTCCAGTTTGGCACGTACGCTTTCTGACAGCTGTTCAGCTTCACCTACAGCATCGCTAGATGATGGCATTACAAAAGATGAAAAATCCGTAAAGTCACCAAAGTCATCACCAAACTCATCGCCAGCGACTGCACCATCCTTACAGTCAACAGGATTACATTGGTCAGATTCAGAGAATTCTGGTCCCATCATAGAGTCTTTTTTGGGTTCAGATTGCCTAGTATCTGCAGATACAAAGATATTATTTAATTCAGATCGTTCATGCTGCTTAACATTACTGGTTTTTGGCGTGCTAACTGAAAATTCTCCCGTTTCTGCAGTTTGAGTATCACAGTTGACTGTCTGAGCATCAATTCCAGAATTGTATTGTTTGGAGTTCGAAACGTCAGTAAGCTCATCTTGGTCCTCACAGCCATTATTGGCAGAACTTCCGGGATTTCCATGCTGCAGATTACAATGAACATCGCTCAAGCTTGAAACCAATCTTTCGCCTACCGTGTCAAAATCTTCATTCACACGCCTGCTCGTTGGCTTGTCAATGCTGCCCTCAATCCCAGATTTATCTACAAACCCATTACATATCGTACCAACTTCTGCGTGAGAATTTCCACTGTCCATTTCAGCTCCAGATTTGCCCGCAATCCCTTCGATATTATCATTCTGATCTTTTATCTCGTTGCCCTTCACAGCAAGGTGTTGACTATCAGTGCAACATTCTTCAGTGCTAACATCTGTATCAATGATTCTAATACCGAATTTTTCATCAAATCCCATAAAGTGGTCATCGGGATCGGTAACCTTAGCTGAAATATCTTCGGGTGGCAGTGGAGGAATGTCTTCAACAGGTGGGGAGGATTCGCTAGCGTCGTGAAAAGAATTAGGTTGTGGCATTCTTTTAAACGCTGACAGTAGACCCAAATTATATGTATGTACAACTTATATAGGCGAATAAGTTACCGTCTAAACCATTTTACCGTTTAGTTGCCGCCTAATCGACATTACCGTTCACACAGGGCCGGAGGAGACACCGTCTATACCCCCATTCGGGGGCCTCCGCAGTAACCGGTTGAAAGAAAAACCGCCAAGGTTCTAAAATGTGTGTGGCTTCTCGCTCGCTCGCGAGTTTCGGAGCTCTCATTCTGGAGTTTGGGTGGAGCCCCCATTCTTGTCTGCTCCGGCAGTGCGTTTACACACTGACTGATTTGCATAAACATACATAAGACTGATTTGAAGATTCTCAGTCCAGCGCGCTACCACTTGCCATGTCGCTTCACAAGCAGATGCTAAGTTTTTATGCCTTATAAGAACCTCAACATTATACACATGTATCTTGCTTCTTCCATGTTTTAGTGCTGCTGCATATGAAGGCGCTAGAAATGCATCTGTATTTTAACCAATGTGCAGCATCAGCATGAGGTTTATGTCTCCATGCACACGCAATATCACATCCCCCGGTATTTCTACAAGGTCGTTCCTTGACCGACAACCTAGATTTTTGTTCTAACGCAGTAGCTTTCCATTGTGTCCCATCTTGTTCACCATGTGATAAGTTGGGCAGGCTAGGGTAACACGGTTTTTTGTTCGGAGTTCTTGCAGCTGAAAGTGATGGGCATTCATGCGAGGTTTGGATCCCATGATTGACAGATTCTCAGTCCAGCTTCTACCACTGAGCCACGTTGCTATGCCGTATAAGAATCTCAACATTATATACATGTATCTTGATTCTTCCATATTTTTAGCGCTGCTGCATATGAAGGCACTACACAGTGTTTTAACCAATGTGCAGCATCAGCATGAGGTTTTATTTGGCCTCCATGCATCGACATGTCAAATAAACATTTATCTTGGTTCTTCCATGTTTTAATGTGTATAAAAACAGGAAAACTCAGCAGCTGATTGTGAGACGGCGTGGCTCAGTGGTATCGCGCTGGACTGAGAATCTGTCGGCCATGATGGGTCATTGGGTCGAAACATCGTAAAAACGCCCTTCATCTGCAGCTGCACAGTCAAGGATGTCCTTGTAGAAAACCCGAAGGATGTGACATGCGGATGCATGGAGGTCAAATAAAAACCTCATGCTGATGCTGCAGATCGGTTAAAATACTGATGCATATGTAGTGCCTTCATATGCCGCAGCCAAGTAAAACATAGAAGAACCAAGATACATAAAACGCCCTCAGCTGCAAGAACTCAGAACTGAAAACCTAGCCTACGCTGTCGGGTGAGGCCCCAGTGCGCACTGCTGTCGGGTGGGGCCCCAGTGCGCACTGCTGTCGGGTGGGGCCCCAGTGCGCACTGCTGTCGGGTGGGGCCCCAGTGCGCACTGATGTCGGGTGGGGCCCCAGTGCGCACTGCTGTCGGGTGGGGCCCCAGTGCGCACTGCTGTCGGGTGGGGCCCCAGTACGCACTCGGTGACACACTGGTGATCACCCTCGGCATCCCTCGACCTCTAGCTATGTCGTTTCCTCGGTGTGCATTAATTCCCGTCTCGGTCTTCGTCTCTAGGCTGTGAACTGTACGTAACCGGTGGTAATCTTTTCCGGTATTAAATCCCACTTTCCTACCAAATTTCAAACCCTTTTTACATTGCGCTACTTTATTTGTGCCAATTCACTCCATTTTCTCCAGTTTGCGCCAATTCCAAAATATCATATTGTCTGTGATCTTGTGTGTGCTTATTTTCAAATTGTCCTTTTTCATTTCTAATTAATTCCGAGGTTCTAGTTCCATTTCGCACCTTAATTACGAAAGGCGTAAATAGATAAATTTTGCAAAATTATGCAAAATTTTACTACCGAACTTGCCAGAACCTCCGGCAAAAATTCTACTGGAGCCAGAGCAGAGGCCGATTTTATGCCGGAGCGGAGACGGAGGCAAACCTGCGGTTGTATCATGATACGAGCCGTAGGGACGCAATCCGTGTTGTCGTGTTACAGTGCCTGTCAACAGCCAGACCATACCCGCCTTTGGATCGACCGAATATCTCCGTTCTCGCAAGTCCAGACCTTACACACCCAATTTATCACAACGAGCAAGGAATTATATTCCCCCAACGAATGACCTGCAGGTAAAATTTCATCTAACTGTGAGCTACCCTGGTGGCCTTGCAAGCGAAAAATAGTAAATTGTCATTATCTGCTTTGTTGCTTGCTAATAATTACATTTGAATAACTTTGGTGTATCTAACCTAAAACATGCTGGTAAATTACTAACTAGCCTAGTAGTTAAGTTAACGTGCAGACACACAAGCGAGACCGAGTGCTTCAGTTTGCAAATTTTTAGCTGCTCGATCAGTTCGATTGCGAATTCGTCAAGACTTATCTTGAATCGTTTCTGAGGCCCTTCGCTCACTCTTTTTTGAAACTGTTACCTACAAAAAAAGTCGTTACTCGGTTTTGAACTGGAAATCTCAAAATGGTTTTCACGGTTTTACCGGCTTGCTCAATTTTAGCGCCCTTATTAGCGCAGCGAGACATGTGCCGCAACTCGTGCCCTTGTCTGCCTTTTGTGGTTACATTTTTAACGTCGAATCTGAAGCTGTTTAGGTACATTTTCGATAATTTTTAAGAATCTCCTCGGGAGCCCAATAACGTTTCAATGGCAAAACCAAAGCGACCCAAAATTAACAACTAGGCGGTTCAAAGGATTCTACATTAGACTACGTAATAAGTATTTCGATCCCAGCAACCTGGGCCCTAAACCACCTATCTACAACGTTGTGTGTGTCGAAACCGGTTGCGTGGCTACAGACACTCAGTACACGCCGCGTTATGAATGGTAAAGTTTACACTACGAGTATTACGGGTTCTATATGATACTGTGCTATATTGATGCTGCATTGCTTTTGTATTACGGAGCCGCTTAACCTGCCACAGCCTCAAAGTCCGCGCAGCAGGATGAACGGCTCCTTTATGGTTTTTACACAATTGCATTCAGATTCCGTAAGTATCGTAATCAAATGGCATATATAACTCGCGCTCTAGCGCCTAATAATTATTAATGGGCTAAATGATAGCGGGTAACGATCGAAATAAATTTATCAGGTTCGGCCTATACCATTTTTGTCGTACGGGACCCCATTTGTGCGCGGACTCGCATTATTATTAGTGTTAATGTGCTTCGTACCGTACAACTTGCGTCGAGCCTGGTTGGAAGGCAGGGCACAACCGGAGGTCTGCCTCCGGCTCCGGCAGAAAATTGGCCTCCGGCTCCGGTAAAATTTTTGCCGGGTGTTCCCACAATTTAGGTAGTAAAATTTTGCATAATTATACAAAATTTATCTCTTGAACACGTTTCGTTTTACTTTTGTCCAGAAATAACGTAAAACCAAACAAATTAACAACATAATGCAGATATTGGCTAAAATTAACTGCTTAGTTAACCATCATCGTTTTACTACCTAATTTCGCCTCACCTAAGGATACGGCTCCGGCAAGTTTCGTTGACCTCCGGCTCCGGCTGCGGCATTTTTCACCTCCAGCTGCACCCTGTTGGAAGGCTATATTATTTTTAATCGGCAGACTCGAACTAATAATACCCACAACCGGCTCCCCTGCGAGTAATAGGCTCACACAGGCGGAGTTCATGTAATACATGAAATGCTGGTTTCAGTAATGTACAACGCCAAACTTTACGTACGGTATTGTTTTACGTAGCTAGCGTAATTTGTATTTTAGGTTAATTGCCTCTGCAAGCAGGATTTATAAGTGAACCTACATCACATACGGCCTACAGCAGCATCTTCGCACCCGGGCAAACCCTGAAACTCCAACTAAGCAGCAGCAAAGTCGGCGACGAAATTAAGAACGTAAGCTCAAAGTCAAAGTGCAAAATTTAAGTTGACTACTTTCGGCAAAATTGTTTTTAAAACCCAAACGTCTGTCCATCCGCATGAATTGCGTAACCAGCCAAGTACTGTTTGGTTGCCGTTAGAGTGCTTGCTACTGATCTTGTGAGACTAAAAATTACAAATTTAAAATTGTCTTATCCCGTCATGCGCCACCCGCTGGTAAGGCAAGTGCTGCTGTAATCTGATTGCCAGTGAAAATCAATACGCGAATTAAAGGAACTCAGCACGAATACGCCAAATTTTTCCTGGCTTGTGTGCTGCATTAAACCTTTGAAATATTACTTTTAGACTCAAGATTTAGAAAAGTTTCGTTACTTTTCAATAGAAATTTTGCTTGTGGCGCTCGAATGGCGAGTTTGTAAAGGATCTGACACCGATTCGAATGTGATAGGTTCTCAATAAACATCTTATCTTAAATTTCACGAGTATATCGCAGCATGGCATCGCGTGGAGGCGGTCGTGGTCGAGGCAAGGCACCCTCTAGATCTGGCATTAACACGATGGCCTCCGCACTTGGATTAGACCAAGCTGATATGAGGGCCCAAGTCGTGAGTCAGCCTTCCACAAATTATCCGGTGAGTCATCACAGATCACAGTTTAACATTCTATTCCTGTCTAAGTTTTTTTCGGCGTATGTACGATTACTAAAAACTTACCCTTGATGTTGTTTGGTTTTGGCAATTATTTTACTGGTTGTCACAACTAATGGTGTGGTAGTGAAACCGGCGGACTCATGCAATCAACCAAAATTCTTAGAGTAGCAACGCTAAAAAATGTAAAACCTGGACCCAGAATTTTTCATTGTCAAAAACCGGACTTGGAATTTCTCAAAGTGAAAGCTGATCCACACCTGGATTATCCGTCACTGTGTGCAATAATGAACTATATCATGTTTCATATATTTTTTCAGCCGCTGCCGTCAAGTCCCTTACCTTTAGCAGATCCAAATGATTTACTGTCGGAACAAGACAGCAATTATCTTGTTGCGCTAAAGCAAGAATTTTTGATGTCATTTGCTAGTTCGCCATATTTTGAAGCTATTGAAAAAGACACTAGTCATGAAATTAAGCGATATACAGATCGGCTGAAACGCACTCGAACTAAACGATGGTTTCCAGGTACACTAACTTTAACATTAAATTAAATGAGTTTGGACAGTGACTGCGTTTCAGAAACATGATTTAAATATCAGATTTTGACTTAAATCATGTTTCATGTAAGTTTTGTAACTTTAACTTAAATCGGAAGTTTTCATTCACAATTTTTGGATGGGTCAGTATTCTTGGTGTTGCCAGGAAGCTGAAAATTTTTTCGTATATATCTCGTATAAACCTACCGATACCGGATATTTGTGGTTGTGGTTCCAAATATCATAGAACTGTTTTTGCACGTCAAAACACTAGATATTTTGAAGCGATTACAATTCCGAGCAATTCATGAATGGACACTGACATGGAATGAAAAATCCAAACCAAAAATTAATCTTAAATCCATAATTACATGTGTTTGCACGACTCAAATACTTCCAACAGTGTACAAATTTAGATCCTATATCAGGTTAACAACCGGCTCTGGTTCCGGTACAAAATAAACTATCAGGCTCCGGTTCCGGTATCCGGTAAAATTAATATCCGGTCGATCCCTGAATACCAGGGTGAAAAACCCGCATACGGTTCCGGTATCCGGTAAGTATAACCCTGCCGGATACCGGATTTGAATTATTGCAAATTATGTTGTGAGATGTTATGTTTTCAGTCCCATTACATGTAAGTATACAGTATTGGTTTAAAGCAGTATTTTTTGCATATGGTTAAGGCAGCTATTCGGATTTTATTATCGAAACAAACCAATTATTAGCAGCTTCACACAATTAATTTCAAGTATTAGGACACGCTCCTTATATTAATTCAATATTCCGTTTACTAAAGATAAATTAATATTTACTGACGCATTAACGTGCTCTATCCGGTTAACATCCTGTTCCAGTAAAAAATCACTATCCGGTTCCGGTATCCTGGCTATTTGTATTGTTTCATAATATCTGCTCGTAATTATTGCGTAACTATGAAATTTTGTAATTTCACTGAATAATTTTATTAATCAGCCGCCACTTACTTCAACAATATAGTCATACATTTGCTGAATCCTCGATTCTCGTCTCGGTTCCAAAGCAGTGAGACTCAAAAACCGAGACCGAGACCTGCGGAATGCCGAGATCGAGACTGTTTGAACTGGAGAATATTATGAAATAGACCGAGATCTGCCAAATACCGAGACTTGTCGAGACCTAGGCTCCAATCCCTGCTCAAGACATGTCTCTACAACGAACAAGTGAGTGCGTAAATAAGTCTCGGAAAAATCGGCAATTACCGGACGAAATTTGTCAATAGCAGCGCTTTCGAAGTTGAGGTAGAGATTTTTTCTAATGATGTATAATTCAAAACACATTGAATACCAGTAATTATATACTGATGCGCTAAGTATTTGCTGCTCCACTTTGTAAGTAGTTTACTGGTGTTAGTATGGATATTAAAGTGAGCCATGAGGTCTGCTTAAGGTTTTTCTGAGGAACAATTTAATTATTGTAGCATTTACTAACTTTGTAGAATGGGAGCGATTCCCACGTGAACTGTGGCCAGCAAAAGTGCTCAAAAACGAGAGCAAGTCAAAATCAACGGCCTCTGGGAAATTTTCATCACAGCTAGACGTACTTAATACCTTTTTAATTATTGTTCATTTCAGTAATAATATGTAGTGATTACTTGTAAATCTTCGTATAGTTGCTTTGTCTGTTGATAACTGTTAGACGCATGCGTTTATACCAATCGCTTTCTTTGAAATTTACTGCTTTGCAGTTTAAGAATTTTTATTGTGTAATGCATAATTTTGCCTGAGTTAACTGTGGTTATATATAATTTTAAATCACCAATTTTGGTCAATAAGCTTGCTACTGTATTAAACAATGAAAAATTTGACGCAAATTATCGAAATCATGTTAAATGTAAAATTTCTGGACTTGATTTGTTGCTTTTATACAAAACGTACCGCTGATGAATGCTAAACTCTTTTGAGGGACTGTATTCTCAAATATGTGTTGCAACTATCACTAGCTAACAATCGGTTTTGAAACAAGTAAATTGAAGCAGCTGCGTGCATAAAAGTGATCTATTTTAAAGTTCTTTGTTGGCTGGTTCAAAATTTACAAAAATATTGTTTTGAAATTATGGGTACAGAATGAAGATTCAAATAAGGTTTTCAGATGTTGGAACTAAAAGAAGACATCGACGACGGGGCACGTGATATGCTGCAAGATGATGAAGGTAACGCTAGTGGAAGTGAAAAAGGAGCTAATGACGACTCGGAAGAAATGAATCGAAATGGAACTACAAATGAAGACAGTGACAAACCGAAGAAAGATACCCTTCGTGAGGATGCACTTGAAGCTATGACCAATGAGGATGAAGATGAAGGCGAAGAGGTGAGTTGCACAACAATTGTTGTTCGATTAGCTTGCCTTCTGAAGTGACAAGTTGGAACGGTATTCAACCGTGTCAAGAATTCTCAAACGGTGGGCATGACGGCACAGAAAACGGCGACGTGATCCGCGTCGAATCGATTGTTCCACTTGTATTCAACCGAATGAGCCGACCGACCCTGCACCAAATGTGACATAGTGTAACTTCAAGCCCAACCAGGCGATGAGCGGAGCCCAAGTTGCAAACACTAAGTCAACCGCAGACTTTGATTGTGTGTAGAAGCTTTTACCAGTTGGTGATGGGTTGTGTAACTTTATAAGTAGTGAGCCTTTACCGGAACCAGAGTGCAAAGCGGAATTGGATTATATCGGAATCGGAACAGCAAACTTATACCGCAATTGTAATCGGATTCGGAACTAGAAGTTTTGTGACTGTACGGACAATGTGTATTGACAAATATAATATTGATTTAGGGTGTCTGTCTGGCAGGCAACAATTTTCGAAATGGTCGCATCATCAAATTGGCGATGATTGTTGCTTTAAACAACTATTAATTATTGATAAGTTAAGCCATCGAACGCAATTTAATAGATCAATAATGCAGAACTTTAATGCAACGTATCACAATATGTAGGATTAAAATTAAAATTTCGAAATTGCGATTGATTATGCAATCGGAACCCATTTTGAATCGGATGGCGAAACACGTGTTTTACAGAGAAGTAACTGGAATAGGTTTTTGCAACGCTCTAACCGAAGAATTGTGTAGTTGCACACAGCTGATCTGGTATCAGGGTCTAAACGGATAGTAAAAAAACTGAAACGAATGCGGATCAAAGCAACGAAAAACTAAACAGATATTGAAGGATAGCGCATGTGAAACCAAAATTTGAATGCCTTGTACCTGATCTATAACTATTTATGATTGTTAAATGGTGAACATCCAGTATTTCTATAACGGAAACGGAGATTGGTTCTTACCGAACACGAAATCGGATGTCCGGCTGAATAACAAGGGTTTACCGTGGCCATTTCGCACTAAGTGTCAAAATAGACATAAGCGTTTTGTAGTTAATCTCAATTGCGGTTCTACTGTAGCAGACAGAATTATAGTACATCAGAGTGGATATTTTTTCATTGGGTTTTTGAAAAAGTATGTGAAACGTCTTCCACAAGAGAATTGCGTTCGAATCGTACCTTAAAAAGTTAAAACTACTTGTCAGATCAAAATCAGCAATTACAGGTGAGAACGGGTTAAGGGAAAATTTTTAACTTGATATCTTTGAAGATTGTGTTTGATACCGATCTGGTTCATAATTGATATCCGCTTTCGTTTTTGGCACTTTAATCATTATGCGTGCCCGATATGTTCGCTGTCTATTTACTCATTTGGTAACAACCTTTACTACGCATGATGACTTCCACATTACTCTGTGCAATATTCTCATTAATTGTGTGTAGTATACTGCCCGTTTCTATGTTCATTTTTAGTTTAATGATTATGCCATGGCATATTTCGACAATGGTGAAGACTATGGAGAAGCCGACTCGGGTGATAATTTGGATGATGATGCAATTTATTGATCTTGTTTGCCGTCGTTTAGCTTGCGAAACAAGAGCATTGGCAGAGTATCAAATTTGAAGTTATATGACGCCGGCGAATGCAGGAATAACTTGCGATTAAAGAATTTGTAGCCAACTGGTTGGCTCGTTTGGCAAAATGATGCAAAGATTACCGGTGGAAGAAAGAGGGCTTTTTGAACATTGGATATTCGGGGTTAAATTGGCGTAGGGCTGGCGCGTGGCAATTGTTATAATAAGTTATCTACGTTATAAAGTATACGTAGATGTAAAAAATTGTACCCCCTTTTCGGAGCCCTTTCTCCTTAATGTCCGCTTGGTTTGAGTCACAACACTTGCTGTACAGTGTTGGTTTTTTCGCATAGTCTGTAAGTATATATTTTTTTCATGTTGTAAATGTGTTAGACATGCGTGTATCAATCAGGATGTTACCGGATATCCGTTTCCGTTAAAAATCATTGTCTGCTTACGTTATGGAAACAACGGAAATTCTGTTATTTATACATTAAGTAAAAATCTTGAAATTCATCCAAAATTTAAAATTTCGATGCATCCGCAATTTTTTCTTTAAAATTTACAACGCCTGGTTATTATTTGCACTCATCAATTGGGTAGGCAAAATAATAAACATCTGTGAAACTTTTATACTTCGATATCTGTTTTCCGTTTCCGTTATTTTGATCACTATCATTTTCCGTTATTTTATTATCCGTTTACACCCTGACGTATATGTTTTTGGTTCGAATCCTCTACTTTGTGAAAAGAGTGTGACTACGGTCGTGACATCCGTTGTATAGACTCAGAAAAAGTTATATTGATGGTGCACACTCTCTGCATTATATCTAATTTCAAGTAATGTGGATACTCCGTAAACGCTCTATTGATGAATATGTGAAGTAAATTTTTTTGCTGTGCCACTGTGTTTGTACAGTTTCTAATACAGCACGCTGAGTAGATGTCGGCCAGTGTTACGTTAAAAGCCATCCCAATGTCCCGGGTCAGCAAAGTACCAGGAGTATACGCAACGAGGAAGGCCCGTGTAACGCGGGGTTCACATTATAACCGGGGCTGGCGTGACACGGTTTACCCCATGTTGATTTGACATCAACGTTAAAATTCGGGCGTTTATGTCGAGTCAACAGACAAAACTCGAATGTCATATGACAGCTTGCAAACCACCGCTCACGAATTTTCAATGTGTACAAGGATTAGTATGTCACGTAATACTGTGTGACATTTATGCGAATATCACATGATATTCCAAAGTTTCAACAAATCACCGGGACAGTATTTTTAGGGTGGTGATAAATGAATGGAAAGTTGAACGGCAGAGGCACAGATGTGCTTTAAATACCAAATACACGCCTTCAAAACGTATCCGACACAAAATCGCTCAGAACAGCAGCTTCAGTATTCAGAAATTTGAATTTCAAATTTTAGTATTATATCATATTCAACAGGACAATTTGGGTATGTTACCTCAAGTATGCAGACATTTTAAAATATATATGATATTCGCAGACCGTACCTCAAATATCATATGATATAGAAGAACAAAAGGTGACCCACACATGTTAATAGCAGACAAATACGAATTTTTGAATACAATATGGCGTCTACAAATGGTATAAATGTTACGGTTACAGTAGGGAAGAAAAACTCCTTCACGTAGAAAAATTTTGTTTAATTGGATTCGCAAGGGGGCTGCCGCCCCCCTTATTCCCCGCAAGCTCAGGGATCTGACGCAGAATGGGGCTGTCGCCATCCAAACCTCCAACACTAAGCAATTCATAAATACACAATTTACAACTGGAAATCTCGGTGTTTGTTAAACTTTCAGAATCTAAACGAGTCGCCGGAAAGTTTTTTACGCGAAACTGTTTTTTAGAAGTTTATGTTGGATAAGAACAAGAGTAATCAAAATAATTTTTGACAGCTAGTTTGATAGCATATTAACAAAAGAATCTAAATCTGTGATTGGTCTACGTTTACATATTTTCTAGTATCAGAATATCACGTATTGGGATCAAAGTGTGAATAATTCTTGTTAGCTCATTATTGGAACACTTATTCTGCTCAACCTCAACGTCCAGCGAGTCGATGCTATTATAATTTCGGGTTCCACTGGTCAGGATGTCGCTAGAAAGTTAGTTGCTAGTTTAATATCTGAATTCAGTCTATGAAATAACTTGCATTTCATTTGATACTATAATTTTCCACGTAAGCTATGGGTTTGTAAGCATATTTCAATACATTGTTGATCAACAACGAAATGGTTAAGACTCCGTACAGCAGTGTTCCAATCGGAAGTAAATTTTGTCGGAAGCGGAATTGGAGTCAAATTTTTTGTGGAATCGGAAGCGGAATTTAAGTCTTAGTAATTATATAAAAAAACTAAAGTGTATGACTTTTGACTTTTTGTTGCAGTATGTTTGTCTGTGTTGTTCACAGTTTCAGTAAAAATTGCTTGTATAGCTGACTGTATTAGCGATCTACTAACCTGTAAAATTATGATATTAATGAAGGCCTGCCAATTCTAAGAGCAGCCTGTCAATTCTTAAAGCACAGGAACAACTTGGCCTAATGCAGTTAAGCATTTTGAGCATTTCAAAACTTTAAATATGAAGTCTTATGAAATCATAAATAACAGGAACCAGATTTTTTACAATTAACCACTAATGGAGCGTCGTTTTCACTGCAGTAAGGAACCAAATATCGAGCTATATTGAGAACTTGTGGGGCCAACATCACTGCTTGCCGCTATGAAGTGAATTTTTAAGTTTAGATTTTGTTATTAGTTTAAAGGTAGAGCTTAAGGTTTTCAATTGCAGTCGCATTTTGACAATCAGCGAAATAATTTACTCTGCTACTGAGAATACTTACTAAAAACGAACAGATTTGCATACGAACGAAAAAATAGGCAAAATTTAAGTTCAATCAGCTTAAAAACTCATAACCGAAAAATTGGAATTCCGGCATCGGAATAGAAGCCAATCTGAATCGGAACCCAATTTTTTTCGGAATTTTAACCGGAATCGGAATTCCGTTGGAACCCTGCCCTACAGTAATATTTATTGGTATCTGATATTGGCTCTGCAAGTCAAATTTGTGCAGTTTGAAACTGAAATACTCGTTCTTAACTAACTTTTTAAAATTGCTGCTGTGAACGGTCGGAAAAGTTTTTCGCAATGTACTTTTAGGATTGCATTTATACACTACCAAAAGTGGATAATTACTCTGTGACAAGAGTATGAAACTGGATACATTGTGTGTCGAAGAGAATATCTAGTGCGTGTCGTATTTTGGGTCTACACTCCTCATTTATTAGGGATATGCACAAACAGAGAAAAACAATGCTAATGGGAATGTATTACATGCAATATGGACCCCCCCCAAAGTAAGGGGGTGCAGTATAACACGGTCAATGTATAGAACAGAGGCGGAACAGTATTTTAAAATATTCCAAAGCCTAAGCGTAAGAATGAGCTTAGACCTAAGCTTAAGCAAAAAATTTTAAGCTTATTGTATTTTAGTGCCACGGAATAATGTACCGTCCCTGATTTTTACATGGGCTAAAAACGCATAGCGTGGCGGTATATTTTGCGCCACGCAAATTCTGGCAAGTGCACACTATTGACCAAGACTGCTGATCTCCTCTCGACGCGAAGTATTGCGTTTTTGTGTTTCTAGACGAGCACTATGGCTATAAATCGCCTGAATATAAAGTTATGCCGGCTCGTATTCAACCCAACAATTACGGCGATGATGGTGATGGTAAGTTGTGGACGTTTTTGACTCGTTTAATGTTATGAATACTACAAAATCAGGTTTTTGGTAATTTCTTTGCAAAAAGTTCTGGACTTGTGGAGTGGTTGGCATTGTTTCTATTGAATTACATATTACGTTATTGAATTGCATATTACGTGTATGTTTCGTTTAAGGGCTTTACAAAGATGTAAAGCGGCGAAAGTCAGAATTTATTAACATTGAAGAACGATTGGAAAATTTGATTCTGAAAGTCGGCGAGAAGGTTCGTTTTTAGTTGGAATAGGCTTTGCAGCCATTATATGTATATGCAGCGCAAAATTTCCATACGCCGTGAATATGACTGACGGATATCCGCCGGAATTACCTTTTCCGGCTTAAAATCTTGAACAAATTCGCGCAGGAACCGTAATTTTCACGATTTTGCTGCGCTCATATTTTGCCTCATTATTGTTTTATATGGCCATCAGGTTTTTGGCGTATCTGTTATTGCAACTATTTCATAATTTTGACGTAAATACTTTGCATACTAAATATTACATGCGCACCACTATCTGTATGTAGTCGAAATCTTTGCTAAATCCCAGCAAATGATGGATTACAATGTAATGAATATTTATCGTTGCAGAGTGCAAATACACTGGAAAGCAACTTACAAGGTCTTGCTAATGTGTTGGAAGCGGACTTGGCGAATTATAAACTTCGTATTTTGAAGATTTTGGCAGATTGGTGTGTTATTATCGTTTCTCTAAAAATAATTATTACTTTTTTAGTTTGCGACGGTACGTTTATCGTGTCTCAAAAAAGGTTATTACTTTGTTAGTGTGTGACGCTGCTGTGAGTATGACTGCGGCGCGTCAAAGTTTGAGGTGATATATGCCACGGAAGGAGACAAGATTTTTGAAAGGAAGGGGGTTACGTTGTATAACAACTTTGAAAGGGGGATTTCTTGTTTTCAAACTGAAATCGCATCTAATAACACTTGCGCAAAACGTAAAAGGGGGTTGGCCCCTGAAACCCGCTACCCCTGGTTATACCCCAGGTTTGATAATGTTGAGGAAAAGAGATATGAAGGAGTTGGGCTTGGAAAAAAGAGGTGGTGTAAGATAGAATAGCTTGTAGAAGTGCACGTCAGACTGGCTTCTCCACAGCGGGGGGGCCCAGCACTTTTCGAAATTTTCATTTTTCCCCGGCGAAAATTTTGCCGCCCCCAGGACAGGCTTCCCGTCGAATTTTCGGCCGCCCCCCAGCAAAATACCCCCCAGCAAATTTTTTTGCTGGGGCCCCCAGGACTTTTCTAAGCCAAAAATTTTCAATGTTAAAACATAAAGACCTGGACTTTTTTTGAGGCGGACATTCGGCAAAATGTGATTTTATATTATGCTGAGTACTCATAATTTTTTAATAGCGTTACAAATACCGGTAGTAACTAGTACAATTCAATAATGAACTGAAAAAAGCACAATTATATAAAGACCGTTTCAGGGCATACAGCATTCGAAAGTACCTTGCAGCAACAAGTTCAACCCGCCTAAGCCTTATGATAAACTGAAGCGGTGACTACTAATATATAAAATATATGTTAATCACAGTTTCAATTATAGATTATCTATATTTTATATAATTGTGCTTCTTTCAACTTCTGGTAAAGTTGTCAGTAATATTTGTTAAAATTATTGTTATTAGCGTTTGCGGGGAATTTTTGTCATGTTGAGCGATGAGTAATCTTCAGTTGAGTTGGAAACACGATCTAGAATAAAAAAATGGTCCAAAAAGTCGGCTTGCAACATTTTAAGCCTGCCCCCAGGACCCCTCAGATCATCTGGGCCCCCCCAGGAAACTCCCCGGGTGGGGCCCCAGAAAACGCCCCCCCCCGGCGGAAATTTTCAAGCTGTGGAGAAGCCAGTCAGAAGCGTTGAAATATGTGCAAATCGTATCTAGCAGGGTTCCAACCGGAACTAGATTTTGTCGGAAGCGGAATCGGAATCAAGTTTTAGTAATTCTGTTGAAAGTTAAAGGTGTATGACTTTTACTGTTCACAGATTCAGCAAAAAATTGTTTATATAGCTGACGGCATACACGTAACAACTACGAATATTTACTTAGAAAAAACCAACAGAATAATTGCAAGCAAACGAAACAAAACAAAACAAGCAAAATCTAAGTTCAATTATCTTAAAAACTCATAACTGAAAAATCAGAATTCCGGCATCGGAACAGCAGTCAGCCGGAATCGGAACTCAAATTTTGCCGGAATTTTAGCCGGAATCGGAATTCCGATGGAACCCTGGTATCTAGAACAACCGACAAAACGACTTATTAAATTGTTTTGTGTGTATGCGTACCGTTTTCTGAAGGACTGTCTGACTATTGAAACAAGGATACGTGATAAATTTAGCCGAAACGTTTTCTCGAAGTCTTTCGTTCCTTTATACGTTAATTTTCAATTTGCATCATCGTCCGAGCTCAATTTCGTCTGCGTATATTTAGTTCTACTTTAGTGTCGAAGCAATGCCTGAAAAGCTGACAATCTATAGTACACTTGTTGGGCTGTTGAATGCCAAGAATTACAATTTTGGAGCTGAAGTAAGCGCACAATTTGTTTGTATAACTCCTTTTCAAAATCATTGCTTTGTCCATGGTATCAGTAAATTTTAAGGTGATTTTTACAGTACTATCAGAGGTGCTTCTGTCAAAATAGTGTATGTAATTTAATTATTATACCGTTTGAAAGACTTTGAAACCATGTTTTCTTTTTCTTTTTTGTACTGCTTGCTGTGTTAAAATTTCAGTTTGTTGAGTTGCTATTGAGAACGTTGCGTGAACGAATGAAGTCATCATCTTTTGAAACATCAGTAATTATTGTAAGTTTGTGGTGGAATATTTTGTTGATAATTTTGGAATTGGTTGGTAATTTTTGTTAGCTAATTATATTTCAAGTTGTCTTGAAAATTGCTCTAAAATGGGTAAGTCAGATAAAGCGTATTCCTAAACTGAAGCAGAAGTGTTGGAAAAGTGCAGACAAGCCTAAGCCTAAGCAAAAAATACAGTCTTAAAATGTAAGCCTACTCCTTTTTAGTTCACTGAAACCGGGACGGCCTTGAAAGTAACACTGGCCCATGTTTTTGTACAAGTTGTAATATATTTTCAGATCGTTTTCCTGTCGGATTTAGTCAACTGCCGAGTGGTTTCGTGCCACTCTTGTCTAGAATTTCTGGGAACTTTAGCCGCTGTGTCTATGGAAAAACAAGTCATGCAGGTATTGTTAAAGCTGTATTGTGTTCTTTTTTACTACACAGTATTATGCATATTGCTTTCCTCAGTTTGTTATATTATATTTTTATACGTAAACGAAATATTTCACTGACCGCAAGTTTGAAAAATTCAAATCGCGACATTTTGCTTCTTCTACAAGCCAAGTAGATCATTGGTGTCAGCAAATAGTGCAGTTATTATAACAAAAGTTAGTTATGGCCGACTTAGATTGACACAATAATGCTGCCTGCTTTGATAAACATGAATTTTTTAATCGGCAGTGGTCTACATTTTATAAAAACTTTTGATCAAATAAAATATACTCTCTTTAATTTTTACCTCATGTACTATATTATGCAATGCAGGCACGATCTGATTGGTTCATGTACGCTGTAATGTCTTCCTTGCCGTGGGTAAGTTGGTTACTGACCTTAGTGTGATTGGAACGGGTGAGGTGAAGGACAACCTGCTGTTTCGGTTCAGTATGTGTGTGTTATGAATTATTGGGTGTTATTCGAAGTATTAAGATTTTATTTCATGTTTGGATGAGTGGAGAATACACGGATTGCAATGGGTCGTTTTGGAGTTTTACTTCGTTATCGGTTTAAAAAGGTGCAAAATGTTTTGCGACATTTTAGTAAACCTAGGGAGGGGTAATTGGGTGCAGCTGTAGGCGTTCCTGAACTAATGACGAACCTGTAATCGGTACGTCGTATCTTAAACCCATCGCTTCCGCAACAAAATTTTTCTGAAGGGCTTTATATAATTCTACTTAACTTAAAAGTAATTAATTGAATTTGTCTTTGACTGTGAGCCACAGCATTGCCGTTGTTACAGGTCGGCAGAGAGTTGTATCAAAAAAATCCACGTGAACTTGACGAGCTGCTGGCAGCAATCGAAGTATACTTAAGGTAAAGTCGACGAACCAGGTGCGTTGATTTTCTATGAGGACGTAACATTAACTAACTAGGGTTTTCTCTTGGGGAGGAAATGTCTCTTACATCTCTGTGGGTTTGCTACCGGGGGGGGGGGGTCAACACTCCCCAAAGCCCTCCTCAAACTACTTTTGCCAAACAGTTCAAGCTCTCCACTCGAGATTTCCCCTGTTGAGTATTTTTAGCCTTAAATGCTTACCCATTTTTAGACGTCGAACTCACTTTTTCAGTTATATTGTAATAATCGTGTAAAATGTGTTTACATGTTATATACGAGCGATTATGAATGGTTACTTCGCTCCGGTTGGCAAAAGGAGACACCTTCGATTGAAGCTCCACCACTCCGGGACCGAGCGAATTCCCAGATATAAGGCTTGGCTGGACAAAAAATTTTGTTCTTATGCACTAGATTAGTATATAGCGAGGATGCAGTAAGCAAAAACATAAATTGGAAGGTATACATAAGTTTACATATGCATTCCACATTACCTTTTTCTTATTATTTGCAGCAAGCGCCAAAAGTTGCATGTACCAATACTCAGAGTTTGGTCTAGCAGCCGTCCACATCCGCAGGAAGAGGTACGTTTGTAACAGTTTCCGCGTTGGCTGAAATTTAAGTCGATGATTAAAAGTATAAGTTGCACGGACTGTTCCTAAAACTTCACATTGATTTGATTGACTTCGGGACTGTTGTTAACAAAGTTTTTTATTATATTTGTGTCGACAAAGTTATTGTGAACGGTGCAGTTGAAAGAGTTGTATATTGGTATATACGAACTGATTGTTTTAATTTCAGTACTTGGACTGTTTGTGGGCACAAATATCAAAGCTTCGTCAAGACAAATGGTGTGAAGAAGTTATCATTCGACCGTATCTGGCGTTTGACACAGTTTTGTCCGATGCACTTCAGCACAATATTCAAAACTTTGTTGTTCCTGTTCACAATGACCGTGTTCGTTATCCAATGCCACGTGTCGTGTTTCGCATGTTCGATTACACGGACTGCCCAGAAGAGGTTTGTGGTTTGAATTGAATAAATGAAAGCAGTAGAATGAAAGTTTCAAAATTTGAAAAGAAACATCCGGAGTTTGAGCCAAATGTGACTCTAAAAGTTGTGCTGTAAGGTTTAAAGTTGAGGTCTGTCGACTGGGAGACCGGAGGACTAGGGGACTTAGAAAGTGCTAGGCGTAGAATTGGGATTATGTTTAGTAGGTAACACCATATAATTAACATGTTGTTTTCAACAATAACATTTTACGAAACCGCCATGGAATGCTGTTATTTCAGGGTCCTGTGCTACCGAATGCGCATTCAATTGAACGTTTTATTGTTGAACTTGAACTTGGATGGATAATCAAAAACTATTTTCTGGAACGGAAAGAGTGGTAAGTACGTTTCGTTCTGAAAGTTAGACGCTCCGGATACTAGCATGAGGTTTTCAGTATGATAAAACGTTGGGTGCTGACTGTAGTAAACCCTTCCAAAACAAACTTTTGCTCTTTAAAATATTAGGTTTAATTTGAAAAAATTTTGCTTAATTCATGTACGTATATTTTTGAATTATTTGTAAAAGATAAATTTCAGCGCATCTGTACTGATCTCCTACCCGCGACGGTCGAAAATTCCACTCAACTACGTGATATTAGAAGTTGTATTCGGACAACTATTTAACTTACCTCGCCCACAGCATCTTGAGTTGTTTTATGGTTGCATACTAATTGAGCTGTGTAAGCTCGAACCGAATACAATGCCACAATGTTTAGCGCAAGCTGCAGAAATGCTCTATCAACGTATCGATACAATGAATGTGGTGTGTTTTGATCGGTAAATTTGCATGACTTTTGAAGGGAGGCGGCATTGTGAGACATGGAGGCGCTGCACTTGTCGCGCAGCGTCTTGCATCGCCTTCGTACGAAACCTCGCCGTTGCGGAAGATAACGGACGGCGACAAACTGCGCCGGATCATATTAAAATTTGTGAAAAGTATAACGTTTTCCTGAGAAGCAGTAGTGACTAGATGGTCAAAAAGCGTATTCCCGATGTGGACTGTGAATTTTCTGTCAAAGGTTACAGCGGTACGAGGAATGTGCGCAGTATTGAGTATTGGAAGTCGACAGGTGTAGTATTGGGAATTTTGTATCGCGTTTGTAGATTCAGATATAATTAGCTTTCTGCACAGTAGTAGTATTTCCGTGGTGGGGGTGGCATACTTTTCTTTTCCTCGTGGTTCTGTCCGGAACATAATGCATGGATTTTAATTGTATAGCAGAAAAGATAACGGAAACGGGAACCGAACACGTATGGGAGCAGAAAGACGAGATTTTACCGGATTTTATCACATTTCACGTTGTTTGCGATACTGGTGGCAATTATTCATTGCAGAATGTTGTGAAAATCTATACGAAATGTTTGCAATTATGTTTAGCGTGAAACGATGCTTAGGACCGTTTAATATTTTTGTTTTTAAATTTCAGATTTGTCGACTGGTTTTCTTATCACTTGTCACAGTTTCAATTTCATTGGTCGTGGGATGAATGGACAGACTGTTTGGACGCCGATCCAGTGTCGCCAAGGCATTTGTTTGTTAAAGAAGTATTGAGTAAATGTCTTAGGTAAGTTTAAAGGAACATTTGAAACTTCAACTGAAACTTTTATCCACATTCTCAAATGTGTGTAACCCTTATCACAATTATTGGCACTAGGCATGCTAATATGTGAGCCAGCGTATGGCGAGTTTTAAAATTTGGCATATCTTGCATTTAATTTGATTCTGACGATAGGTGCTTCACGCAGCTGAGAATAAATTGACTTCCTTAATCAAATATTCTCTAGATCAGAATTTGGGCAGAATTCTTCAGATCGTAGTAATCTGTTACTATTTTTGTTTGATATTAACTATTTGTCTTTAGGTGTTCGGAATTTAGATAGCATTTTGTCTGTTTTATATGAGAATTTTATTTTCTGTTCTGTGTTTTTAAATCAACTGTTTTGTGCGTGCATTATTTTTCGTTTATTAATGTCTTAGGTTATCTTTTCATCAGCGAGTGTGTGAAATTGTACCAGAAAACTTCATCAAAATGGTGCCGCTGAAACCTGCCGAAAATTACAAATATACCCAAGAAGGCGCTGGTAAGTTTTGGAAAACATCTGCTGTTTCTTTTTTCAGTACAATTATTTTAATGCTATCTTATACCGTTTGTGTTATGTTTCACCGTTACTGGCTATAAGCTTGCAATATAATTTGTGAAAATACCTTCAAATGGCTTGCTTTGCTATGACGCATGGTAGCTGATTTGATTCTTAAATGTTAGTCGTTAAACATTGCACCTAATTTCATAGCAAACATTGCCATGATCGTGTTCTGAATTTTAATAATTCAAAATATTTCAAACCAACAAAACTAAATTTTTACGTGCTACATTAACGCTATTGATTGTAGTTCACTGTTTTATAGGTTTTTATTTATGTTTTTCTCGTTCAGAATCTCTTCCTGGAACGTCTATTGCCCGTCAGCTCACACAAGCCATTCGAAACAAATGTTCAGCAGAAGAAGCATTGTTCAGCATTAAAGATTGCCCTGCACCTATCGGGGTTGATGTCGGTAAGATTCTGTAACTAGTGTCCATTTTTTATTAGCATTGGAAATTATTGACTCAGGATTGTTAAGTGAGGGAAGTGTTCAGAAATAAAGTTAGTACTCGTAGAATTAGAATTAGAAAAACGCAAACTCGCTGTATTTTGGTTGGAATGATATTCTCTAGACAGAGTTGAAATGCTTAAATTTGGTTTGATGTGATTGTTTTCGAGTAGAAAAATGTTGTGTGTGTCTTGCAATATAGCAATGTTGAGACGTAATATTTGTTGAACATGGTTCATAACAGGAACTGTTGGTGTGTCTGTATAGGTGCGCCTGTTTTTGCCTCGTGTAAAGATACTTACCGTATCCATTTGGTGAATCTTTTTTAGTTCCAGAGTGTCCTCTGAGACAAAGTTATGCCTAATAATGCCACTGAAAACTGTCATTGCGCAAACGCAATAAAGCACGTTAAGAAAAACTATAATCTCAGATATTAGGTCTTTGACCACAAACCAACCATCATAATTTATGCTATGTTGACAACATTTATTCCAATTGTAGCTGTTATTTTTATGTTTTAGACGAAACCGGCTACAATCCGTTAAAGATTGAAGTACTTTTGACAACACTACTGCATCTTGGCAATACGTCGTTCAGTCACTCTTTGGCAGCTCTAGCTAAGTAAGCATATTTAATTTTGTGCTGCAGTAATAGTATTTGTTATTTGAAATTTGTTAGTTTCATATCTCATTAGCGATACGTTCATTACTTTTTTGAAAATACTTTGGACTAGGTTGTCGAAAATTTGCCAATGGTAGTGTTTAAAAGATTATTTATGCACTTGCGTATATTATTCTGTTTTAGCCAATAATGAAGTGTTTTTAAAAACTTTTGAGGATTTAATGGTGCAATGCTGTTTTAGTATTTAAATTTCAGGTATCATTATGCGTTAAAAGCACTCACTGAAGGCAATGAAGAAGCGCAACAATGTGTATTACAAACAGTATATGACCATTGGTCTAATTATCCTCAGGTTGGTGAACAAAGTAATTTTTGCATTTTTTAGCATTTGAAGGAACCCAGTGAGCTGAAACTTATGTACGCAATCCTGTGTGATAATCATTGTTGGTTTTTCTAGGAAAAGTTATTTCCTGAACAAATATAGAAAATGGAAAAATCGTTGTAATGGTTAATATTATAAATAGCACCGTTTCGGCGTTCACAAGTCAACTGTTGAGTTTTAAAATAATGGGTGGGCAAAAGTTTGAAACTAACAGAATCCTGCTGACAAAATCATAGGAAATGTAAACATTTATGTCGTAACATCTTGGTTTTTCAGATGATTATCGTGTTAGTTGATAAATTGTTGAAAATGCAAATTGTCGAATGTACAGCAGTGGTTGAATGGCTATTTTCTGATCAAATGCAACAAGATTTTACGGCGTGAGTGTTTTTATGAGTCTAAGGTTTCAGGTGCCGTTGGCAAAGTCTGCACAGTTTTTTACCATCTTTCAATATCTATCCATCAGGTTTATACTGTAGAAGGTTTTGTCTCATGTTGTAAGATGCAAATTCCTACCGCAGCTAAACTATTCTTGTTTATAAGTTGACTTATTCTCGGTGTCAAACTGCTTCCAACCGAATGAATCGATAAGTTTCTTGTCGGATAGGCTAATAATGATTATGCTTGAAACCAGATGTCTGACACCGCGTAAGCTAAGATTGGCTTTGTTTTTGTATTTGGCTAATTGATACTGAATTAGGTGACGCTATACGTCCTTTTAAAATTTTGATGTTTTCCGCCGCCGTACGTCACTGTCTGTAGTCATCCGTCGCTGTTAGGTATCATATGCGAAGGCTGCGTACGACGACGGACTGCGCATAACGATAAGTATAGCGCCAGTGGCATTGGTCTTTAAATGATTATCTAGAAACACTTCATGTGTGTTTTATGGTACTCAAAACATTTTTCATGTGGCATTCGTAATTCAGTTTTGGTTCATTTCAGATTATATACGTGGGAAATTTTGCAGTCGACTTTGACCAAAATGAGCAAATTTATACAAAAGCTTCGTGCGGAGTTGTTGGATGCGCAGCAGAAACTTGCGTCACAGGTATGCGTAGATGTATCCACAAGGGACATTGCTCCCCAACGTCTTACCGCCGTTTACAATTTTTAGCTTGTTTGACAAAATTTTTTATTGTAACGTCGAAACTTTTATCGATGTTCTTGTGTGTAAACCACCATCTCTGATACAAAATGAACAAAATCCTTCATACGTCCCTACAGGTAAGCCGCTTCAGTTCAAACTTAGTGTAATTCTAACACGGCGTTTTAGTTTCAAGTTTTAATAGTGTTATGCTGCGTTGAATAATCTGTAACCATTTCACTGAAATGATGATTCATATACAAACTGCATATCGATGTGTGAGATTTGAAAATTCATTTCGCTACCCATCTTAAGTTCTTGCTCACTAAGTCTAAGTTTAAACCTAAGCGTAAGCCTTCAAGTCTCCAAATTGCTCATTCTTCTTGTCTCCTTGTGAACAGGCCCCTGTAATTAACCTGATCCATTTCACGAACTACAGTGATTAAAAACCTGATTGCTCAATCCATTGTAATCGCGTAGTTTGTTTTCTATTTTAGCACAAAATGTTGAAAGGCGACAATTCAGATGATGAAGATTCAAAACGAACACATTTGGGCGATGAAGAAGTGACTGAAGAAATTGTTGAACAGTTGGAAGAAGAACTCGAACAATCGTGCAATGAACAACGGAATTTGTTTTTGTTGATTTTTCAGGTTAGTATCTGTCGGGTTTGTGAAATTTGTATTTGGCAATGGTAAAACCAGAAATTTCTAACAGAGTGTAGCGCTACATAATAGTGAGAAATTGCGAGCGATAGGAACGAAATTTCGAACCCAATTTCAAAACTAAATGTTATTTTTGGGCGGCGCGTGTTTGATAGCCTGGCATTTCGTCAATTCATAAAACACCAGGTCTTGCCGTTCAATATTCTACCTGTGTTATTGTTGCAGAAATTAACGATTATTTTGACACAACATTTGGTTGAAAGTGAAGCAGAAGGCAAAAATTACAACACCAGCTGGTATCGCTGGGTGGCTGGGCGAATGAAGCAAATTTTTCTATTGGTAAGGGGCGTACGTAAATTATATGGGCCAGTTTATACAGCTGCAGTAAGTTTGTGATCACTGCTGAAGGAGCCAAGGGGGCACCCTCTCCACAGAAATCATAACCAAGATCTTGTATTAAGGTTTGGCACTAAAATGGGGTTTGGCTTCTCGTTCGTTTTGCTTGCATGGTTATAGTTTAAGTCTGTAATTTTTGTAGCATGAGTTCTCTTAGGGATTCCAAACGCTGAATTTTCGATGATCTGAATTTGAAAATAAATACCAAAGCATTTTGATGCCATCTTCACTGGGAAAGACTAAAATGTTATTGGCAGGTTTACGACTATTTAGTTACACTTACATTGTTGGTTGTGACAGTAGATTGCTTACTGTAGGTTGTTCATGTTTTGATATATTTTTTATTTTGTTTCTAGAATATTGATGATGTATGGAAGTACGCGAACACACTGGAATCACTTTTGTTTACAAATGATGTTGATCCTCATATTTTGGAGATTTTTCATCAATTTTGCTCGTTGAAAAAATGACACGGTTGTTGGCATTATTATAATTCGGATTCTAAAGTTTTGAATATAATAACTGCGGCACTAGCTGATGGTTTCTCAGCAGTGTGTAGCACCCATCACCGGATGGTTAGTAATAGGTTTTCATACATGCCAGTACCGGCATCTGCTCAGACTTTAGAAACATGTAAATGTCAATAGCTACATACTTTCAAAGATTACAAAATAATGATTTAATTTCTGTGGGTGAGAACCTTTCGCCTTCAGTTTTATGTGCTTTATAACTATTAAAAAGACGAGTTTGGAAGTTTAGTTTAAGTGCTAGCTTTGAAACGTAGTGTAATTTGTTCGATGTTATATAAGATGCTGTATTGTGTTTTTGTGTGTATAATGCCGTATCCGGGTATGAGCATTACAAAAGCCACAAAAAGTTCACTTTGCAACAGGAACTATTTTGAATTAAATTTGTCAAAGAATTTGAAACAGAGATCAACCTAGAGTGCTAAATAAAATACTTAAGGATTTATAAGTTATAACTTATGGGTCATCCACCTTATAATGCGCGCTAATGTAAATATTTGTCCAACCACCCGGTAGGAATCTGTGTACAAATCGAAGCTGCAACTAGCGTGTAGGTACAATTTTATGCTTTTTATGTAGACACTATTAATTGTCCCGACACTGTCCGAAGGGAATCGGGACAAAAGGTAAAAAATTAAGCGCAATGTGTATATATGCATTTGTGTTTACTATTATGTATGTTTGCGATGCTATATGAACACAGTTCAATATGTCCTTATGTCCTCGTTAGGGACTATACTTTATAGTCTTCTCGTAATAGTGTGTTAAAACGCCGTCGGGCCTTATTCAGACCCTGAGATTTTTTGCAGTAGCGCGTGCAGTATAACGCGGATGCTCCATTAGCTCTTAAACTGAAACCTATTGTATATTTTACTGGTTCGTTGTAATAAATGTGTTTTGTTGCTTCCATTGAGCAAACGTATCCGCATTTAGAAAGTGCACCGATGTTTGGGCCCACTATGAGCGTCACGGCTCTCATATTAAGTTGGCCAGCTTAGTACAGCTAGAAATATGCGTGTACTATAGTAATACTCGATATAAGTAACCTAGACCGGTGTCTGATTGATTTTTGGATTCAGAATTTACTATTAAACAAGGTTGGAACCTTTACTATTTTCCAAATTTTCTATTTATGATCAAAAAAATTCCAGTTCACAAAACAAAAAAGCGTGCTCCAGCGCATGCTTTTGCACCACAGATCCGATTTATCGAAGACGGGGCAAGAATTGTCATATTTTCGGATGTAATATATTTTACACCCATCACTAGCTTTAACGACAGTTTATATTGGTACTCTCGTTTAAAAATTTTGGTTATTTTTTACAACATTTTATGTTCGCTAATGGTCTTTAATATTGCACGTGTTCATACCAGCCCCAGCCAGACGACGATAATGATGTGCAAATTTTTTATTGCGATTTGTAAAAAATATAAGAAAGAGATTTGAATAAATGAATGGTATTTTTTACAGAATCAGTTTTTGCAATATCTTTAATGCGCATGAGCAATAAGTTATGTTTGCTGTAAAGGTTTTGGTATGCTAGTGCACTGCGTTTTACGGTATAAGCGGATCCAGGGGCGGGACGATATACACGCACACATATAAGGGTGCCACCGGAATTATAATTTACCGGACCGGACTTTAAAAAAATTATCGAAACTCTTTTTTCTATATATTTTAGTGAATAACCCCAGTTGAAGATAGGTATTTACTTTAATCTGCTGTATTTTACAGTTTCATTATGCATGGAATCGAAATCTCACCTTCGATGGTTCATTTTTGGTGATTGTCAAGGTTTCTTCATAACTATATTAATAATGAAATCTATATATTTAAGTTTTTAAGTTACTGTATTGAACCGATATCACTCAAGCTGTTGAAACAGGACAAATAAAACAAATTGAACGGATAATTGCAGTACCGGATATACATCAGTAACGAAGGGCGGCGAAGCGTTTGTTAAAAATAAATAACAGTCCGTAACCGAATAACAAGGGGGGTACCCTCTGGAGAGGCCAAATAACTATCAGTCCCCCCTCTCTTATTCGGGTCACTACAGTATATCGTAATTTGTTTAGTATAATGTTTTAGTTTCCTCTGACCAGAATTTAATATCGGACTTTTTAATTCCAGTAAAAACATACATGCCGGAACCGAAATTCCGGTTGCAATCTGAACTTCAGTAAATTTCATATATATGTATCCGTTTTCATATACCTGTCAGCTGTAAAAGCATATGCACTCTATACCATGACTGCTGCTGGAGCGTATGGTGCAATGTCCTCTATGCATTTCATAATATACTTGTCTGCATCATGATTGAGGAAAATCATTAAAATGACAAATGGGTTTATTTTCACACTTTTAATACTCCCCTTAGAATATATACACGTCCGTGCGTAATTTTATTTCACTATTTTGATTTGTTTTTGAATATTAAAAGTATACACGAAAGATTAATACTTGACCTTGTCATATATATTACTTTCTGTAAAATTTATGATATTTTTGATGCTATATTTGGATTAATATTTAAATTTTGTGTTTTTCAATTTTAATGGCGCACACAATTGCGATCCAAGGGAGCGCGGCCTACAAGCTTGGCCTGTGACAGGAAAAGCCAAAATTTTGTGCTAGAATTTTGTACTCAAATTGCATTTGTCTTCTCGTTCGTTAGGTTCGCCAGTTCTTTAACTATTACGTTCCTCCGCCGTCAAAACTTCAGGATCCGCCACTAAGCGCAGCAGGTTTTGATTCATTTTAATTGGATTCTATATTTAGTTTGCTGTTTGCACATAGAGAACATTACCCGAACAATATCGTAGACCTTGCTTAGGCGTTTGCTTTAAGCTTAAAACATAGTTTCGCATGCTGTCCAGTTGTTTACCCGTAGATTTAGTTTGAGACAGTTCTATTCATGGGGATATATACTTAAACACATATTAATGCAACGTTTTGATTTGCTGGCTACCCGGCGTGGTTAAAAAATTCGGAAAAAATCAAAAACATTAAAATTTTAAAATTTTAAGGCATAGAAATGTTTGGTTAAAAATCCGATTGCCAATATTAATATTAGCGGCATTTCATCAACGCAATTATTTTTGGGTATATATTTTACTGTAAAACTATATTTCTTGTAAGTTTTCACCGTTAAACTGAGCCAGCAACTATATTGAGGCAATTCTGCTATGAAAATTTTTTACTTCTCTGGTGGCGTCTTCTTGCGCCGTCTAGCAACTATTGGTTGCGGTGTTGGCAAACGTATAACACTAAGTTAACGTTATTTCTTATTACATTTTACATCCAATGTTCCAGCTCATTTAGGAGGCGGATGCAGCTGTCGACTGTGATTTTCAAATTTTCTGTATTAAATTAACAACCCGCTGTTTTAAGGCAGATATATTAATAAGTCCATGTAGTGGCAGATGCAGAATTTGTCATTTAAAGAAGGGCGGGTAAATCTAGGTTGAATAAAGTCGCTCAGAGTTTGAAGTTTTTGTTAGTTTACGATTTTTTTGTTTCTCTCAACGTATTTAACGTCGTAGTCTTAGGCTTAGGCAATAGCTCAAACATTTCTAACTTAAACCTAGAGTAGGTTCAAAGTTTTAAAGCCTTGTGCCCGCGTTGGGTACGGCGCTGATCTGCTCAGTGGCTTTCATTAAGCAAGGACAATGTTATGCTTAGAACAGTTGCAAAATCTCACCCTCAGTGAATAAGCATCTAAGTTAAAGGATACAATTATTTTGGCTGGGTCGAAGCGGTTCATGGTCTGCCCGATCCTCTCGGCTACCACCCTTCAACAGTGCAAAACGATTTAGCGTGATTTTTGAAACAGTTGTTATTAATGTCGTGTCTATGACTCTAAAACGTTAAGTAAACTTTTTGGAGTTCAACACAAGTCTCTGATTGGCGCAGCCCCGCAATCCAAGAATCATTAGCAAAAGACGCAAACACATTAATTACAGATGCAAGAAAAAATTTTACTAATACACAATTACATTAATGCGGTGGATAAAATTTTAACGTAAGTGAGACCAAAGATGTCCGTGGCGAACGGCAGCACACAGCACCCTCCTGCCCCCTCCTCATAGTTGCGGCTCTGACTTTATTGTCTTGTAGACGTTTTTCTGTAAATGTATTTATTTTCTAACTAAATCTATATTATTTACTTATTTTTTATATTTTTAGTTTTTTTAACATTTTACACAGATATTTTCACTATAATAGAAAGATAGGACTCGAGATATTCAGCGTTATCGGTAGCTGGCACGAGGAGAGTATATCTATATTTTACGTATATATTTCTTTGTTTCTTTTGCGACAAAACACAAAAAATTTAGTGTACGAAATTGCAACGATTTATTTACAGTAAATCTTGTTTATAGTTTTATAAGAGGTTTATATATGCTAAAACCACTACCGTGTCACGCGACATTTTGCCTACATTTAGTACACTAAAAATAATCTTTTGTTAAGGCTTGTGAAACAACCACACGTTATTTCATACACATTGAGCTGTTATACGAACGAAACCGACAAGGCCATGGACTTTCCTAGCACAAATCAGAACTTAAATTTCATATTAAGATTTGAGTACTAAAATTGTGCTTGGCTTCTCGCTTGTTTCGCTGGTGAACTTTTTCACTATTACATATCGCTAAGCTCTTTATTTCTTGTAAACAAATTAGATACTACAATTTATAATTATGTTAAATACATTAATACTATTGTACAAATTCTGCAAGTCGCGCCGTAATATTTATACGATAAGCGATACTCTAATAAAAAACGTGAAACGAACGGGGTGGAATGGTCATGGTATACCGTAGCAGTACCTGATGATCTCTGATTTAAATTTCGATCATGACGTCACTTTTTTTATAAAGAATTTTGGCCCGTTTTTCCAAGCCACATATTGCTGAATGGTAATAGTAACCTATCAAATTTGTTTGGTAGAAATAAAAGGCAGCTAATCACAATATTTAATAACCAACTTTTATATGATAATGATGTTTTACTCTGTACTCCGTGGGACTTGGACACAGGTTCAGAGGTGATGCCAGTGGTGGGCGGTCGCTTTCCACTTCCATCCGATAAGGAAGGACTGTTGACAAACTCAGAACCAAGAACTTAATCACATACTACCTACAGGTGATTTATGGGAGTTTAATATACATATCCAATGAAAATATTTAGAATTTTGACGTGGTCAGGTCAAAGGCGTAATCGTTGGGTTCAAGGGTCCAACCATTCCCTTTAGGAATTTTGTTTACGGGAATATAGACACGATTTCTGATTGCATCATAAGCAACCACTTCGAAATTTATATATATAAAAGGTAAGCTTTCTTCTTTCAAAAATGCTGGCTAAGCTAATGGGCCAGGTAGATGGAGTTCAAGTTTCCCTGGTCAAGCTACCAGGATCTACTCTTTTGGCTGGATGTCCAGATCGTAGCTCGGATGTGTATAATAATAATAAAGCTATATGTTACAGTTGAAACTTATTTATCCCGTACATCAGGTACATGCACTGTTTTTAGAAATGACATTAAATTTCGAAGCCTAATGGTTGCGCTATGCATTACTGATATTTCAAGAGATTTTAAAACCAAATTTTCGCAACACAAGAACGCAAATTATTAAAATTGAACACTTCCACTTCATTTTTATTGATTATCTTGGTTTCTCTCGTGTTCCCCCCAGGTTTTTGTCCCGGTTTGCCCTCTGGTACATACCGTATTTTTCCAACGCTGACCAGGGTACCCTCTTTATAATTTAACGTTGACTACACCCCCCTGGGCTGCAAACTTGTTGCTTAATTTGTGAAATATACTATCTATACTTTTAGTGAATTATCATTGATCGTGGATCTGTTCGCTGTACCATTTTAAGATGGGATTGTTTCTACCGGAGTAAAAAACGCTGTCAAAAATCAATTTCACGACATCTGATCGATACCAACAATATATTGGTTAATATTTGAAATTTTCACAAAAAAAATTTTAAATTAAAAACTTTTACTGAATAAATTTCTTCGGTAAAAAGTATTTATTTATTAATCACAACATATATGTACGTCGTATATTGTAGAAATCATTGTGACTTTATGGGAGAAGATTGTTTGGGCAGAACGTTTTTTGATCGACTGCGGTGCAAGACTTTCGGTGCGTGTCACTTTTGAACCAAATTGTTTTTCTGGTTAAAGAAGACAAATTTTAATATTAACAGATTTATGCCTGTGGAATTTTTTGTGCAACACTGAGTTATGTTTATGTGTTTAAGTGAATCTGAGCATTAGTTAAAGTATTATATACCTAATGGTTTTATTATCCTACGTTTAGCTATAAAAATAAAGACCAATGTATAGAACAGGGTGTAACAGTAGTATAAGCATATTCCTAAGCCTAGCTGCTGTATGCACATCGTTTATCAAGATCACAATGTGTTTGATACTGTAGTGATCCGAATAAAAGTGGAGGACTGATATTTATTTGGACTCTCGAGACGGTTCCCACTGTTACTATAGTGACCTGAACAAGAGGGGGTAATAAGAGGGGGGTTCCCATTTTGAGTTCCAATTAATAAGAGTTCGTATTCCTAATAAGAGTCCGTAAGTGGATAGAGTCCTTAAACCCTAATTAGAGTCCATAAATATCAATTATTCCTAACTGTAGTGCATAAATGACTCCAGCACCAAATACAGTTGATTTCAAAACTTTAAAGCGTACTTAAGTTTTGAAAGAACATTCTTAAGTTTAACCTTGTATTACCGCTCAAGCTATTGACACAAGGCAAATAAACGTTTAATTCATGGATGTTAGGTCCAACTAACAAAAGGCGGCAGAGGGCGGGTTAAAAATAAATAACAGTCCGGAACCAAATACCAGGGGGTACCCTTTGGCTAGGCCAAATAAATATCAGCCCCTTGTTATTCGGGTCATTACAGCACAACACGGGTTCAAGCTGAAGTTTGCTTTTTGGGCGCAGTTGGCGAATGTTAAAATGTCTAAATATTTGTCACATACGCTTTGAAAAGGGCCAGGGGAAGCTCAGTTTCCGTGGAAAATTTTGGCCTCACAAGAATTTTTTAAATTTTTAACGTGTCTTGTAGTCAACGAAAACCCTTGTATGTCGTTCCTCAAAATTTTTAGCCCCCCTCCTTGCGAGGTGCGCTGGTTACGAGCCTGTTTGAAATCTGTAAAATTTTAAAACGCAAATAGAATCCTCTACGGGGAAATTCAGGAACTGCCACTAGTTGTAGAATACCGTCGCGGATATATCACGGATTCAAAAACGTTTTGCGTTTAATATCTACGCAATGCTTAAATTTGAAAATATAATTTTAGAACAAGATAATAAAATAAGCGCATAGCTGAGATATACAACGCAAAAGCTACATTAGATTCAGCCCCTGTTCATAAAGATTCAGTCCCTGTCCAAAACTTTCAACAGGGGTCAATAAATTTAAATTTTCAAGTCGCGAAAATTCGAATAAACAGAGAGTAAACAAAAAACGTTAAATTTTAACGAAAATATAACAAAATTATTGCTCGTTTTGTTACAGTTGTGTACGTACGCAATCTGTTGTCTCACTAAACTAAGCACAAGAGACGTGGCTCACATTTTATTTCGGTTGGGTATACACTTTAATAGAACAAGGTGTTTGTGAACCAACTCATCGTCCAAGACGTAGTTTTGATCTATTAGCTCCAGTAAATTTCTACTAAAGGCTATAAAATTGCATTTTTTTCTGTCCATATATTATACGATCGATGTATCCCTCTAGTATGCGCTCCTCATATTGTATTCACTCGCGCAACTAACAATATTTACGTATATGTAAAAAATTGCAGTTGAAGTGTAAATACGAATAACAACAACAACAACAACGACGACGACAGCAACAGCAACAACAACGAATGCAGGCTGCGATACTGGGATATAAACTGTGATTTGTCCTTGGGAAACGCTTTTTACTCGCTTCATTCCCGTTGTCTTGTTCTACCATCCCACTACTATTCACCGCACTCATACTGTATAGGCCGTATTCGTTGACTGTATTTAAAATATATTTTAACCGTTCAATATTTGTATTTTTAGACAATTTTAAAAGGTTTTAAAATATTAAATATATTGCAGAAGTATAATATGATATATGTATATATATATACACTTATACATAAATGTATTTCCTTGTGTTGAACATACATTATGCCGTAAATAAATTTTGCTATGCGCATTATCAATTTCAGGCGCGTAAACTGTATTGTGCCGCTACATGAGCAATATTATTTTTTCGCCTTTGCTGTTGTTGTCTTCCCATACATTTAAGATTAGAGCTTAGGCATAGATTTGATAGACTTAATGCTTATGCTCATGCTTAGACGTAGCCTACCATTGTCATTATCCCAAACCTAAGCGTAAATTTGGTAACAAAGCAATAAAAGCTCTATCAGTCGTTTTGCATCGCTGAACGCTTTGGCCAATGCATGATCTATAGCGTGTAACCTTCTTCTGTTTGATCAACCGATGAAATGGCTCGTTGGCTTGAAATTGTGTTAAAAGTGGGATACGTATTTTTGAACCTTAGTTCCTATCAATTTTCAGTTTTCACAGATACTGCGATTATGGCATTGCAAGGATTTTGGAAACGTGGGTTATCATCTATAAAAACTACGAAGGGGAGTTTTCCGTACGAAAATTAGTATCATCTTTATTAGTTTGTTTTGTGTTTTGTTTTCTATTCCAAGCCGGTATTAAATTTACAGGTCTGAGCCCATGCAGGCCGATCCCGGACCAGCCGCAGTCGTAAAAACCGTGTCGGTTCCAACCCAGTTCCTAATAAATGTGTATATTCAAAATTTTAATTGATATGTAGGTTTAGATTGAGGTATTTGATCTGAGGTTCACACATAAATCCATGTGCAGAAGTTCGTCAGTTTGAAAATCTATCGCTAACTATTGAAGATTGTTATACGCATATGTATAATGTGAGAATATGGGCCCTGTTTAACTTAGAATTACCACTAAAACAATTATTTGACTATAATTCAAACGCAAACAGATAAACTCTTTTTAGTACGTGACCACCCTTATGATTTTAGTTTTCGCCGAATAGGTAACGTCTTTGCAGTCTCTCGGATCCAGGAGGGATCGGGCTAATTCATAAACTTTGCACGTTTGGTGCAATATATATTAACGCGTACCATATCGAAATTGCAAAAACGCTTTAAAACTTGTAAAATTTTCAAGCCCATGTTAAAGCATTATCCCCAACCATTAAAGATCATGGATCCGGCAACCCCCCGTTCTAAGTTTAATATATTTTTGGTTGTCCTTAGCCAGTATTCTAAGAAGCGAGTAGCACGTATCACCAGTTAAATTCTAGTTGACGCAAATGTTCAAACAATTGAACAATGGGCTTCGAAACTTAGCACATTTTTTTGTTATTAACCTCACCACTTTGCAATATTTCAGATTTGCAGTTGATCCTGTTCGTTTCGTTTGAATTAACCAACTATTATCTGCCTAAACAAAAACGTAGCAATCTCGCTATTCTTATGCTGAGCTTATCTGAGACACTAGCGCACAATACATTGACCCATATTAACTAATAGGGTCCTGATTACTAAAACCTAAGCCTAAATGCAAGCCAAAACCAAAGTGTAAACCAAAACCTAAGCCTTAAAAACCTATACATAAAATATAAGCCTAACCCATAAGCCTAAACGTACCAAAAATTAAGTCCACTAGACACTTTCTCTCCCAGTGGGCAGGCAGCTGCAATTAAACATGGACCTCGACCGGTTGATCAGTGTTTCCATATTTGAATTCTTTAACACAAAGTTTCTGCGCAATAAATCTGATCGTTTAAGATATTTTTAAATAATCTATTCATTGTCTGAATTTTTAGGCTTTGACGTATAAAAATACTTAGAACTCACTTTTATCAGGCAATGACGACCGTCAGACCCGTTGATTTTGTTGAAGTTTTAAAAAAACATTTTATTGTGTCTCTCAAACTCAATTCAATAATTGTTATATTTGTTTGAGAATTGTTTGTTTTTAGTTCTAAATCGTTAGATCTCTTATATTTTAGAACTATTAGAGAAAACGCTCTGTAATGGCTGGATTAAAAGCATTTCAAAATTGATTTCCGAATAGAAATTGGGCACATTTGTATATGCATATATAAATATATTTGCAAAATTTCGGATTTTTCTATTATATTGTACATTTTGTCTTCTGAACTTCACTTTCATGACTTTTATGTTGATTTGAAGATTGTAGAATAGCTTGAAAATTTAACACTTCCAGACTTGAAATCATGGACTTGGCCATGATTTTGTTTCAATCGCGACCGCTGTTACTTAACAGACAAGTTGTCCGTGGAACCTCAATTGACTAAGCTTACTTAGACTTATATAGAGTTATCGTTAAGCATCGGCTTTGAGTTCGGCTTTGACTCATTTTAGGCCTAGACCAAAACTTTATGCAATAGGACTAGGCTTAGGTTTTAGACCGTCCTGAATGTTGTTTGCGCAAATGGTATTATTTAAACACCAACCCCAGCTCACTTCTTTAGTTTCAAGTATAACATCTAAACTTCGCTATTTTTTTAGTTCACTGTTAGCTCTAGCAAGCCGTAAAAACTAATTTTAGAAATTTAATTTTGACTGCAAAATTTTTGAGAATCCAACTTTATTTCATTGTTTGTAAATTTCTATTAAGCTTGAGTGACCTAGATACTGTTTTCATAGCAGTATGAAATTTGACCTCAAAACATATATTCAGATGCGTTAAAATCTAGTCGATATTTTCAATGCTATGTATTGTTACATTTCGTATTTTGTATATATGCAAATAAACTTTAGGAAAAATTGAATAATTGTTTGTAAGCCGTTCTCACACAGAGCAAACTATGAGCAATTTGCCAATTGTAAGCGAAATTATACGTAGAGCGCGAGCGTATATCTCCGCAATCACGGCTTTAAATTTGTGTTTTCTTATTTAGTGCGTGATCGTATTGAAGATATCGTTCTAAATATATATAAGAACTACGTGGATCGCGTCGGCAGAGACAATCCATCTCAGAAGTTTTGCCAACAGTTTTAGAACCACGCCGAGAATTGAACCTCAAAGTTCTTGCGGTCCAGCCACGCATAAGTATTACACCACGTGGTTATTTACAATAAATGTCGTACTAAGGCAAATAGGAATGCACGTGACAATATTTGCACTTACATACAATTATCGCAACAAGTGGTTTCCTTGTCGGATCGCATTAGATGGCACCTTTAGCTGTGGCTTTGGCTATATTGGTGGACGGCGTAGCATCAAGCCCGTTTGAGACACCTACCTTCAAAATTCACTGATAGATTCTTTTAAATTATTTTTCAAAATACTATACTATACTACTGCGTTCACATGTTTGACCTTCGTGTAAAATGTTATTCATACAAATTTGCAGACAGATTGCAAAGTGCAATTTCAACACTTTAGACT
The DNA here is from genome assembly GCA_030248215.1 of Enoplolaimus lenunculus. Taxonomy (NCBI): domain Eukaryota; kingdom Metazoa; phylum Nematoda; class Enoplea; order Enoplida; family Thoracostomopsidae; genus Enoplolaimus; species Enoplolaimus lenunculus. The sequence continues at coordinate 635,385 of JASANG010000273.1, read as the reverse complement.
GCAGTAGCAAAATATTGGGTCCGTATGCAAACGCCGCTCTATAAAAGCAATGAAACTTCGAGAAAGAATGAGAGAAACGTGAGAGAGACTTGTTATTTTTAAAATTTGAATCAAAAAGCTATTTTTACTATTTTATTGAAGTGTTTGAAATATATTTTGCTTTGACAAATCGTTTAATGGTATAGATAGGTCGTACGTATTTTGAGTTTTTTTACCTGGGGATAAAAAATAATTCAAGATCTTTTAGGCAACAGTTGTGTAGAGGTCGCATCGACAAGGAACCCGAAGATATCATGAAAAGCTGTATTCGTTCAAATATAAATTTTAAATTTTAAAAGTGACAAGGTGCGTTACTAAAAATATTGCATACTCAAAATAATAACTATCTGGATTAGTAAAATTCTGACGTAGACATAACGTGTGTGTCATAGAACTCATGGCCCATGTTACTTTAAGGGGCGTCCAGGTTTCTGGTGGGTCTATAAAAGAATAGGTTTAGATTCTAATAATATTTTTGCTTAGGCTTAGGAACACATTTTTGTAACGCTTAGTCGTAGGCTTAAGGTATACGCTTAATCTACTGTTACGCTCTTAAAGTAACATTGGCCGAACTCATTTACGGATTTATATGATGTTATGTTAAAATAATTTGGAACGCGTTAAGTGTTCGCATAGTTTGTTATACATACTGTAGTAACCCGAATCAGAAGGGGACTGATATTTAGTTTGCGATTCCAGAGAGGCCCCTGTCATTCGGTTACGGACTGAGTTATTTATTTTTAATTCGCCACATGTTTGTTGAATCGAACACCCTTCTTTTGTAAATTATTCGTATAGGGCAGAACTGACTTGCTCTGAACCATTTGGTGATTGCGTTGTCCGTCAATGTTTTCTCTGAATTAGGCAAATTTTATACGTGTTGCCTGAGTGTCTGTTACATATTTACCCAGTCAAGGCTGTTTTTTTGTTTTAGTCTCTTTTATGGGCTCTAAAATTAAGGCTCGTATTCTCAAATGCGAATAGCATCTATTACTACTTAGCAATAGGTTTTCAAACTGACGAACCTCTGCAATTGCGGATCTAAAAATTTGTACAGATGTAGGACAAATCAAATGCGAAAAATTTGATGAATTTCGAACCTCAACATGCGCTGGTTCGAATGGTGCAAGACCTATCATCAACTGGTGATAGACGCTACACAAATTTGAAAATACGGGCCTACGGCTTATGGGCTTTATCTACTAACGGAATCAATACAGACTGCTAGCGATATATGGACTCAAATTGGAGTCCACTCTTATTACACACCCCGTATTCGTGTTCCCATAGTATGCCGCAGTTTTTACTAGGCGACCGTGAACGGAGACACTGAACATGAGCAATATTTAGATTGTTTTTGACACAAAATTGTTGAGTCTGAAAATCAATTTAACGTTTAAACTTGTATACTTTTCCATAGACGTATGACATACTTAATTTTTCAATTTCACTATCGACCAGCGAGTACGTAGTTTAAATACGTAGTTGTCCTAGTTTTTGTGAAATTTTACAAATATTCATGCTGCGATGAGCGCATGTTTTACATCAATTGGTAAGTAAAATTTCAATAATCAAAATTTTGTTTTTTGAATACACTGAATTTGAAAACATTCGCTTAAATTAAAGGTTTAGCAAAGCAAACTCGTGGACAAAAATAAGGGAAGTAGTTATGAAAGCCAAAAACATTATGTACGATTCAATATTGTTCCAGTAATCCCCTTAAACATTTTAATAACAATTATTCTAATCACAAACACTTAAAAATCTAAGCTGAACTCTTTCGTGCATGAATATTTTCTATGTTATACGCGACAGCGCACTCTAAAGTGGGAAGAATTGACCATCAGCTCAAGCTTCATACTTTTATGAAAGCCAAAAGGATTAATGAACGATTCAATATTGTTCCAGCAATCCCCTTAAACTTTCTAATAACTAATAATTATTCTAATCAGAAACACTTAAAAATCTATTCACTTGATTCTAGTTCTCGGTTATACCAAGCGGAACTCTTTCCTGCATAAATATTTTCTATGTTATACGCGACAGCGCACTCTAAAGTGGGAAGCATTGACCATCAGGTCAAGCTTCAAACACAACGTAAATTTTGGTTAATATACTTAAAACAACACTGTAAATTCCAATGAGTTAATCAACACAGGCGGAAAGTTAGTTATTTCTGCATTAACAGTAAACTTTAACTCACGTTGAGTTGATTTTCTCTGTGAGTTGATTTTCTCTGTGAGTTGAGGTGACTAGTTAATTAATTAATCCAGAATGAGTTCAATCAAATCAGAATTGTGAGTTCTGATAGCCCTAACTCGGACTGAGTGATTCAGCTCATTTTGCATTATAGTCGACTCACTGGACTTTACAGTGAACAACCATACAAGTCCCAAGAGTACTTTCCGAAGTTTAAAACAAAGTCCCGATATAAAAAAATCCGGAAACCGCTACTCTCTAGTTAGAGAGTAGCTATGTCATTAACGGTATTTAAATTAAATGTTGTTGCAATAAAAACTAGGTCGTTTACAATTTTAGAATTTAAAATTTTAATATTATATGCTATTAAAATCAGAGCAAACTAACTAACTACCTTTAACATTGTTGTGTTAATACAGTTGCACGTTTTTATTTCGGAATTCTTTCAACTCTGTGCTAGCCAGTGTCACTTTACACCAAAATACACAGCGTGTGGTCTGTGCTCGTTTTTAAAATTCTGGGTCGAATTTGGAACTAAATGGTTACTTAACAACGAATTTCATATTAAAAATAATCGCCAAAGATCACAAACGACGCTTAAACTTTTGGGAATCAAAATGAAACAAAAACGTTTTAACGACACATTTGGACTACACGCAAGCATTTGTTATTGTTAACTAATACTATCGCGGACAAAGCCCAATTATTTATATTTATCCAAAATAACCATATTTGGACGTTTTCAAAATCATCTGTGTTTGGATGTACGGTTTTCATGTGGCAATCTGGATTCGAATAATTTAACATTATAATCTCAAAAAGTAATTCGACTGATATAACCAAACTAATGTGAGTTAATCGGAAATAATGCGCTGTTTGTGTCTGTTATGTTGAACACATTTTGAAAATATTATTCAAACCTATAGTTTCGTTTCTCAATGGAGTACTTGTTTTACTTATAATTCTAGTCATACGATTTGGAGAATTCAAGTGTAAGTTGAAACTTGAGTTCAGCGATATGGTCCCAGCGTTGAACTAAAGACGCTAACGAATTTAAAATTGTCGGACATCAAAAAAGCAATTAAACTAATTTTCCGGAAATATTTGTCAAGTAGCACGAAACATTAGGTATTTTCATCAAATTTACCTAAACTTCACCCACAAAATTTGAAAATACGGCTTTACCGTAAAAATATGAATTATTTCAACTTTTTGCCCTGCAGTGGCGATTAATATTTTTTAGGATTTTTCAGAATCATTTTATTTTCCTGTTTTCCGTACGCCAAAAAAATTTCCTCTACTATTCAAAAATTGCTGGATCGAAATTAAGAAACAATCGAATTTCATTAATAATCTCGGCCCAAAGTGAAACTTCAGTGATATTTGGACCCCTGCCTCATAATAATTAATACTACATGAGCTAGTACAATTCACGTAAGGAGCGAGTGGAAATTTACTGACCGTGCGTTAAAAATGGAAACCATTGCTGTTCATTTATTTGCGTCGTTCTGTTCCCACAACTTATTTCAACATTAATTTAATTGTTTTATTAATTACAGTAGATAAAAACAACATTTCTTGTCATTATTTTATCTACAAATTATATTTTAGACTCTTAACCATGGTGCAATTACTGCTGCATTTACTGATCGCATTTACCCTTTGCTCACCATCGTTCACGTCCGACACGTCAAATCCAACCGATATCTGTGCCACCCTTCAAACTCAATTTCGTGGCAAACCCTGTCAATGTATTCAAGACGTCAGCCCACCTGACCCCCAGCCAGGAGCCCCCAAAGCATCTGACAACCCTCGCCTAATCACTCCTGCCACCCAATTACCAACTGTCGGTTGCAACCGTGGGACTATGCCTCAAATTTTGCGCGCAATCAAAACATTTCCTTATGGCACTCGATTAACTAAACTCTGGTTATGGGATAACGTCTTACCCCTGGTCCCGAGCTATTTTTTCCGCAATGTTACCACTACAAGCTTAATAATGGAAACGAGCGAAGTAGGAGCGTTTTTGCCCGGCTGTCTCCAGCGGCTTGGTGAAGGTTTAGCTGAGCTAGAACTACGAAATAACGCCCTGGATCGGATTAACCCCGGAATGTTCGAAGGGCTCCGAGAACTGAAACGGCTATGTCTCAGTGGTAATCGATTATCGAGAATATACGCCGCTGATCTGCAAGACCTTTCGTCGTTACGATACTTGTCTCTGCAACGAAATAAAATTACCACAATTGACTCGGGCGCGTTTGCTGATTTGTCCCAGCTTCGAATTCTAGACTTAAGCTACAATCAACTCAAAATTCTCAAGACTGAAATGTTCACTGGGCTACGCAGACTAGAATCGCTAAGTCTAGCCAATAACGCGCTAATAGATTTTGAACCAGCCACTCTAGCCGGGGTTTCAACAAGTTTGCTCACCCTAGATTTGTCAAATAACAATTTGTCGACGTTTTTAGGCTCACACCAGTTGCGCTCACTTCAAAAGTTGTATCTTAGCAATAATTCGTTGCGAGACTTTGGCGATATTGAGCTGTCGCCGCATACAGCTTTACGAGTGGTACATTTAGACAAAAATAAGCTTACAGAGGTCCCTTCTGGAAGCTTAGCCGCCCTGGCGAACTTAACCATCCTATCCTTAACCAATAACCAGCTTCGATCATTGACTGAAAGTAGCTTCCTGGGACTTTCTTCCCTGGAAACCCTTTCCTTGCAACAAAATCAAATTTACGATCTTGAAGAACGTGTTTTCGGCCCGCTCAAAGGCCTAAAAAGACTATTTGCATCGCATAACAACATCGCCACATTGGACTCCCTGGCTCTGGAAGGGTTGAAAAATGTTGAAATATTAAATTTGGGTCATAATCAAATCGCCGAAATTGAATCGAACGCGTTTCAACCGCTGTTGTCGTTGGAGAAGCTATATTTGAACGATAATCAATTGAAAGTTGTCTACAACGTTACCATTGGTTCATTGCCACAGTCGTTGGGGTTGGTTGACATATCAGGTTGGTTGTCTTAAAGGTTAAAGTTGAAACTTTTTCCACTAAATTTCGCGTGAATATGTTCTATTCAAATTGAGATCTAAGCCCGTATTCTCAAATGTATATAGCAGCTATTACTAATTAGTTAACATTAGAATTTCAACAACCGAACTACAACAGTTAAAGGTTGCGCTATGCTTTTCTTGACGTCCGGCGCCGTCAGATGCCGTCCGTAACCGTGTCACCCGTATGGCGGCGTCGTTCGTCACCTGTACGACGCCGTCGACGCCGTGTATATCGCAACCCTAAGTGTGTCAAGGTCAGGTCCCAACATGGAGCAATCAAATTTTGAAGTTCTGGATTTGCGCTTGCGATACGTATAGAACCTATCATCAATGGTGGTAGGTGCTACACGCATTTGAGAATATCCACTTTTGAAGCCAGGATTCGAACCCAGACTTTTGTGTGAGAAGCGTTTTACCATCACCACTCAGCTATAGGAGGTTGACCCTCGACCTCAAACGGGCTCTCACGTCTTGTGAATATTTTGTTCTGCACGTACTAGTGGTAATGTCAAGTCCTAAGTCTAAGCCTAAGAATGAGCATATACCTAAGCCTACGCCAAAGCCTAAGCCTAAGCAAAAAAATTAGTCTAAAGCTTACGCTTTGGGCTTTTTTGTCATGAAAAATTGGTTCACGTGCTCTAGGTATGTATTGGTTTGTGACCATAAATTTGTTTCGTCCAGGGATTCTCAATCATGTTAAACTGTGTTGGTAAAATGAATGCAGCTATAACGCGGCGTTTTAATGTAGCATTAATTGAGTATTACCTTAATCCAATTTTAAAATATTTTCCTCGAAATTAAATGTCAGTATATTGTCATTAATTGGAGTAAGTAATGTTTTAAGAGCGTTTACATTCGGGTTTGCTGGCAGTGACATTTCAAATGATTTGATGTTGTAACAGTTTGTGGTTAATCTATACCCAAGTGAATTTTTGGCTCTGCTAAACAGTAATATTGATAAGGTTAATTTTGCTAAAATTAAAATAACGCACACACATATACATACATATTTCAGGGTGCGACCGGATATCCGGCTTTGGTTATGGGAAAATCGACATCCGGCTCCGGTTTTTAACTTGCCGGATATTTTTTAAAAACTTCAAAATATTGAAACCATGATTAAATATATGCCAACTGCCATGGAACTGATGGGCTTTATACCTGCACATGTTTTCTAACATGTTTTTTAGAATATCTGCGCATACTTAATTGCGTGACTATGAAAATTTATTGATTCATATCGAAATTTTATTTATCCATCAGGCATCACTTACTACAATAATACAGCCATACATTAGTGGAATCCTCGACTTCTGGTCTCGGTTCCAAGATAATGTAGTTAAAAACGGAGACCAAGACCTGCCAAATACCGCCGTGATCCTAAGGCACCATTATTTGATGTATTTAGGAAAAACTGGATACGCTTAAAAGTAACATGGTCCAAACAAATATTGCAACTAAACGCGACGCTACAAAAACAGAATTGTGGAATAGGGTTGTTGTTAAGGTGTAAAATATTTATTGTCATGAGATGCTAAGCTTTGTTACGTATTAAAGCTTTTGGATACTTTGAGCCACGGAAGAAATTTGTTTGCTACCTTCTGATATTTAAAATCCATGTAGTATTAGATTTGAATTAACTATCAGGCTCCGACTGAGGTAGTATATTAGATCATCCGGCACCGATATTTTTTGGTATCCGGTCACACCCTGAAATTTATGTGTGTATCCATATATAGTAGTGTCAAGTACGGAAGTCAAACATATCTCATACCTACTGATATGGCAGCTATTCAGCGCTTTTGGTAGTATGTCGGATACAAAAATCGGGATATTTTTGCTGCGAATACAGCTACTAATTAAAAAGCTTCTATAAATGCGAACACAAAGCTTTTCGAACGCGCATTTTGTAACAATAAACCTAAGTTATGATTTAAAATGAATCACATATTACGAAATACAACCGATTTGAATAGATTTTAAAATAGAATTAATTTCGATAGTACTATTAACCTTCCAGGTAATCCATGGCGTTGCGCATGCGAAGACGCGTGGTTCTCTGACTGGTTCGTATACGGCGGTGTTTCGAGCAGCATAACATCGCCGGAAACAAAACAAATTAATAATAACAACGACATCAACAATAACAAAAATCAAATGTACCTAGGTAATCGCCGATATCCGATCACATTTGCCCAACCGCGACGAACTCTATGCAAATCAGGCTATCATTTATCGACAGCTCGAAATATATTCTTAACAAGCGTTATAAACAACGACGATAAACATATAGACCACGACGCAGCACTGAACAGTCCTTTAGACAGCGGTCACGGGGGTTCAAAATGTGGCGCAGCTCATTTTTATACCGGCGGGGGACCCGGCATTCACATGGTACCGAATCTACGCCCAGCAACCAATGCGTACATTCGTAGTTTAGCAGTTGTTCTTGGAATACTAAGTTTACTAGTAATTGTCGGAATTGTGGTGCTATTTTATCGTGAACATATTTCCAAATCAAAATTACACTGGCATCCTGTTCATGAACTACAACCAGCGTCTCGTTCCCGGGTCCCCCCTAATCCGGGGGTTATTCGACCTATTATTGTCCGAAATGCGAGACCCCTGGCAGCGAAAGAAACCACCCCACCGTCGGCAAATACTAAAAAATCTGTTACCATCCAGTTGCCCCACGATATGATCCGGCTGCTACCTGCGAACGCTGACGCGTCGAATTCGTCTCTTAATCATATTTAAACTTTTTATATTTGAGAAAATTTGTTTTTTTTTTTAATTTTGGCTGAAGCAAATGGAAACGAAAAAAATTGTCATCGCACAGACTGTTCGGGAGGTACACCACCGGTGGGTTAAACTAGCCTCTGCGGAATTCATTCTTATATAATGATTCTTTAAATTCTCATATATTTAAAATAATTTAATTGAAATTTTGTCCAGGAGGAACGTTTTTCATTGGAACTCCGATAGAGTAAGCTTAAGCTTTAGACTAATTTTTTGCTTAGGCTAAGCTAATTCCGACGCTTAGGCTTAGGCTTCGCGTAGACTAAGAAATATGCTTATTATGCTACTGTTACGGCCCTGTTGTATACATTGGCCTAGTTTTTTTTAAAAATTTTGGTTATGGTATGAGGGAAGTCACGCAAAATTTGATGAAAACGAAACACACTGTAGTGTTCTGTATAACGGTTGTATTTGCAAAATCTTTAAGTAAGACTTAAAATATTTTAAATTCCAATTATTGATTTTGAATCGTAGGGTTTTATGCAGGCATTTCACCGAAAAGATATACTATTAACTTTTGAGAAGCGTAAGGCTCTGTGACAGCACCGGTGACGTTAAGAATTGAATTTTTTGAAATGCTAGCTGAAGCAAATAGGCTGTAAAATAAAGCCATATATACTTAATTAATGTCGGCATTTTTGAACCAAGATCTTGGCTCGTTGACATTTTTTTCACATATTTAAAGTTACCTTTAATTTAAATTTGGTTATTAATAGTGACTCAAATCGTTAACCGGTGCAAAGTTGAATGTCCGACAATTTGATAGTACTTTTAAGTCAAGCCGTACCTTATAGAGTCGTTAACAAAAATATCGTTGCGGATGCGGTAGGGCTCGAACTCACGTCGTACGGATTACCGATCCGCGGCTCTAACCAGTGAGCTACACAGCCATGCCAACTTTTCGCTACAATAGCTTTATATACCGTAAGTTCGGTACTACAACATACGTATATGAATACGCCGCTAAGCAAGTTTTAGGTGGAGTCATTCGATTTAAATGTCTAAAGTTCAATGGATTGCAAAATAAGATGTCAGCCTGCAACTGCACTATTCTGTGTCTAGTCATAGTGTTCGATTTATATGTACATATTTTGAGCAAACGCATTCTTAAATTGCTATAGCACCTATCACCAGTCAGCGATACATAGTGATGTGAACCCGACCGGCTTGAAACCACATCTGGTTTGGCCCACGTCGGTCCAGGATCTGAAATTCAGGGATGGACCACTTCGGACCAGTCTCGTTTTACCGATTCGTTCAGCTGATAAGTAAAATTTTGTAAAATTTAACTGCACTGGTCCTCATTGTTTAAAATGGGAAAATTTTATTAATGAAAAGTCCGCAGAAAATTATATCCATAAAAATTTTCAGATTGAAAATTATTTTGGCAAAGTCTTGAATTTCGGTTTGTTTTTGGTTACTGTTAACTGTTGAACTGGTGCTTTATTGCTTGCTGCTAATTTGAATTTAATATTTAATGCTTTGGTTCACGTATGAATTATTTGTATTTTGTAACGTTATATATACATATATAGATTGCTGTCCTGTATAACCCATATTTGAGGTAGCAAGTTTTCAGTACTAAAAATTAAAAAATTTGTAATTCTAACTCAATCAAAAACAGCCTCTGTCGAAAATCATTTACAAATTCAAATTTTAAAATATATAATTTGCTTAGAAAACACTGCATATTCGTTTTATATCAATATTATACCCGTATCCTGAATGTGTTTCAAAAACCATTTTTATATTTTCTGTCAATTCCAAACGTTGTTTTCCAATTTTCGTTATTGCTTAAAAATAAACAGCCCAAATTTTTTGAAAGGATGAAAACTACAAATCCCTGTGGCTCAAAAGCTTTTGCGTCAACACTTTTCCACGAGGGTCGCTGACCGTATTGTGTGATGAGTTGCAGGGAAGCTGATAGAATATTTTGCTGTATATATATATATTATATATATATATATATATATATATATATATATATATATATATATATATATATATATAATATTAACGTGTATATTGTGCAGTACAAACTGATTGTGGATGTTCGAAATTCATGTCTTGTTATACACTGTTTGCATTAATTTTGACGACTTCTGCAAAAAAATGTGCTTAACTAACTGAAGGAAAAATGAATGAAATGAGCTTAACGCAAACCGTAGTATTTATACAAACCTAAAACGGATTTCTTAAAACGCAACATGTGACACTGTTGACAAAATTATTGTGAACAACACACGCACGGCATGCTTTTGTTTTATTGCTTGCTCTTTGGTTGTTTGTATGGAGTTAACGGGTACGTTGTTCTACGGGACAAAAGCAATTGCATGTCATTTGTATATCATCGACGCTTGAATGATGTTGCTGTCTGTTTTATTTTCTGTAATTTTCTTAATGCTACTATAAAATTTTATTACACAATCATGTCAACAATAAAACCATATTTAATTCCTTTCCGCGTTTTAAATTTCGCCTTTGAAAATGCTTTTTGGCAAGCGGAAAAACGCTAAAGGAGTATACTAAGAACGGTATGTTTCAAAATGCGAAAAGAGTTTAGTATTTTGGTCCATGTAAAACTCAGGTACGCACCGTTTGTCCGCGCTAGTGCAATAGAGTAAGTTTAAGCATTACACTAGTTTTTTTAGTTATGCTTAGGCGTTCGTTTATGCATAGGTTTATCTTTACGCTTGGGTTTTATAGGACTAACAGATAAATCCTACAGTTTCTTCGAGAACAGAGCGTGTTTTATAACACATTTTGCAAGCTGCAAAACGCTAAAAGCGTTGTGTTAAACTGCGAAAACTCTGAGCGTAAAAAATTAACGTTGTGAATAACAAATTTGACAGAATCCTTAATATTTTATAACTTCGATTTTTGGAGCTTAAAATGTACAAATGAACACACGTACAGGTGTTTGAATGGTTTGAAAATCTGAAACGCTGGTGGTTGGTTGAAAATAAATTGAGATTTTAATTAAAATAAATTCAGGTTTAAATTTAAATCTTGTAAAAAGTCTTACAAGTCAGAGCCCTTATTCTCAATTGTGTGTTGGGCATACCGTCATTTTGATAGGTCTTGTAACATTCGAACAGAAATAGTAAATGCTGAGGCTCAAAATTCAGCACATTTTTAGCATATGCTTTGCATTACCTACTCCTGTAACAATTTTCAGTTCAACGGCTGCAATAGTTAGTGAGTTTGAAGACCTAGTAATAACTGATGATAGTTGCTATACACATTTGAGAATATGGGCCCAGATCTCAGCTAAAATTGTTTGTTTGGCTTGTTTTATGTATATACCGTGTATATCCGAATATATTTTATATACGGTTTGTCTATTACGAAAATGCTCTATGATTTTGTGCTACGCCTTGCGATGTGGTTAAATTTTTGAATTCAACCAATAAATATTGTTATGTTCACTTCGATGGCTACTAAAGCTGATGTTTTGCGTTAAGCGGACATTTGCTTACATGGTATTGTCGGCCTTTGTTGCTTTTAGGGGCGTCAACGTTTCTGGCGGGTTTATAAAAGAGTAGGTTTAGATTTAAGATTACATTTTTTGCTTAGGCTTAGGCTTAGGCTTAGGATTTTATTTTTGATACGATTCTTAAAATAAGCCATTATCAGAGTACGAATGATATTATTTTTTGCTAAATCTGCCACAAAAATACTTTTATTGATCAAACTGAAACTTAGCATTTTCTAGTGATCACAAGAGCAGCTGAGAGTGACCTACTGCTCCTGACCACTCCGGAAGTTGGTAAAACTATTATATGATTACAAAGAGTCCTTTATATATACTACTTACTAATTATGCAGATAATGTTTCACCATTCAAAACAACACATTTTATCAACTTATTTGAGCCCCATTTTTCAAAATTTAGTGTTTTCACACAGTTTAGTGTTTAGTATCTCTTGGAACTGTTTTGAAATTAATTTTTGAATTTTTAATTTGTGTTTTATTAACCATTAAAAGGAGCATCGTAGAATGATCAACCATTTAAGTGCACACAAAATTTAAACCAGTTGTCAACCAAAGATTCATAAACACTCGAAACACACATTTACATGCTTTACGGTATTACTGGTTTGTACAGTGCAAAAATATATCTGCTCTGCTTATAAAACATAAATTGGTTATATGTTGTACTGCCATTAACCTGATATAAAGTACTGGCACGAATTCATGACCAGAGGGGCTAGTGGGGGACCTTAGCTTCCCTAACCTTAGCCCCATAGCCTTGTGAAATCTACAGCAGGCCATTTCTGAAACTATTTTGGCTCATTTAGCATGTTGAGCGGGCTAGACCATATTTAGTTACTCTCATGGGCAGTGGCGGATCCAGGATCTCAAAATGGGGGGGGGGCCAAAATTTCACCGGTAATAAACTTATTTTTGACCCATACTGCCGTGCCCCCCCCGTGGATCCGCCATTGCTCATGGGTAAAAGTCATGCCGGTCAGTACAACCTGTGTTAATTGTTTGAAGCGTTCACCCTTTGGTTTTAAATAGGCCAAAGTTTAAATTACACTACGGAACAATGGGTTTGGTGGGATTTAAATATATCAGCGACTCCCTTATTTTTTCTGGGCGTATCGACCGGCACCCACAGACATCCCAGTTCCTGCATACATGATTTTAATCCTTTGCTTAAATTCGAAACTTGGCTTAGATTTTCGCTTTTAGCTTGTGCTTTACTTTATGCCTACACACAGAATATATTGTCTTGAATTGAAATTTGAAGACTCATATTTTCTTAAATTTTCAAGAGATAAATGTGTGATATTTCAGACGATTAAACAGCTCAGAGACTCGTGTTTGAAATGGTTAAAACATAAACCTTTTGGCCCATGTTACTATAAAGGCCGTCCCAATTGCATGGGACACAAATATACCCGGAGTGCACACTTATGCGCTCCTGTTTACATATGCACTAGCAGATATATCTACGTAGGTATATATAATATATATACATATATATACAAACATATATACACATATATGTGTGTATATATTTGTATATATATGTATATATGTGTATACATATGTGTATATATATGTATATATAATACATTATACACATATATACATATATATACATATATATTATATATACCTATATATACATATATATCTGTCCCAACTGTCCCATCTGTCCCTTCTGTCCCATCTGTCCCAACTGTCCCAACAGTCCCATCTGTCCCATTTGTTCCAACTGTCCCATCTGTCCCATCTGTCCCAAAAGTCCCAACTGTCCTATCTGTCCCAAGTGTCCCAACTGTCCCAACTGTCCCATCTGTTCCATCTGTCCCGCTGTCCCAAACTCTCCCAACTGCTCCATCTGTCCCAAGTGTCCCAACTGTCCCATCTGTCCCATCTGTCCCGCTGTCCCATCTGTCCCGCTGTCCCATCTGCCCCATCTGTCCCATCTGTCCCAAGTATCCCGCTGTCCCATCTGTCCCAACCGTCCCATCTGTCTCAACTGTCCCATCTGTCCCAACTGTCCCATCTGTCCCATCTGTCCCATCTGTCCCAGCTGTCCCAACTGTCCCATCTGTCCCAACTGTCCCATCTGTCCCATCTGTCCCAAGTGTCCCAACTGTCCCATCTGTCCCAGCTGTCCCAACTGTCCCATCTGTCCCAAAAGTCCCAACTGTCCTATCTGTCCCAAGTGTCCCAACTGTCCCAAACTCTCCCAACTGCTCCATCTGTCCCAAGTATCCCAACTGTCTTATCTGTCCCAACTGTCCCATCTGTCCCGCTGTCCCATCTGTCCCGCTGTCCCATCTGTCCCGCTGTCCCATCTGCCCCATCTGTCCCATCTGTCCCATCTGTCCCAACTGTCCCAAGTGTCCCGCTGTACCATCTGTCCCAACCGTCCCATCTGTCCCAACTGTCCCATCTGTCCCAACTGTCCCATCTGTCCCAACTGTCCCATCTGTCCCAGCTGTCCCAAGTGTCCCATCTGTCCCAACTGTCCCATCTGTCCCGTCTGTCCCAAGTGTCCCATCTGTCCCAGCTGTCCAACTGTCCCATCTGTCCCATTGTCTCATCTGTCCCAATTGTCCCGCTGTCCCAATTATATTTTTGGAATGTACTCCGGGTACATTTCTGTCCTGGGGGAAATGGGACGGCCTTTAAAGTAACATTGGTCAACCTTTGATATGCATAAAATTACTTATGCCAATTTATAATACATAAATTCGTACGTTTCAAGACTAATTTTTTGATTTTTATGTGTGTAAATAAGTTGCTCCGCTTATATTCTAGAAGTTGATTTAAAATCAAATTTCAATGATGTTTCGGATTGCGACCTCAGGCTCCCACCAACCATAAAGTTTATGTCTTGGACGTATCTTAGGTTGTAAAATTAGGGTATTTAGTTCAGCTTTTGTCCCCAATTTTGGAGTCATTTTCCTAGAAAATAATTGTCTTCTATTTGAGACATTTTTTATTAAATGTTTCAAATATATTTGTTTTAATCGTTCACGAAACAAGTCTTAAATTTCAGACTTAAGTCTGAAAATTTTTAAAAAATATAAATCTAGAATTCAAGACAACATATGTGTCTGGAGTCCATATTAAAACATAATTGTCTTAAATTTTCTACAATATTTCTTAAATATAAGACAATTCACTTTGTGTGTAGGTTAAGTTTTACAAAAAAGCTCTCAAAGTCCACGGTGTTACGTTTTCGCATAGGCTTTAAATTAGGCTCAACATTCATGTTTAGTTTTAGGTAAAAATTAATCGTTAGGCTTAAGGTTTATAAAACATGTCCCGTACAAAATAGCACGTTATAATCCTGTCGATTTTAGCTTCGTTTTAGATTTACAAAGTCATAGGTTTTAGCCTTTCTGTCAATCTCACATTCTCACTTGAGGATTGCACTATACTTTACTGTGCCGGACGCTGCCGCGTTCCGCTGCACGCCGCCTTGAGATGCTGCAACAATCAATATGGTGGGGCATAGATTCATACTTTTATACTTAGTGTTTGCGATATGTTGTCCTATATTACCGGGGGCTGTTATTCATAACACATTAAACGGAAAGGTTCGTTAGTTTATATTAATATATATTAATACCAAGTAAAAACTTGAAAACTGTATCACATTACCACAGTTGATTAAAATTTAATCAAATCCGGCAAAAGTGGTAACGTTTCAAAGTCGTACTCAAACGCAATCTAAAATTAATACCAAAAACAACACAATAATTTTAAGCTATTTTAATGTTTTCAAAATAATTTTTGCCCTCAAACCAATATTTTGCTGCTTTAGTTCAAAAAATCGTAAGATGTACAATAAATCTACGGTGAATTGAAATAATTAATAGGCATCTTCAAGACATGGGTAGCACTATGAGTTTTATGGACCATTTGCCTTAAAAATTAAACGCAATGCCATTTGCTGCCGTGCTCACACATCTTATTCTTATGAAAATATTTTTTTGGCTCGAGGGTTGGTGAGTATAGCGAAACCAAATCACTAAACATGTTAAAACCAGAACAAAAAAGTATCCAAGATCACTCAGTTCCCTTGGAAAAAATTTGATCCTGGCCGTATAGATTTAACTACTAAGTGTTAACTTACATGACATCCCACGCAGCATACCTTTATTTTACCCTCTCTCCAAATATGGGGGGGGCTGGCTACGAACATGGATGTTTACGAAACTTTCCTATTGTCAGTCGAAAACAAAACTCGATAAGCACATACGTAGGCAAAAATTTGCGTAAAGTGTAAATTTAGGTATGTAATTTTGCAAAATAGATGTGTAATTAATGTTAAGAATTATTTACATCAGAGCCTGGCACTGATTATAGTTGTTGATCAAAAACAAATTTTTAACGCGCAGGTTGAGACTCAAATTTAGTACTATGAATCAGTGCCGCAGCTGTCTCAATTCGCTGGTATTGGGCTAAAATATTCAGGAGGGGTACGCACGGATTTCACACGACTCTCAAGCCAGGTTGTAATCTCTAAAGGGGGTGGGAAAAATTTTAGTATAAACCTATGCCCATGTTCTTCCGTCTAACCATGTGCTTCAAGTGGCGTTGAAGACGCATTCGTTTCTTACAAAATTTAGGACTAAAACGCTCCGAACTCGAAAAAGAGATTAAATCATAGGCGACTGGAAGCGCTAAAGCTTAAGCTTACTCTATTGCTATCAAGATCCGCAACCGATCTTTTGGGTCGAAGTGGTGCGGGCAAAGGGGGATCATGCCCCTTCAAAATCATATTGGAGGAACAGCCTCGTAACGTTCTATCAGCGAATGAAACGTTTTTAGATAATTTGCCCTAAATTCGTATAGTTCCAAATTGTTATTTTTAATGTGAAAAAGTTTTCACGCTCAGCACAAGATTTTTTATAAGTTAGATTTCGTACTGCATTGGGCGTGCACCCGGCAAGTAACCTATCGCAATTGGTACCACTCCATTTGCTTTGCGTAGCGTTGACCTATCCCTATCTTAATTTGCTTAAGCACTGCTGGATTGGCAAATTGGGCCGATGTATAGAACAGGCCCGGAACAGTACTGTAGTATATTCTTAATCCTAGGCCTAAGCCTAAACCTAAGCGTTAAGGTGAGCCTATTCCTAAGCCAAAGCTTAAGCCTAAGCCTAAGCAAAGTCTAAATCTTAAACTGACTGTATTACAGCACCGCACAAAGACGATCCGGTCCTGTTCTATACATGGGTCGCAAATGGTTAATAATGTATATTAGAGGTATACGCATGTGCAACTCAAATTTGTGGGTGTTTCAGAGTTTACCATAGTTTATCATAAGCAAGACGAAACCTATCATTCCCTCAAAACATTGATACCTGAGACATTCAAGCTGTGTGACAGTTCAAAATCCTAATTAAAACACAAGAGCACTGTACTTTTAGCCGAAGTAAAAACGTTTTAATCGATAATATCTACAGAATGTGTTGCACTGACAAGAAATTAACAATATCAGTGAGCTATACCCAAATATTCTTTTTCAGACAAATTAGTGTAAAAAGTATGCATACATACCTATTGTATTGTGAAAATTTTTGTTACTTCTGTGCTGAAACATTGCCTAAAATAATACGTACTAGTCAGCCGGCTTTGCGTAAAGCGCAAAAGTTAACGAATGCACAATAATCTGCGTTTCAAATTTTATTTTTACAGAACATTCACGTTTCTGTTGTAAAAAATATTGTAAAAAAAGTAATACTAGAACGTTGCCCAAAATTTGTAGGTATGTGGGGCATTCCAGATTTAGTTATATATGTGGCCCCAAATAATACATATGTCGGCGTTCCAGTTTTATAAATATAGATACAAGACTTGATTTAAAGCTCATCTGTTGAGCACGTTTGAGAAATATTTAAAACCAAATGAACTCTGGAAAGTACGATTTGTCGTTATAGTTTTGTGCAAATTGTTCAAAGGCATAAATATACGCAGGTGTGTTCCATGTCAAGTATAGCTGCCGTTTCATTAGGAAACACGGAAACTGGGGCACTTACCGAGCAGCTTTAGTCTTAGGCTTAATTTGGCCTATGTTTAGGCTCAGACTCATTCTTAAACTTAAGTTTAGGTTAAGGCTTATAATGTGAGTAGGCATTTCCCTATTGTTTTATACATTGGCCGCGCTACGGGGCTAATGTCTTCCGTTTACGGCCCATGTATGGAACAGGGCCGGAACAGTAGTATAAGCATATTCCTAAGCCTAAGCCTAAGCGTATGGATGAGCCTATTCCTAAGCCTAAGCCTAAGCCTAAAGCAAAAAATTAGTCTAAAGCTTAAACTGACTCTATTATAGAAACTCCGGAAAACGATCCGGCCCTGTTCTATACATGTGCCCGTTTACTCGAAAGTGGGCGTGGTGGTCTGAACAACGTTTTAAAGCCTAAAATCAGCAGGAAGTTTTTTCAAAATGTGTTCAAGCGTACGCCAACAATTGTTAACACTTATAATGGCGGACATAAAACGGCACATATGCGGAAAGAATGGTACCTATGCTTTTCAACCGGAAATGATCTACTGTGAATAGGAATAAATCATATTGCGAAAAAAATCGTATACGACACCTGCATCGCTGTCACAATGTTTTATAAAAATTCTCATTGTGGTTTTCGCTACAATGACGGAGCAAATAAAACATCTTTTATGACTTAAAGAATATAGTTTTAATTAAATTAACTATATATAATATATATCAGGGTTGTTGGCCGGAAAAATTACCGGAAAAATATTTTTTCATTCTTTCCATTTGGGAGAGGGGTGGAAAAAATGGAAAAAATGAAGCGTTTATTAAAAATATATCTTGCAACTAAACGTGATATAAACTAGCGTTGTTTAGATGACATTCAATCTATTCACATGCAACAGAGTAGTCCAATGACAGCGTGTAATATCTCTGTTATGTCTACCAGGATTCATTACAGGCCTGAAAAGAGCGAAACTTGCAACATATAAATAATATAAAAAGATTTTTGAATTGAAGTTTGGACATAGTTACGTCTGGCATCTCGTTTGTTTCGCGCACGAACATTTGTCGACCGGTGAGGGCAAAGATAGGGCCCCCAAGATTGGATGCCTTTACCGTATGGCTTAACTCAACAAGTTTGTCTGGCTCCAAGCTCGCTTTGCTCGCGAAGTTTACAGCAACTGAGAGGCTCGATGTCAGAGAGAGCCCAAAAATTGTATTGGGATTCAAGAAATATTTAAGCGTCTGACTAGTTTAGCTCGCTCCACGCATCAGCTTTATATGTCTTCTCCTGATCATTCTGCGCCCAAGTTTGAATTTTCCAAGAATTCGATTTTTTAATAAGGTTCTCTTGGGACCCAAATTGTTTGGCAACAGTTAGACAATATATATAACACTCGACGGAGCTTGCAGAACTGGGACGAACAGTGTTAAATTTTATACAATCAATATTCTGGCTAACAAGTTATTGCCAAATAACTAAATTTGGTGACGACCCATGATCGCTGGCCTCGCAGCATGCCAAATCAGTTTGACGACAACTCGTTAACCAGGCTTTGATTGCAGAAAAGTTAACACCACTCGACTCAGCTGTGCACCTTGCGTTGAATGATATGTAAGCTGTCTAACTTTTCGACGAAATCTTTTTGCCTTGGGACCAAAAATGTGAATTTTGCAAAATTCAAGCTCGGGAGTGGAATGATCAGGGAAGTTCATCAAAAGCTCAAATGTGCAAAAAATTTTCAAAATTCAACCATTTTGGACAGACTTCAGCTACGGGTGAGATAACCGAAAGGACCGGAATTCCAGCTGCACCATGCCTGCGATGGTAATCTGCTCTCTTCTACCTTTCAAATGTTACTTTTAATGACAATGAACTTGTTAGCATGTATCCGAATTTTATTTTCTATTGAGTTACATTATTGCTTAATACGAGCCTACTAGGGAATACCAACGCGAAAATTTCACTCAGTCAAAGAAGATTTTTCCATTTTTTCCGATCATAATTTGTTCCCGGAAAAAATAACGCTGACCTATAGTTGTGTACCAGAGAATTTTTATGCTGATAATTAATAAATCAATGCGTTATTTTATAAATCTATGTTTTGGCTTCGAAAAGAATATTGTTGCCATGTTTTAGGCGGTTTGTCAGATTAAACTTCACATACATTTTAGGTTCAGAAAAATATTCAGGGAGGTTCAGAGGCAACGGTCTACAGAACGTACTTACTGTAGTGACCCGAGTAAGAGGGGGACTGATATTTATTTGGCCTCTACAGAGGATGCCCCCACCTTGTTATTCGGTTACGGACTGTTATATATTTTCAACCAGCCCTCCGCCACCCTTCCTTACTGATATATATCCGGTGTTGCAACTATCCGTTGAATTAAACCTTTGTTTGTCTTATATCAAATGCTTGAGCGATAATGCAAGGTTGTACTTAAGAATTACTTTCAAAACTTAAGCGCGCTTTAAAGGTTCGACGGACTGTTATATATTTTCAACCAGCCCTCCGCCACCCTTCCTTACTGATACATATCCGGTGTTGCAACTATCCGTTGAATTAAACCTTTGTTTGTCTTATATCAAAAGCTTGAGCGATAATGCAAGGTTGTACTTAAGAATTACTTTCAAAACTTAAGCGCGCTTTAAAGTTTCGAACTCTCCTATATTTGGTCCTGGAGTCATTTATGCGTTACAAGTAGGGATAATTAACATTTATGGACCCTAATTTTGTTTTAGGGACTCTATTCGCTTACGGACTCTTATTAGGGATACGGACTCCGATTGATTGGGACTCAAAATGGGGACCCCCTCTTATTACCCCCCTCTTATTCGGGTCGCTACAGTACTGAATAAATATGAAATGAACAGGTTCGACAACACATATGAAGTGGGCAAACCTGGATGAATATGTCACTACACTGCGATATTTCGACGCGTGCACTCTATTAATGTTTCCCGACTCGAAGTATTTTTCGATTTTATATTTGACAAACTTTTTTTGGTTATTAATACAAAGCTACATCAAGGGCACCTAATGAACCTCTTTTCAACCGAATCTACATATAATAACATATTCAGATAATAACCATTGCAGAATCAAAATCGAGGCATATAGGATGCTTCCTTTCACTTCGCTGGCAAATTCTCAAAACTCAACCTTTTACTGTTGGTACCCATGGAAAATTCTGGGCGCTATGAAACTGGTTTTAAAATAGCAAAGATTTCTGCTATTATTTCTTTATGTCAAGCAAAATCACTATTCAAAGTTTTGACTTCAAAGCTATGCAAATCTGAGTAAATCTCGACTCATAAAGCTGAGATGCTACTTTAGTCAAGTCTCAGTTTCTGAACCCAACCATTATATATCATATTCGCTTGTTTAAATATATGAAATCTAGCAGATGTTAATTCTATGTATTGTTGATTATTTTACCTACAAATAACTCTGAGAAAATTATTAGATTTTGGTTAGAATTGAAGTAAAGATACGCCTGCATACAAGTTGCGTTTTCGTTCATGGCATGGTAAAATGCCTGTTTATTATTTAAGGCAATAATTGTAAACTTTTTAATTCAATATTTCGAAGGAAGTTTTTAAAGTCAAGTTATCTTTGCAGCAAAAAACACAGTTTGCCTGAGAGGCTTGAATACTTCAGAATTGCGCTTAAGCTTTAGATATGTTTTTGCTTAGGCTAAGGTTTGTGAGAAGTTCGTGAGTTTAGCTCAGTCCTGTATCCTGTATCACTCCTATGCAGTTCTTTTCTCGATGTCCGCTTATCGCTCTGATTTAGTAAACGCGGCCGGTAAATGTTTATTAACCCTCCCAAATCCGTAATAACACCCAATATTAAATACCTGTAAATCACAGGTTATGCAATTTAACTGGCAACCTGAGCCGGAATCCTTAAAGCCGACGCTTGAATCTGTTTAGTCCAGCCACTGGCTTTACCGATACCAATACTTTTACTCCTTTCCAGAATCCGTGCAATTCTAACCCGGTTAGAATTACACCCTGTAAAACCGTGCACTCTAACCCCGTTAGAGATACACAAAATTTTACCGACCAATCTAACCCCGTTAGATTTGGCCCAATCCGCTGCAGAATAATAAATCTAACCCCGTTAGATTTATTAGACTACGTTTCTCAGGTTCTCCGTATAAATCCCAAGTTCTCCGGTTAACACATAACACCAGTATTCTATACTGGGTAACCCTGCGCCTTGCGCAACACAATTATGACCGTAACGCCTGATTTCCATCACATCCTAAGCCACCGTGACAATTCTTAACCGAATTAAATTCAACCTACTTACCCGAGTTCCGTTCACGATCCAACCGTAAAACCTTAACGCAACTGTAATGGATAATAATACACAGACTCCGCCGAAAAAGAATGCAACCGCCTAGTACTAGCTCAAGATACTATAATGATTCCGGTCCCGGCTACCCCTGTTTGCGTCTCGACCTAATTTGCATATTGCCGACACCCACAATTGGGTGTCCGCCGATGCGGTTAGGTCCAGAGCCACACACCCGGTACACCTTTTACAACAACATTAGACACTCACAACTGTAAAGCACCATATTGGTGCTGACATAGCCTAGCTATGTCGTTAGTAGCAAATATAGCCAACTCCATATGCAACATTATTCAATGGCCTCGCAGGGCCCAGGTAAGTTTACACTGCGGACACAGCCGCCATAGCATCGATTTTAACAATTCTACGCCTTGTAGCAACGCTTAAGCCTAACTTAAGTTCTAAGAGAGACTAGGTGAAGTCAGGAACTCCGTTAAGGTGTGGTTTTGATTTAGGGTTTTATTTTATGTTTTAGTTTTTAGTTTGAAATAGGTTTAAGTGTGGCAGAGCCACCTACAAGGCTTACCCTTTGGCTTAGGTATAAGCTCATGCTAAGGCTTAGGCTTAGGCTCAGGAATATGCTTATACTACTATTACGGCCCTGTTCTATACATTGAAGATTGTCCACGGCATTGTGTCAAACAGAGATTGTAAACACTTGCCTCTCCCTGGTTCCCGGTTGTATTCGATTCTTGAAAGTTAATTTCAGTTGAGGTTAAAATAACCTTATGCAGGAAAGGCTGTAAGGTAAACTAAAAAGTTAATATCCAAGCGTTTGCTCAAGCCGCCTAAAAGTTGCATAATTTTCACTAGTTTTTATTGTAAAATATACATTACAGTCAATTTTGCCGAAAAACCTTAAACTGACTATTATCTATAATTTTAGCTAAAAGAACCATTTAAAGTATACTCAGAAATAACACAACTTGTCTACTATAAATAAATAACTGATTTAAATAAATCCCTACTGCTTTTGGGCCAACCAACACACCGTTTCGTTTATACTTTTAACTTCCATCATCGAGTTGCGTCTAGCATTAGCCATGGAAGCGTTAAATTTTCGTAAAAATCAAACTGATTTCAACATCTCGTCAGTTGAATTTTCCCATCCGTATCAATTGAACATTTTTTACGGCAACATTGGATTTTTGCTTTTCTCACCAGTGACCGCTGTATTCAACCTGCTCATTTTCGCAGTACTGTTGAGTCAAAAATTTCGAGCTCACGCCCTTTACTCCATGGTGCTCTACGGTGCAATTGTTGATTTTATTACAAGTATTTGTATGATTTTCACTTCTGCTTTGACTCTCCCGACCGTCTACTGGAGATATTCTCAAAGGGCTTGCGCTCAAATGATGGCATTGTTCTGTTGGTCTGTAACTACAAGTTCGTTGTTGACCTTATTCGCAGCTCTTGACAAATTGCTAATTTTCTTGACCCCGAAATTAGTACGTCAGACTTACCGGAAATTGGTGGTGCTTGCAATTGCGGCGTTTCCGGTTGGCCTTGTGTTACTGAATATTTGGTATGCGGATTCTGCTACGCTGGTTCCTGTTTGTATTCCGACAACATCAATGATTGTAAGTCTGAATGCTTGATTTATTTTGAAATTTTAAAATTTAAGAGTTTATTTCACCGAGAATGCACGATACAAAACTGTGCAACTCTTGGGGTTTAGCATGGTACAAAGTGTATACCGGGCGTTTCGTTTTTGGCTCCCCTCATGTTAAAGAGATGTAGAACCTGTGCGAACCATGACACTTTGTGTATCCGTAAATATAAGTGCTCCAAATATAGTTTAACTGGCCCATGTTACTTTAAGGGGCGTTCAGGTTTCTGGTGTTTGTATAAAAGAGTAGGTTTAGATTCTATATCACATTTTTGCTTATGTTTACGCTTAGGCTTAGGCCTAGGAACTCATTTTAGCAACGCTTAGGCTTAGGGTTAGGCTTAGGAATACGCTTAATCTTCTGTTACGTCCATTAAAGTAACTTTGGCCGTTTAATTTATGGTTATTGCATGCGAAAGCGACCCTTCAATGCCCAGTGGTAGACTTTGTACCATTCGCAACTCAAGAATTGCACACTCTTGTATCATGCACTCTTGATATTACTAACGTTCACATAGAAAATATTAGTTGTAATTATTTTTCAAAGTTTTTGTTTCACAAATTTTATAATGATGTGTTCGAAACGCTATATTGCACCTTAACCTTACACAGTTTGAAAAAACTTGCTTTGAACTTAACACTGTAATGTCACAATTCAATTGCTAGCGGAGTTAAAATTAATAAACAAATTCAGTTTCATAGTTCGTTAGTATTTTTTTATTTCGAAACGTGCTAGGCCAATATCAAAAGTATGCATATCTTCTGTAAATTGTTCTCAGCTAATTTTCAAATGCGTTTTAAAATCTCTTCCAACCGAAGAAATAATACCAACTGTATTTAAAATTTAGATTAAAAAAATAAAATTTACGTTAATATTTGGTATTTTCAGCAACCAATTCTAATACCTTTCGCTGCCATATCAATGACTTTATGCTTCGCAACCCTAATAGTCTACTTTCTACTATGGCGTAAACTTAAAACTGCCCATTACTATTTGTCAATAGGACAACTTGATGCGTTTTTCTCAGCAACACTTCGTGGGGTCAATTTACCCTATTCAAACGAGAGCGTAGGTCGCCTTCGGCGCGGATCAATCCATACATCACGAGATAACAT
The DNA here is from genome assembly GCA_030248215.1 of Enoplolaimus lenunculus. NCBI lineage: Eukaryota > Metazoa > Nematoda > Enoplea > Enoplida > Thoracostomopsidae > Enoplolaimus > Enoplolaimus lenunculus. The sequence continues at coordinate 610,723 of JASANG010000273.1, read as the reverse complement.
ATCTGACCACAAGAAGCGTAATAGTTTACCCCACGGTGGCTCCGTTGGTGCTCAACGCAAACTTAGCTATAATGGCCTAAGCTGTCAACATTGCCCGATTTCAAATAAACCCGAGTTCAATTTAAATGGTTCGAGTTCAAAACTTTGTTGCGTTCATTCAAACTTTTCACAAGGACCTCGGTACATCAACTGCTCAAGGACTCGTGTTCAGTTCAATTTATCTTTACATCAATCAAGAAATAGTCAGCTGAGGGGTGGGACAGGACATGCTTGTAGCCGAAGGGTAGAGAATTGCCGACATCCTGGATACCTGCCTCTGCTGAGAGCTATTAGAATAATTGTCCTTCTTGCCCTGGATCACGTGGCATCGTCGCTTGCTCTTTACCTGTTTGATATGATTGCAGCAATCGTTGGAGTATCCGAAATAACAGGACTTCATATTACGTATTATTGTGGATTTGCGTTAACAATTAATGTCGGGTCGAATTTTATAATTTTATACACTCAGTCAGGTGAATTCCGGCGTTTGTGTTCGGCGAAAAGGGTGTTCAGTGTTCAAACTTATCTGTCGGCGATTAGTAGCTAAATAAAAAAGCTGACAGGAATAAAGGCTTTTGTATACTTTCTAGACACAGACTTAACATAGGCTTTTAGGCTTAGGCTTTGTACACTTTCCCGATACAGACATAAGCTAGACTTTTTGGATTAGGCTTTGTACACTTTCAGGCTAGAAACTTAAGGTACGCTTTTAAGCTTATCCTTTGTACACTTTTCGCAAACAGACTTAGCTAGGCTCCTTAGGTTTTCCAAAAGGTTTTTCCAAGCCTAAGCCTAAGGCCTATACCTTTGACTGAGTTATAAGCCTAGAGCCTAAACATACGCTTTACGCAACACCTTTGACTATAATGTTTTAAACCTTTGCCTATATGCATTTCATACTTAAACTTTAGCTTGCACCTAAGACAAACCCTAAGTCTGAATTGAAATATGTGGGAATGGTACAAGAATTTTTATATAAATGGTTTGAAAGTTAACATGAAACATCCACATTTTACCGGCACAACAGCTGTTAATAGATCACAAAAATTTATGTTAACGTTGAATCAAAATGGAAAAACTTTTCCGGGCTGCTCCAGTTATCACTTGAACTCAGCAAACTAGTTGGGTGAATTCCGGCTGGCAAAAATTTTGTTCGGTGTTCAAACCTACGTGTTGACGACTAGTACTAAGTAAATATGAATTTGTTATAACTCCAGCTCTATAGCTTTGGAAAATAAATTTTTAATCTGTCAAAGTTTAAACTCCTAATTCAAGCTTTAATCTTATTGAGCGAAGCGAAACTCCAAGCGAAGCTCGTAGTTTCGCGAAGCGTTTTATTTTTTGTACTTGGGGGTCGAAAGGTGGATGTCCGTCCGTCCGTCTGTCCAAAAATTTTAAGCCGTTTATTAGCTACAGGCTAATTTGCATAATTAATTAAGCCTAAATTAGGACTTTCCACAATATTTCAGTAATTATAACAGTTAGAAACAATCTAATTTTAGCATTAAACGGTTTTTGGGTGCGAGAAATCTCCGTAGACTGTTTACAAACCTCCAAAACTGATAATTGAGTAGTTAGCTAATGGATAATTTGCATATTAGCATAGTTTGTAAGCCTAAATTAGGACTTCTTACAATATTTCACTAATTATTAAGGTTAAAAGCAATATAATTCCAGCAATAATGGGTTTTTAGGTGCGAGGAATATGAATAAATTGTTTACAAACATCCTAAACCGATAATTGAATAGTTAGCTAATAGGTAATTTACATATTAGCTTAATTGACAAGACAAAACCAGGACTTTTTAAATTATTTCAATAAATATTAGGGTTTACTAAAGGTTTTCGGGTGCGAGGAATATGAATAAATTGTTTACAAACCTCCAAAACCGATAATTGAATAGTTAACTAATAGCTAATTTGCATATTAGCATAGTTTGTAAGCCTAAATTAGGACTTCTTACAAAACTTCACTAATTATTAAGGTTAAAAGCAATATAATTCCAGCAATAAAGGGTTTTTAGGTGCGAGGAATATGAATAAATTGTTTACAAACATCCTAAACCGATAATTGAATAGTTAGCTCATAGCTAATTTACATATTAGCTTAATTGACAAGACAAAATTAGGACTTTTCAAATTATTTCAATAATTATTAGGGTTACTGAAGGTTTTTTGGTGCGAGGAAATTGCATAAATTGTTTACGAACGTCTAAAACCGAAAAACCGATAACTGCGTAGTTAGCTAATAGATAATTTGCATATAAGTATAATTGATAAGCCTAAATTAGGCGTTTTTACAATTTTTCACTAATTCTTAGGGTTACAAGCAATCTAATTTCAGCAATAATGGGTTTTTGGGTGCGAGGAATCTGAATAAATTGTCTAAAGACCTTTAAAAACAATTGTCTAATAGTTAGCTAATACATAATTTGCATATTTGCTTAATTGACGAGACAAAATTAGGACTTTTTAAATTATTCCAATAATTATTAGGGTGGCTGAGGGGTTTTTGGGTGCGACGAATCCGAGGAAATTGCTTACAAACCTCCAAAACCCCTAAATGAATAGCTAGCTAATAACTAATTTGCATATTACCTTAATTGCTTACGTGTGTTCAAGCTTCGCTCAATAAATGTAGTCCCACTACGACTGGTATACACCTATCTAGCTGTATTAAAATCCGCTAGGTTATTGATTTCAAATCTTACCTCAGTTTAGTTAAGTTGTTCACTTAAAGTTGGACACAAATTAATTATTCGCTGCAGCACCCGAGCTCGAGAAGTTACTTTTTTGGGCCCATGGATAGAACATGGTCGGAACAGTAGTATAAGCATATTCTTAAGCCTAAGCCTAAGCCTAAGCCTAAGCCTAAGCGTATGGATGAGCCTATTCCTAAACCTAATCCTAAGCCTAAGCCTAAGCAAAAAAATTGGTCTAAAGCTTAAACTGACTCTATTATAGCCCCTCCAGAAAACGATCCGGCCCTGTTCTATACATGGGCCCTTTTTTGTAAGCTGAAACTGATAACATCGCGGCAGGTGTGTGTTGCGACGCCGCTTAGCGGACAGCGGTTTATTTATAATTGCCATGCTTTTATTTGAATACATATATGTTAAATACGACAACAAAATCAGCAGCAGTTCAAAAGGGGTTCATGCGGCCGAGTATCCCCTGTTTTAGGTCCTTAAACAAAAATCAAATTTGCCATTTGCCACTGCACTAATCGTATTATATAGCAAGAACGTATACTTCAACTCTCGTTTAATACATGCATAAATATTTTACTTTCTAAATATATTGGATATGGATAACCTCATATAATTCAGCACTAAGGCATCCAATAATAGACCATCCAGGCATAGACCCTTTCAATAGAGATAAACACCCAAATTTTGCAGTTAGACTCAATATTAAAAATGAGTATAGATTCTTGCTGAGCTTTGTTTGCGTACTTTTTTCGCTATTAATTCTTGGATCCGGCCAAACTAAATAACAGGTAAGGAACAGTATTATAAACATATTCCTATGCCTAAGTCTAAGCCTAAGCCTAAGCCAAGCAAAAAATAGTCTAAAGCTTAAGCTTAGTCTTTTCTAGTCCCACAGAAAAACGTTCCGCTCCTGATCTTTGCACGGGCCCTGCATCCAGTCATGAAATTCGGTTATCTATTATTAATAACAGCATAAGTAATCGTTAATATGTACATATTAATGTAGCTAAAGCAACGCAAACGTTGTCAACCGGTCTGTAAACGGTTCCGCTTTGTATCCTTTGATCCATTTTGATTTCAAAATTCCATCCGCGTTGTAGCGATCATCTGGTGATTTTTGCATCAATTTTTTCACAAATTCAATACCACCTTAAAATTTGAAAAATTAAAAAAATTAAGTTTATTTTTTTAAATTGCGGTATAACTATCACCAGTGGGCTAATGGACACTGTAGCTGTAAAGCTCTGCTATACTTTTGATAAACTTATGGTTTGCATTTAGCGTTCACACTACATGTATAGCAAATTCTGAATTTGCGGTTTGAAATTAAGCCAATTGTTGTAAATTCGGATTCGTGTACTACCGATGAGTATTAGCTTTGCTGGTATTTAATCTCATTTTATTTGAAACATTTTTTAGCTTATGATGGGTGCTGTCCTGAGCAAGATTTGAAGCTTCGAAACCATGTGTTTTCGCTCTGCTTCGAGCACCAGCAATTTCTACTGAGCAATAATTTTCAAAGTTTAAATCTACATTGACATTGATTTCCGCTGATTAATAATGATTAACATACATATAACATGTTAACTCAAGCTATGGTTTTATTGAAATGTTGGCCAATGTATAGAACAGGGCCGCAGCAGTAGTATAAGTATATTCCTAAGACTAAGCCTAAGCCTACGCGTAAGAATGAGCTCATACTTATGCCTACGCCTAAACCCAAGGAAAAATTAGTCAAAAGCTTGCAAGCTTACTCTACTCCAGGCCCACACAAAAACGTTTCATCCCTGATATTTACATGGATCGGAATGTTTATGCCACATAGACGCCTTTATTTTTAATGACTTAAAAATGACTATAACAACGTCTTTTTTTAAAAAAGAAATAAGCAGACTAGAAAATTGAGAAACAATCCAGCTTGCCGCAGTCACATTGACATGTTTTCTATTTTAGAAAAACAACCCATATGTGTTGCTTAAGCAAAACCTTCGGTTGAAGCAGATTAGAAAATTGGCACAAAATTGATTTGAAGTTTTTTCACAGACATATTTTATTTTTAAAAATTTTAAAAAGAGTATGCACGTGGGTGTAGAAAAGAATATATACAGCCACCGGCCTGGCTGCCAATCTGCGGATTTGTACACGATAAATGATAATGATCATGTATTATAAAGTTTTAAACAAAACGGTAATTCTTTGATTGACGGGATGTTGAGCAAAAACGTATGGTAACGGACGGCACCGCAAATCAAATAGAGCGCCATCGTAATAGTCTAGCTCATATTAAGGGTATTATCCACTGTTGGTTTCACTAACCTTCGGTTATTGGATCCCACGGCTCAAAATCGAAATTTGGATCTTCGTTGACAATCATTTGAATTAATTTGTCCTGCTGGTCGTCATAAAACGGAAAGTGTCCACTCATCATTGCGTACGCCGCTACACCGAGCGAATATATGTCGACCTTGAGGCCGTACCCTGAAATTCGTGATATCACACATTATTGGCATTGTGACCCGGAATTCCTGTTCCGACAAGGAAATCCGGTATTTTTCACTATCCGGTTTATTTTTTAGTGAAAATTTTTCTCGTTTGGTTAATTTAAGAAAAAATGGCATATTATTCCAAGTTATTTTTCTAAACTTGTCTAAGCGTGTATTGCCAAAATTTTCTGTGCTATACTCCAAAATTTATCATATTTTTCCAGCTGCTGCATTTGTTTCAGGATTTTGGCAATGTAAATCGCGCGTTTCCATCTTTAAAAGTGATAAAATAGCGTTAAAATGAATTTTTCGGTAACAAGTATTTTTGTTTTTCGGTTCCGGAATTTTATATGTCCGGTTGCACCATGATTATGGGTCGTTCACGTAATTGCGCTTGCAGTAATAAAAATAATTTTCTGCACACGCGGTCTAAATTTGATACGTCCTGTTTTACATTCTTATAAATACTGTTCACTAAAAACTTAAACGCAAATTATAGCTTAACTGTACCAGAATATTACTTTAGAGTGCATGACATTTAAAAAGTGTGTGCAACTACCTGGGTTGTGCCTTGTAAAAATGTACCAGCATGCGTTCAGTTTTTCCCCATGCCCCATTTCGGGGTTTGATTTAATTTTTAATGCAAACTGAATTGCTTCTTCCTTTTATGAATAAACGTAGTATAGGTATATGAAGATGTAGGTATACAATTATTTATACTTTTTACGGAAAATTTTGACCCCCTTTTAGATAAGGCCGGTAGGCCAAAAATGCAATGCACGCTGTGGCATTGTTTTCTACACAGAACTTACCTAGTTGCATGGCTAAACACGAACGGACTAATGTTTTAGGCACAAAAATTTAGGTCAGTAGTGTACCATAAACAAACTGCATAGAGTTGGTGATATGGCTCGCAATTTTTCTTTTATACCAATGGTGGATACATTGGTGAATGGGGGGATGTATCCCCCCACCGGCTGCCAAGTGTAACTTTTTTCAGGTCAAAAGCAACGTAAGCTACAATGGCAGTTATGGTGATTTTTACGTATATATATATACTTAATATTTTTCCACTTGTGCCTTCCAAACCAGGAATTTCTGGGCCCGCCATTGTTTTATACCCTTCACAGGCCAAATCTCACAACGAAAAAAATGTGCTCGGTTAATACGGGAGTTGAATCCCTCATTTTTTGGGCTAATACCCAGGACTTTTGAACAGGTTTTCAAGCGCGTTAATTATTTCAGTGTGGCAGGCGTGCAGAAAAATTGTTGTTGCTGATTCGTACCTGATTTAGTAATAATTTCAGGCGCAACGTACAAAAGTGTGCCACACATGCGTTTCAGTGGTCCTTTAACCTTGCATGCGACTCCAAAATCAGCCAATTTGACCCGTTCACCAGATACAAATAACATATTATCCAGCTGAAATATATAAACAAAAAAGCATGCTGCTGGCTTTACGATCGCTTCCCACGCGAAATTTGTTCAATTAATGCCAATTTAGCGATTGTTTCACGATAGTACAAACAAATCAATTTTAAATTTAAAGACCCCAAACGTTTCTAACAAAATTTTTAGCCTGGTTCAACCTTTCGATACAGCCATTCACGAACTCCAGCCGTGCTAACTTACTATATAATACTTATTATGGTTTGTTATAATTTTGATTCCACAAGGATTTTCGTGTCAACTGTATTACCCAGCATGCTCAGCTCCGATATTGTAAACAAAGGTAACTGAGGAACATTGCATTAATTTTGGTCATAAATATACAATATCAGAGAAATATAGATTCATTACTTAATTTTAGCGATGTATATATATTTTATTCCGACAATTATTTATAATGCCGGAATGTTATTATATGCAGACAATTTATAATGCCGGAGATATAGACGGAATTCAATGTCCATTTTGTTGCCGGAACCGTAACCGCATATCTGGTCGCGCCATGGTATCCACCGTACCTTAATATCTCGATGGACAATATTTTTGCCATGAAGATATTTGAGCGCATGCGCAACGTCTCGAATCACTCCAGTTGTCATATTTTCACTAAATACACCATCGGCCATTACTGCTTTGTATATATCACCGTACTGAAATTACTAATATATACATTTTGTCTTGTTACAAAACTAAAAAAATTATATTTAGATTCTGTTGACAAATTTGTCCCAATTTTCGACTCGTTTCTATTCCCACAACATTGCATTAGAGCTCGATTAGAACCCAGTTAAGGTTTTCAGGTTTTAATCCTTTATCAAACCAAGGAAATATTAATTTTCATGAGGAGAACAACAATGTTCCACTGAATACCTTGCGGCAAATATTTTATTACAATTATTTGACAACCAGATAGTAGGTTTTATGATTACAAAATATTGTACTGTACATCAGGTTTAATAACATTGGTACATCGTGTCACAATTTGGCGACAAAAGTGTAGCCAGGATTTTGGTTCGAGAATGCGTACAATTTCATAAAAGGGAATTTTTGTTCACCTTTACGTTCAGAAAGTTATTTTAAGTTCTGTTAGAAGTGCTTTCTTTCTTGTCTCTAGAAATTTTGAAAGGAGTATACTCACTTTCTGACACCACATGTATTAGACCCTGAATTCTTAGAATACACTTAGGCTTTGACTCAGGTTTACACTACTGTTGGCCGACAAGTTGTCGGGCGATATATTGCCATTATCACGTATTGTGCGCAAGATTTTGTGGAAGATGTGTGAAATAAACGTACTTCTGATAATTCTGTAATCACCCAATAGTAATCGTCGGACTGAAATGCACCAATCAGACGAATGATATTCTTATGTCTCAGTGTCGTTAATATTTCCACTTCGTTTTCAATAAATTTTTTATTTTCCGGTTGTAATTTGCGTTTGTCAACTTCCTGAAAATTATAATATGTATTAATAACGACTATAGCGTTAATCGTTGAAGCAAGTGTAAATTGGGAAGCGTTTTACCATCACCACTCAACTATAATTTGCTGTGAACGCGCGAGGTCGACGATGCTTTGTCACGTCTTGATTAAATTTTGCAGTCGCGTGTGAATTGTTAAACATTACGCATTGTTTGTATGTATGTATAGCGCGTACATGGGCCCAAATTTTGTAAACAAAGTAATGCTAGAAAGTTACCCAATTATGTATGTAGGACATTCCAGCTGTAATTATACAGATATTAATATTTCACAAGAAAAAACCGACAAACCTTGATTGCGACTAAATTTTTGGATTTTCGATGAACAGCTTTGTGCACCACAGCAAATGACCCGTCGCCAATTGAGTCGAGGAAGCGAAACTTCTTCTTCACTTGATCTTTATCATCGATCGCTTTAATCCATTCTGATTTTTCTGTCAACAGCTCATTTTCGTCGATATCAGATTGAATTGCGTGTAAATACGGCAGCAACAGTGCGATTAGTGCGCTGAAAATATCACCTCAGCAGACATTAATAAAGACTCAAAGTATTTGCAATATTTGCAACGCTAACTTGTTTCATAGAAAACAATGATTTATACATATTGGTTTTTGTTTATGTGAAAGTAGGAGTTAGCTGGATCTATGCCTAAATTACGTATGTTATTCGTCCGATATAAACTAATCTTCCTAGCATACGTTGTGTTTACGAGTTACAAACCCTGTAATATTATTTATTCCAACTAACTTTTGCCTTTAGTTGAACTGTTAAGTTTTAGAAATCTGTAGCTGTATCTACGGTCTTGTAACCTTGAATTATTACTATGGGTTTATGATTTCCAAATGCGGCGATTCGGCGATGGAAGTTTTTCCAGTATATATATTTATATATATCAGATATTATAATGCAGTTGAAAAAATGTCGCATAGGGGAGACTAAGCTTTTCGGTTCGTAGGGGCAACACCTTCATCGCCCCTCACAGCTCCAGGCATGCATAACTGACCGCGGATGCAAACAAAAAATTACAATAACTTACGAAACATCAACATTCGGCGGCGTTCCGTTTTTCCCATAAATTTTCTTCACAATTTCTTCGCGTGCTCGCGTCGACAGCTCGGTACCGCTATGCTTTTTGTTAATGCCGGCGCCTTTTTTATGCGGCGACGCAGACCGAGTTCCTCGACTTCGACGTCGATGTCTTGATGCACCACCACCGCCGCGTTTGTGGCTTCCAGTCGACGCCGACCGATGGCGAACTTTGGAGTGCGCTCGTCGGCCACCGCCGCCACCACCGCGCGACGATCGATTGGATCGATTAGAACGATTTGATCGATTCGATCGATGCGATGCGTGCGAACCGTTGTGGGAACGCGCTTTACGCGTTGGCGCATGCGGTTCGTTTTTGTCGCTAGCGCCGCTACCTCCAGCGGCTGGTGGCGCTGGCGAATAATGACCACCACCTCTGTGACTCTTGCCATCTGAGCCATAGTGGCGTCGCGATTGTCCACCGCCGCCTCGCCCGCGACCATGACGACGGCTGCCAGGCGCTGCTGCCATCACCTGGACTTCTTCCATGAAGCCAACGTGAAGGGAATCAGGTGATGATGGCGGGCTGGGGACACTCTTACGATTTCGCATCACGGTCTCTGAACTGGGCCTCGGGCGGTCACTTTGACACGATCGAGCTGAACCGCTTCGGCGGTATACAACTGTTGGAGCGCTTAGCATAAAGTAAGCTTGAAGTTGACTACAAGGACGAGGATTTGTGAGTTTAGGTAAAATTAAAAAAAAAATGCTATAGGAAGTTCATTGTAGTTGTTAGAATTGTTTTGTACTACTGAATGGGCTTGATGGCATTCTGGTTGTAGGTATAGAGTGTACTAATGGAAGGCAATTGCGAACAAGTTTTTTAAGAAATGTTTTTCAATCTTACTTTTTCTCTATTTATTGCTATTTTTTTAAACTTAAGAGTTGAATGTTTTAATTTATTCAGTTCTTGTTAAAGTTGTTTTTAAGAAGAAGATATCGCTGAAAATATAGACATATTGCGCACAAATCGTAACTAGCGTGTACCGTTTCCGTTTTCGTAATCGAAACAACGGAAATTGCAATGTTTTTACACTCAAAATTAGTTACAAATCAGGTATATATCTAACACTATTTCATTACAGATATGTTGTTATATTGTTCGATACGGCACAAAAATTACAAAATTCATTCAAAATCTCATATTAATATTTTTAAATTTCGAAAGACTAGGTGAATATATTATGCATCAATTGTGTTTGCAGGGAACTAAACCATCTTTGAAATTTTTATACTTCAATATTCGTTTTCCGTTCCCGTTATTTTGACTATCCGGTTTAATAGATCCTGTCTCATATCTAATGATTATAAGGATTAAAAATTCATTCAACTGCAAACAAACGCTACAGCATTGAATTCAAAACCTGAGAATACGACAGAGAGAAAGAAGACAGGACGCGAATAAATACCGAATTATTCGGCAGCAAAAGTCTAAATTTATTTCACGTACAGAAAAAGATCACAAGTGTACTACGGCGTAGTCAAGATTTTGGAAAATTGACTGCTTCACATAAAAGTTTAGAACCGGGGCGACTTGCGTTGCCGACCAAAAATCTCTCAAAACCTCCTGCACAAAAAACCACATAAGGGATTTTAATGCCTATAAGTTTCCCGTGCCTACACCAGTGCAAGTGTATTCTATAAAATATATATACAGTATGCAACACATAGTTTTGGTTCTTTGCCCGAAGCCCATTTCACACGATAGCGCACTCCAAAAAACTACCGATTTTATATTATCTTCATACCTTCATGGCGTGGTCCACGTATATCAGGTGCGCAACGCTTTTCTGCGAGACTGCAACAGAGCAAAACTTAAGATTAAGACTAATTTTTTGCCAAAAATTAATAGGTTATACCTAGATTTAGATATAAGCTCATTCTTACTCTAAGGCTAGGCTTAGGCTGAGGCTTAGGAACATGCTTATACTACTGTTACGGCCCTGTTCGTTACATTGATCATGCCTTATATCAAAATACCAGGATTTACCCCACCAGTTGCAATATTCGTTACAATAACTAAAACCAAAAGTTCTGTCAGTATGTTCTTGTAAAACATAACGATGCTATACCATTTCGAGGTTGAACAGAGCCAATAACAAGCTTTAGAGAGGTATAACAAAGCCTTCGAATCAATGTATTTAGCAGTAGAAAGCATAAACGAACAATGAATACGATAGATAATGCAAAAATATTTCAGTTGGTTTCCTAGCAGCGGTTTTTAATGTTCATTGCACACAGGTGTACTTGATAAAGGCACGTGTTTAACTGCGTTGTTCACAGCACAGAACTGCTATGGCTCTGTGATTAAAGTTGAAATGTAAAGATTGGCAAGTTTTTTGCCGGGCTCGCACACGGAACAAACAAAACTTACTATAGGACACTGCTTTAGCTTCGAGACACCAAGATGGGGCAGTATCGCCACAATCTCAATAAATTCGAAGTGATATTAGACGCATGTATATATTATTTCATTGCTACAATTTACAAGTAGCGCCATTTAAAAATATTTTAAGTTTGTGAGATGGTAAGCTGAGCCCAATTTTTCTGCGAGCTAATGTACATTGCTAGTGAAAAATTGAGCTTAGAATTGTGGCATCTGTGTTTAAGATGTATAACCATGTTTTATTTCCTTCTAACAGCTCTGAAAAACATTTTAAAAAGGGACATAGCTAGTGGAATTGACAAAAATAATAATGACGGACGTGGCTTAGTTTGAGCGGGGGGGGGGGGCTAACAGTTGCAAAACTTTAATACATTTTTCGCTCATTTTTTGCCGTTGAAAGTTTGCAACAAGATTTTAGTTTTAAACGAATTCAGTTTGCGTGAAACCCACAGCATCACAGGAGGCTCAACATGACCTTTGCAATACCACACAATCAAAATCTACACAAAAACATTTCTTGATATTCAAGAAATATTTTCTTAAATTTAAGACAATTATGTCTTAATCTACACTCCAGATATATATGTCTTGAATGCAAGACATTAGTTGCTGAAATTTTTCAGAAATCTGTCTGAAATTTTGAAAACATAAATGTCGTCAATTTAAGAGTGTTTCACAAATTAAGACAAATCTTTCCGAAATGCAAGACAAATATGTCTTAAATATAATTATGTCTGGAATAAAAGACTTGTTTTTGTGATATTTAAGACATATATGTCTTGGAAACAAGATTTATCGGAGAAGTCGCATTCAAAGTTGAGAGCCAATGTCAACCAAATTCGCTAATTTTACAACCTAACATACATCTAAGACGTATACTTAGGTTGGGGGAGCTGTAGCTCAACACGCAATATCTTTAAAATTCGATTATTTATATACTCTTCTAAGAATATAAACGGAGCAACTTTTTTACATACATTAAAACTAGAAAATTAGTCTTGAATATAAGACAACTATTTCTTGAAAGGAAGAAATTTATCTCTTATATATTGTAAATAGTAATTTCTACATTAACGTCTTGAAAATTTAAGAAAGTATTTAGTCTTGACATTTCAAGACAATTTATTTTGTGTGTAACACAATTTTAGACTCTTGTACACCCCATTCCACAAGCGTTAGCCTTCAGCTCAGGCTTAGGTCTAGGTTTAGGAAAAGGTTTGCCTAAGCCTGAACCTAACATTTAACTAACTTTAAATGTGGGGAAAGGTGTGCTAGCCACAATATTTCTGCCACATGTTTTTGTGGTTTTTTGCAAATTTACTTAAGATCGCTGGGTGGATTGTACAAGGCAATGTGCTTTTATAAAATTTGTATATCAATCTAATCCATTGTTTACTAGCACCTGAAACCTCTTATTGAAGGATGCAATATGATGATACCTATTTGATAAATATAAAATTGCTGAGCCAAGCATAGAAAATATCTCAAATAGTAAACGTTAAAATTCTAAATCTATTCGGCTCGAATGTAAACATATACCTCAGAGCAAGCCTAACCGAAGGCGTAGTCTTACAACTATGTTCGAGAACCCTTCAGAAGATGGGCTAAATTGAAAACCCGGAATTTGAAAATATCCAGATTTTATTTTCATATTTGAAAAAGTTGCAAAATGTCTAGTTTATTTGCATTTTTGTGTGTAAAAAAATATACACAGGCGCAGCACGGCAGTTGAATACGAACAATACCGAACTTAATCATTATTATTTCTGGCCAAATTTCAGTTAAAAGTTTGCCACAGCGGGTGTTCGCTCTGTGCTTCCCCATCTTTGGGTGCTGCGCCTCTGGCAGTAAAGCATTGAAGTACCTAAATTATCTGTGTGAAGTCCGTTTATTCGTTATTCTGGTAATGTCAAAAATTTCCGGCAGTTTTCATACAACGGCTGGATTGCAGAACTTTTACCGTCCCAACGGTAGTAAATAACTTTTGCTTAAGCCTAAGCCTAAGCCTAAGAACAAAGCGTTGAAAAAGATATAAACCTCTCAACATCTTTTTTGCACTCCGACCAGAAAACGGAACGCCCTAAAAGTAGGTAAAACATGGAGCGATCTTGGTATGTAAAATTGTTTATTGCACTTGATTTTTAGCTCTGCTATATTTTTTAATAATTTTAAAAACTCACAAAACTAAGTTAGTTCAACGTTTGTTACAATTATATACAAAAGTCAAATTTCTGCAACCCAGCCAGTAAATATATAAAAGTTTCGGATCATGTGTATCAATATTTCAACAGGATTTATGCTTTATCGAATTTTACTGTGGCGGACCAGCAACGGCGCGTCCTGCGAAATCTGAAAAAAGAAGTTTAGAATTAAAAATAAAAATGTGCGTATAAATGTTTCTATAAAAATGATAGAATATGAAGCCTTATTCACACGTGCAAGTGTTTTCAACCAGTCAACTGCAGTTTGAACGTGATAGTTTTGCTTTAAAAGCTTTTGATAAAATTTGCCGTTACAAGTTGCAGCTGCATGTTTTTGTTGACCTCACCTCAGCACAGTCGTATTTAGATAGTTGTGGTATCTTTTGCATATGTACGCGCATATTGCATTTACGTATACCTATGCTAAGCTCCCAATCGCTTATATGTGCTTTCTTATTATTTCTGTCAGACAAACTTGATGAGTTGTTATTTCTATTCAACAATGTGTGGCCATAGAAAAATGGGCCAAAATTCCTGAAGGTAAAAGCAACCTGATTAATTTCAACTACAGTTTATCGGGTATTTCCACAACGTGCCATATCCATTTCAGTCCTATCGTTGCGTATTTTATTAGAGTATCATAAAAATGACGGCCAATGTTACTTTTAGGGGCGTAACAGTAGTTTAAGCGTATTCATAAGCTTATGCCTACGCCTAAGCGCTGCAAAAATGTGTTCCTAAGCCTAAGCCAAGTCTATACAAAAAAATATAATCTAGAGTCTAAACCTACTTTTTTATAGACCCACCAGAAACCTGGACGCTCCTTATAAAGTAATGTGGTCCAAAATGATAAAGCGGCTAACAGAATCTGTACAAGTAGATGTTAATGAGTTTAACACAATTACAAATTGTAGTAAAAATGTTTTTACTGCAGCAAACATTTATTAAAATTGCAGCTGCAAGGTTTGGCTGAAAAACTTGCACTTGTGAATAGGGCTTCATGTTGTTAGAATGTAAATATTACATGTAGCCACCAGGACTTTGACGACAGTCACTTACTAGGTTTCATCACTCAGAATCGAACCCCGATAAACGGATAGTGATCGCTCATTTCAGACCCCTGTACCACATAGAAGTTATCGCCCATCGTAACAAATCTACTTTAGAGTTCAGTTTATCGACTTAATTATAATTGGTTTAAAGTTTGGCAAAAATTGTCACTTTTGTTTTGAAGTTATAGGGTTTTTTTAGAAAAATATCTTAAAATCTTTGTCACGTAACTATTGTGCAAAGTTTTGCTGAATTGTTGCACAAGTATGTGACGAAGCTTTTAAGACGTAAAGTCTAAAAATAGCCAAATCGAGTTTAAAATTCGATTCGAATTTTAATCGGCCACTCACCTTCAATTTTAACCATTCCGTCTGGATCTTCAAGACCTGCCATTACGTTCTCTGTGTCGTCGTAATCCATTCGTTCACCTAAAATTAATAAAAATTATAGGCTTTTCCTCAACCCATAACTTCGCACGATCAGAAAATTTTACATACTAGCCAAAATATGGAGAAGAAAATTTTGTGAAAAAATAGTACGGTTACCTTACAAATTACTAAAATTGTAATTAACCCTTTCTCACATGAATATTTTCAATTTCATATCAGATGTAATTTCAAGGTAAGATTCGATCCCCAGTCTTACTGGTGGGAGGCGTTTACGATGACCGTTGAGCTATAGGAGCTTGACGCTCGAGTCTGAGTTGGCTCTCACGTCTTGTGGAGATTTTGCACTGCGCATATATTTTACAAATAGTACACTGCGCGCAGTGTGTCTATTGCTCATACATTATTGTATTCAGTTGCTCATAGTATACTCTATGAGTGAAAGGGTTAAAGTTTAATCCGCCATTAATTTGTCGGATGGCGCTTTGGCACATGTGCCCCCGTTTTTGAATCAGCTACTGCGATTGCTTTAAAATTTTCTAACGGCAAGCGTTGTTGCTAATCTAGTGGCGTGGCACCCGTCGAGGACAGTCGTCTAAGACCCCCTGTTGTTTGGTTACGCACTGTTATTTATTTTCAACCCGTCCTCGCCACCCTTCGTTACTGAAATATATCCGGTATTGCAAATATCCAGTGAATAAAACGTTTTTGTTTTGCATCAAAAGATTGAGCGATAATGCAAGGTTATGCTTTGCAATGTTAGTTTCAAAATTTAGGAATGCTTTAAAGTTTCGAACACAATTTTATTTGGTCCTGGAGTCATTTATGCGCTACAGTTAGTGATAATTGACATTTATGGACTGTAATTCGGTTTAGGGGCTCTATATGATTTTACGGAAGTACCTTTGTAATTGACTCAAACGCCAGGCCCCTAGCAGTGGTAGGGTGCAGTAAACCATAATATGCGTATTTCTTATATACATGCAAAAATGTTTAAAGAGGCCAAGATTGACTCTGTAAGCAGTAGCTGAGGACATATTTGCAAACGAAACGAGTGAGAAGCCAGACGTATTTTTGAATAAAATCACATTTGAAACTCAATTTTAGGGGCCATCTAAACATCCTGCATTCACTGCAAAAAATGGTCAGTCAAATTGACTCTCACGGAAATACGCTTTTCTGGAGTACACAATCTGAGTCAAATTCGGCTCCGCCAAACACAGACATGCGACTCAGTGAATCGAATTTGACGATAGCGGAGTCGAATTTTGACTCATTTGTGTAGTCATGCAAAGCCTATTTCCGAGAGAGTCAGTTTTAGTCACCATTTTTGCAGTGATCAATTGATGTGTTTGGCTGGAGCTAACACCGACAGGTGAATAATTGCACATTCCAATTGTATTGGCAGAAAAATAGAATATGTTGTAAACTTTTAGTCGTAAATATTTGTTTTTCGTTTTCTATCCGTTTTACGCTTTTTCAAATGCGGTTTTTCCGCCAATCATTACAACATAATACATTTTACACACCGACCTAAAGCACACAGTGTATGCTTGAGTTCAGCGCCAAGCAATTTCCCATTGCCTTCTTGATCAAACACTTTAAGAAGTTCAATGAAATCAGCTTTGTTGCCGGCGTCTTTGAATTTCGACAGCGAGTCGACCATTGGTTTTACTTCTGCGAATCCAAAACGTTTTTGGCCTGAATCAGCGGATCGAGTTTTTAAAACAGTATCTTTCAAAACGCTTTTTTGCAAGTGAACAAATTTATTGCCATTAAAAAAGTCAACTATAACTGTTTATAACCCAGTGAGAACTTAAAGTTGGCGTCGGGAAGCAAATATTCGCCAAAAACGACTTGTAATTTATCTGAAACTTTTACTGTTATGACAATTTGTCGCCCGATGGTCGCCCAACAGTGTCCTAACGTCTATGGATAAATCTAAGCAAAATCCTGAGCGTAGGTAGTCCTAAGCCTAATCCTAAGCGTAATAATGGAACGAATTTCTGGCTGGATGCGATCGCTCGCAACAACGTTTTGAATGATGTTAAAGAGTTTTAAAATGGAATATTAGCTACATCACTGTTTTAACACAGCTAACATTAGAAACTTGAGCGACATTATAGAAAACCTGTGTTTGGAAACTTCAATGTTAGCGTTATATAGCACGGCCATATTCTCAAATGCGTTTAGCATACCAGTCCCCAGTTAGCGATAGGTCTTCAAACTAATCACCTGCTATAGTTGCGTATCTCAAAATTGCTACAAAAGTAAGAAAAATTAAATACAACAAATGTGCGGAATTTAGAGCCGCAGCATTCACTGGTTCAAAAGTTACATGACCGATCGCCAAATGGTGATATAAGTGCGACACACATTTGACAATACTGGCCAAGATTAGAAACAATCAAAATACCCACTTACCTTTAGTGTATTCTTTTCCCAAAACTTTCTTGACTTCGCCTTCTGGTGGTTTGAGTCCCGTTGCGCGAATGAACGTTCCAACTTGAGTTGCGTCAATTTTTCCGTCTCCTTCATCGTCGAACAAATCGAAAGTTGCTTCCAAACCTTCTTTTGGCTAAAATTGAGTGAAACTAATTTTAAAATGGTGAAATTTTAGAGATTACTTAAGTTGCATGGCAAGCGGTAAGTCTTGAACCTTGTTTTCTTCCAGTATGCTGCACATCAACGCCCTAAACATTAGTGTTCAGCGCACCGAAACCTAAAAGCTTCAGTGTGCTGAACACTAAAGTTTAGGCCGTTGATGTGCAGCATACTGGAAGAAAACAAGCTTCAGTGTGCTGAACACCCTGAAGTACAAAACCAACGCAAGTAATATAATTTACAAGCGCATATTCGGCTTCTTGCTCGCTTCGATAGCAGAAGTTTCACAATAACAATATATTGCAATACGCTTCTTGCAATTAGAAATTTTTTGCGTCCGCAACTGACCGTGAGTATTAACTCAGTGCAAGCTGCGTTCACAAAATACACAATTAGCAGTGGTCAACAATTGTCTCCAACCTCTAGAGAGGTCAATCTTTGACCATTTAAAGTTCCGGACTATCGAATGAAATGTTTTTGCCATCACCGTTTTTAACAATTTCGACCCATTATAATAAAGTTTTCCCATTTGCTTTGGCTGAGGACTTAGTTTTACAGCGGCGCCCCGATTATTATTCGTTTCTGTTCGGCTTACGTTTAATATCGGTTTACACCTCGCCATACATACATTACATACGTATGCATTTATTTCTGTTTAATCTTGTGTCCATCAGATTGCTAGATCAGTAGAGTAGTGGCTTCCAACCTAACTCAAGAAAAGCTCTTTCGATGCGCCACATTTCCATGAATTGTTTATGCTCCAAATGGCGTAAGAAAAAGGTGTGGTTCCTACTACAGTAGGATGGGATGTAAAATAAAAAATATCAGTTTATACGGAATAGCAAGGGGTATTCCCTGAGAAGCAAAATAAACACCGATCCCCCTGATTTTCCGGTCTGTAAGTCCAGGCCAAGAGTTTAAAGAATCGCTTTTAAGCTATTTATACATACTTCTTATTTTCAAAAGATATGTACATTTTACAAAAAGCTTTATATATTGTGCTTTAAAAATAAATGAAATGCAGGAAACGCTACGCCTTCGCCACGCCATTATGAAACGTTGTTATTTGCAATCCTAACCATGCCAGAAAGGCTATACTGTAGTAACTCGAACAACAGGTGGGGCTGATATTTATTTGGCATCTCCGAGGGTACCCCACCCCAGTTATTCGGTTACGGACAGTTATTTATTTTAACCCACCTTTGGCAGCGTTTTGTTACACGTTTACTTGTGTTCTATTAAAAACATAAGCAATTATGCAAGGTTATATACTTACAATATTCATTCAAAACTTAAGCATGCTTTAACGATTAGAGCTCAACTTTATTTGTTCCTGTGGTCATTTATGCACAACATTTAGGGACAATTAACATTTATGGACATTAATTAGAGTTTAGAGACTCTATCCGCTTACGGACTCTTATTAGGGATACGGACTCCTATTGATTGGGTCTCAACATGTGAACCTCCTCTTATTACCACCCTTCCTCAACAGTATTTAGTGGCAAGTGTAATATTATGTTAAAAAGACTGTTAGACATTAAATATAACGGTAAGTGAATGAAAATAGATTTGCATATAGCAGATTGGTCCGTGTCAAATAGCGATTAAGAGATATCGCAAAGCAATAATGTTCTAACACCAACGCTGATAGGTTAACGGTATTGCGATCCAAATAATGAAATTGATTGGTCTCTCAGTTCGATAGCAGATTAGCCCAGGCCAGACTGCTATTACACAAAATAGTAGATTGGCTTAGGTGAATAAGTAATTGGCCTGAATAGCAAATCGGCCTACGATGTACATGTGTATACTGTAGTGACCCGAATAAGAGGGGGACTGATCCCCCTCTTGTTATTCGGTTAAGGACTGTTATTTATTTTTAACCCAAGCTCCGCCGCCCTTCGTCACTGATATATATCCAGTACTGCAATTATCCGTTGAATTAAACGTTTATTTGTCTTGTATCAATAGCTTGAGCGATAATACAACTTTACACTTAGGAATGTACTTTCAAAATTTAAGTACCCTTTAAAGTTTCGAATCAAATTATTTGCTCCTGGAGTCATTTATTCCCTACAATTAGGGTTAATTGACACTTATGGACTCTAATTAGGGTTTAGGGACTCTGAGACTCCAATTGATTCTGGCTCAAAATGGGGACTCTCCCACTCTTATTCGGGTCAATACAGTAATGACATTAAGATAATAGCTTTAACCAACGCTTACGTATAACGATATTTTCCGTTTATATTAAAAGTGGAGATTCCAGGAAAAGAAAGTTTTGACTAATTGACATAGAGTTAGGATCAAAACTTTGTTTTATTTTTAATGTTAATGATCCATACTTACCTTAGATTTCGACATTATATATAATCTAAAAAAGTTAAATTAATTTTTTCAACTAATAGTAAACGAATGTTATTGGCTACGCCTGCAAACAAAATATTTTGGGTAATGTTTTAGTTAGGTAATAAAAACTTGGTTTGATGTTCAACTTTAAATTAGATCTTTATTTAATTTACTGTTCTTGCTGTAAGATTTGTGTGACATCTTTGTTATAGTTATTTCCTGCATGAATATTTTCTATTTTATCAGACTGCTCTAGACAAGCGATGATTCGAACCGTGGTTTACAGAGTAGTGAAAGGAAACACTAAGTTGATGACTAAATTGTTTATATTACAGATTCAGGCATGCTAAACGTTGGTTCATCTGAAAATATATGTAAGTACTTACGCTCATCGAAATAAGCATTAAATTTACTTAAGTTTCTGTTACGTAAACTCCTAAGTAATATTTAACAAACGAAGCCAGTGTTTTTTGCTGTTGTATTGTTTCCTTTCCCTGTATAGAAACGTATCGAATAAACGCACGTAGTCTATGAAGTCAATTTCAGTATTTATTAGAACGGCGTAGCCAGAGGGAGGGTGCCAACGGTCCGTAGCCCCATCCAAAACTTTGAAACCATTTATTTCGAGTAACAAATGTGGTTTCGGCAGTTGAATGAGTACTAAAGGTAAAAACTTGCGTATTTTGTGCGGCCGTTCCTAAACAGAAATACTGACTTTGCCAATAAGTTATGATTATGTCGCTTCTGGACACGAAGGTGCAAGACGTTGTGTTATATTGAATTATTTTGAGTAAAAATAGTCAATGTTCTATAAAAATGCTTTTTGAAGCAGAAGACAGTATTTTTTTAGTTCGGCAGCTTATATAAAATATAATAAGTTGTTAATAGTTCATTCATATAAAGTATTCGGCCCATGTATAGAACATGGCCGATCGTTTTCCGGAGGGGCATAATAAAGTCAGTTTAAGCTTTAGACTAATGTTTTGTTTAGGCCTAGGCTTAGGTTTAGGCTTAGGCTTAGGAATAGGCTCATCCATATGCTTAGGCTTAGGCTTAGGCTTAGGAATAAGCTTATACTACTGCTCCGGCCCTGTTCTATACATGGGCCAAGCATTCAACAATATGTGCTTTTCAGGACAAGTGATAACCTCAAAACTGTAATATATATTTCTTAGTACGGCGCTATACATTTGATGGCGTCCGGCGCCGTACGTCTCACCGTACACCACACCCACGTGTATTGCCGCTTGCCGAATAGAGCAGCATATGAAGTTGTAAACAAACGTTTTTTGACTTGCAACGCCGTCTGGCACCGGCCGGCACTGTACGATAAGTATAGCGCCCCATTCAGTCACAACCCTGGATTGCGTTGCATTTATACTTATGTAGAAACGCTTAATGTTATTTTTTCAGTTTGAGACAAAGTACTTTCCAGGAACCAACCTTACTACCCATTGTTTGTAATCACTTCGAATATATATAAAACTTTTAAAACAGAACCGTAACTACTATATCCTTTCCCATATTCTTTAGGAAATGATCTGGGATACAATGGACCCTTCGGCAAATACAAAACCGATCAGGCACGTGATTTTTAAACATTTTCCGTATTCGGCGCAATTCCTGAAGTAGATTCCATTATTAAAGTTTGCTTATCGCTCGTTTCGCTCAAGTGGTTCCTTTTGCACACTTATATTTTGACCAATGGCTACATCTTGGATGAGCTGCTGCGCCCCTAGATGATATTTCACCAGGGGTCACATCCCATAGTTTGTGAGGGACGCGCTCTGATATCCTACCCGCAGCGTTTGGAGGGGTTGGGGCGCTGATTCGAAACTGTGAAATAAAAGTGTAAATGCTTTTTCGGTTAACAAATTAACAGCAAAAACCTGTTTGCAACAAAATTTCTTTCTTAATAAAGTTATAACCACAAAAACTGCCCTTAAAATACAAAGTCGCTACAAGTCGCTCGCTACTCTGAAACTTTCTAAGCTGGAAGACTAAATGCAACAGCGACGTGAAGAGTTGAAAGCTGAATGCAAGACTGTATGCAGTTGCAATTGCTATATCAGAGTTTCTGTTAAAATTTTTGCTAAAACGCACTTTTTCAAAGCGGGACTGGAGGTGTACAAAAGTGCTAGATGCTTGTAATAGATTCTACTCAGCGTAACTCGACGTTTGCGAATGCTGGGTCGTCGAGATAGAAAAAATTCTAAACGCAGAAAATGTCTCGTTTTTTAGAGTTTCTATACCGGCGTAAAATAGCTATTAAGAAAATAGAGAATTCGAAGCGATGACAAGAAAAAAGCAGTTGTATTAACAGCGTTTAACCCCTTCCCTCCTAAAGTATATTATGAGCAACCATGAGTTGCCCTAAACTCGCCGCACGCCGTTGGATGCCGCTGCAAGCTGCCGAACGCTGGTGCGCGGCATCGCACATTTTTTAATAAAAAATCCCCCAAATATATTTTTCCAGCGGCGTGCGGTGGCGCAGAACAGTGTCTGGTGACGTGCGGCGGCTCACGGCGGCGTGAGACAGCGTGAGGCGGTATCTGGCGCAGTAAAGTATAGCGCAACTCTACACACAAAATAATTGTCTTCTATTCAAGAAATGTTTTCTGAAATTTACGACAGTTATGTCTCAGTACAGACTCCAGACATATGTCTTGAATTCCAGACGTTTATTTCTTAATAGTTTCCGAAATATGAGTCTAAAATATTTTTGAGAGTTAACAAAAAGTCTGAAATTTGAGACTTTGTTTCGGGAATGATTAAGATAAATGTTTCTGAAATACAAGACAAAGGAGTTAATGCTCAACCAAATACCCAAATTATACAACCTAAGATACGTCCAAGACGAATACTTAGATTGGGGGAAAGCCTGAGCTCATCCCGAAAATATCTTTGAAATTCGATTATTTATGTACACTCTTAAGGATACAAACGGAAAAACTTTTATACATACATAAATCCAGATATTTAACTCTGGAATATAAGACAACTGTTTTTTGAAAGGAAGAAAATTATTTCTTATTGCCAACAGTAATTTGTTGAATATAAGTCATTTATGTTTTATCCATTTCAGAAACTAATTTCTGATCTGTTCAAAGGCCATTAATGTCTGATATATTAGGCATTTATGTCTTGAAAACTTAAGAAAGTAGGAGTCTTGAAATTTCAAGACAATTTATTTTGTGTGCATAGCACACGGGTATACAAACACAGTGAGCAGTTTAATAATTGTTTTTATTGTCCAAGATTGCACGCAGTCTTAAAATCTCAACAAGGCGTGAATGAGCCCCTCGGTCTCAAGCGTCAAGCTCCTATAGCTAGACTGGTTATCGAAAACGAAACCCACCCGCGAGACTGGTATCAGAATCCAAGTAAAAATTACGCCTACGGTAAAAATTAAAAAATTCATGTGAGAAAATTTTACCTATAGGTACTGAATCCAGCAAGTGGAAAATTTGTTTGAGATGACGTTATACTCTACCGAACTGACATCTTGGCTACTCCAAAACTATATATGGCTAATTTGCTGAGAAAAATTATTAAAATTCATACTAGGCTTGGCCCATGTTACTCAGAGGGGCGTCCCATTTACCCACGGCACAGCAATATACCCGAAGTGAAATGTTTTTGCTGGGTTGGTCGGGACAGCTTCAAACCTATTTGCTCTGGGTCGGTCGGGACAGCGGGGACGGCTTCAACTCCGTATTTTTGCTTGGTCGGTCGGGACAGCCGGGACAGCTTCGAACCAATGCTTTTGTTGGGTCGGTCGGGACAGCCGGGACAGCTTCGAGCCTATATTTTTGCTGAGTAGGTCACACATCGGGAAAGCTAGGACAGCTCCAAATCTGTTTTTTGCTGGGTCGGTTGGGACAGCCGGGACAGCGTGGACCCGGCTCATGTATAGAACGCTGTCACGAATACATGGGGCTTGGGGGGCAGCCCCCCATTCTGCTTAGTGTCCTTAATGTTGCGGGAGCGTCAGGGGGCGGCAACTCCCTGAGAACGTAATTTAAAAAGTTGTCTATGTAGATGATGGAGAGTTCTATCTCGGGAGGTTGTCCTTTATTGTGTTCTCAAAGGGGTTGTGCCCATCCCACCCCCCAAACACTAAACAATTTACGTATATATTGAAATTGTATCAAACACTGTTATTCTGTTTCAAATACATTTTCAAACAGCTAGGCGTTAAAAATTGTAATACTACTGATAGTACATTCCGACCAGGAATGACAAATTTACTCAGCCTGAAAAAATTACAAAGTAGTTACTGCCTAAGGCTTCTGCAGAAAATCAGCCTACAGCTCCTGCTCGTGGAAAATTTTAGCCACACGTTCAGGTAATTTAAGTAGATGCTTCAAAACAAATTTGCGATGGTTCAAAGTTGTCCCTGCTGTCCGGACCGACCCAACGAAAACACACACTCGAAGCTGTCCCGGCTGTCGTGACCAACCCAACAAAAGCACAGGCGCGAATCTGTCCTGGCTGTCCCGCCCTACCAAGCAAAAACATATGTCGAAGGTGTCCCGGCTGTCCCTACCGACCCAGCAAAAGCATAGGTTTGAAGCTGTCTCGGCTGTCCAGACCAACCCAACAAAAGCGTAGGTTCGAAGCTGTGCCGGCTGTCCCGCCCGATCCAGCAAAAACATAGGCTCGAAGTTGTCCAGCCTGTCCCGACCGACCCAGCAAAAACATAGGCTCGAAGCTGTCTCGGCTTTTCCGATCGACCCAACGAAAACACACGCTCGAAGCTGCGGCGGCTGTCCCGCCCGACCCAGTACTCGGCTGTCCCGGCCGACCCAGCGAAAACACATGCTCGAAGCTGTTCCGGCTGTCCGGTCCAACCCACGAAAACACACGCTCGAAGCTGTCCCAGCTGTCCCAGCCGACCCAGCGAAAACACATATTCGAAGCTGTCCCGCTTGTCCCGGCCAACCCACCGAGAACACAAGCTCGAAGCTGTCCCGACTGTCCCGGCCGACCCACCAAAAAAGCTCGAAGCGGTCTTGGACGACTCAGCGAAAACACAGGCCCAAAGCTGCCTTGGCTGTCCAGCCCGACCCTGCAAAAACATAGGCTCAAAGCTGTCCGTCCGTCCCAGCACAAATATATGGGCAGGAGTGTTGGCCTGTTGCTGTCCCGCGGGCAAACGGGACGCCCATCAGAGTAGCATTGGCCAAAGGGGCTTTAACCATAGCACTTCAATTGTGTCCGGCAATAGCGTATACAATATGGTATGGGCGAATATATCCCAAACCGAAATTTTTACAAACGCAAGAAAATACCTTTCACAGCGTTTTGAATTGCGCTCTTGAATACTGCAAGGCCTAAAATATGCCTTGCTTGCTGAAACACGAGAATGGTTAACACTGTGCAAATATGTAACAGACACTCAGAAAACATGCATAAACTTTAGTATTAAATCCAGAAAAAAGATTCATGAACTTGGAAACCAAGGAACATGTTCGGTGCATGTCAGTTTTGTCCAAAAGAAAGAACATATTAAAATGAAGGGTGTTGGATATAGCTAATATGCTGTATATAAAAATATCAGTCTCCCCCTCTTATTCGAGCGCATGGGGCTTGGGTCGTTGCGTCCGACGCGGGGATACTAACCGGGAATGTACGGGTCTGAACGCAATCTCTTTGGGTAGGGCTTGCTGATTGCACGCTCGAATCGGCGGCGTCTGAAGAGGACAGAATGACTACCCCTGGTGGATTTTCCAGTTTTATGTGACTATAATCGTTCGTACATCGTGAATCTGGGAAGCCCTGTTCTGCACGGGCTTACCTCTCGCTGTCAGAGTTTTCCATCTCAAATTCTAATAAAGTGCTCTAAGGTTGTCCAGCGCGGGGGCCTAAGCACCGGGTAAACCCTTAAGCCTTACAAACTCGCATTAAACTGAAAAAGACGCTAGTTTAAGTCAAACTTAAAATTCCAGTTTAGTTGGTCCGTTCAGCAATATAAAACTTTACTTAAACTAACACTCAAGTTTAGCTGAGCTGTAAAATTCAAGTTGTTAGGGTGTGAAAATAAATTGTCTTATATTTAAGAAACAATTCCTGAAATTTCACACCTGAAAGTGTGAAAGGAAAGTTGAAGTTTTAAAATTTGAATAAATGGAGCAACTCGCTTACTGATATAAAATCGTAGAAAAACTTTTGGACATAAGAAATTTGTGTCTTAAATTTGCAACTATAAACTTCGTTACTATACGAAATTTATGTTTTAAACAGTTCACACACGAATTTCTAACTGTTGTAAAGCTTTAAAAATGACTTGAGTCTCGAAAATTTATCAGCTATTTCACACTGGTTAAAATAACTAAAACTTACCATTATGATTAATCTATAGTAGGTCGAAAACTTCAATTATACGTTGCTGGGTAGACGGCGAATTTTGCTTGTGTTTTATAACTTTCGTAACAAACACCAATCGAGAAGAGATGAATATTTTGAAAAATAAACAATGTTCGCAATTACAATCAGCTAATTTATCCTTTGTTCCAATGGATCTTTAGCTAGTTTAAATGATAACAATAGTAAAAATACTATTGATTACACACGTAGAATAGTTAAATGCTGAAAATACAACACGAGCATGTAGAGACCAACTTGTCCTGGCGAATATGCAATATATGCAAAGCACGTTGTGCTGTAGGTATAGCCGGCAGCATGTGGACGACATGAAATTAGTTGTCAATAAAAGTAGTTGGACAGGTGGGTTACGCGGCGCAGTGGTAAAGTGATTGCCAAAGAATCCATAGACCGCCAGGTCGAATGCGAAACCACCCATGACCTGCTTTTCCAGCTGTTTTAGTTAAAAGGTCTGAAGTGCCGTTTCGTAATGCACGTTTACATCCTGGAAGTTGGTAATAGATCGGACATATTTAATATTAACGAATGTTCTTTATTCGAAGTTAGAAACTTTTTGGATTAAAACATCCGGATACTACATATCCGCTAAGCACAATAGGACATCCGGATGTGAATAAAGTCAAACGCTCATTATTGGTTTTTAAAAGGTTTCAAAAATTGATCAACTCCAAAATATTGAAAACGGAACACTTACACAATTGAAATTTCAAGACTACACACAAAGTGTTTCCGATTATTTTAAAAACTTCCTTCCACGTTTCAGATATAGTTTTGTTTTGGGAGGCACATTTGAAAAAATTTCAACTTCACAAGAAAGGTTAGGATCGTCGTGAAACGTAAAATCAAAATCAGTGTGTCTTTCTACAACACTGTACGAATGAACTTTTCCTGTAATTTTTAGGCAAAAGATATACTAAATTTAACAACTATTTTAAGTTTTTCTGAGGTCAATATAATTCTGAATAGTATTAATAAAGAAGCAGACACTGTTTTATTTCAAATAGATAAATACTGCTAAAATTAAGAATTTTAGGCACCTGTTTAACTTTCTACAATAACGTACCTGTATATTTTAGCAAACTTTCCTAATTATTTAAAACAATAGTTCTGTAAGCCTGCATATACCTCGACTCTTCATCAGCTGCGCATTAATTTTGAAACCGCTCCAAAAACAAAGAATTTATATACATGTGGTGTTTAGGAAGTCATCTTGTTTTGTTTTGAACTGGTCTTTGAATAAAATTTGTTCCAGTTTAAAGATGTTTGTATATTTTTAGATCAATATTGCTTCTGCATCAACCGTAAAACGTCAATATTTCATTTTGTAGTTCTAATATATGGCAATTCTTAATATAAGATGCATCTCTACAACGCTTAAAAAGTTGAGCTAATTTATTGCAGATGTGTTTTAAGCTCCAATAACGTTGGAAACTGCACGCAGTTGCAATTTTATTTTATATATATGCCAGCAAACCGTTGTATGCTGGATTGCACCTTGAATTTTGACTGTGGAATGTGTAGTGAACAAACAGGGATTTGTTCATTATAATTTGCACATCAATCCTGCTGTATAAGAATTTAGTCTGCGATCTCAACTGCGAACTAAACGTTCTGCTAGTAGCGCAGTGGAAAAGTTAAAACATTTATTTAAGAACGTGTATGTTTTTAAAATTATGAGGCTCAGGGAATATGCACTGGTGTGGGTACAGCAACATCTATACATAATAGTTTTTAGCTGTAAGCGAGCATTACAGCTGTCAACTAGATATGGTTCGATATTGGGAACGGCTTTGGGTGGAAAAGACATAAAAGCGAAAAGGCTTTATAACGCTACGACGTATGGTGTATTTTTCTATATAACAACGTGTACACTAAATTAAAATATTTGTGAGTAAAACGAAAATGAAATGCTTTAATACGTTCAACCTATCCGTGGTTTATTTGTTCAGGTCGTTTATTTGTTCATTTTGCAGTAAACCCTGATTAGTGAGAACAAGAGCCAGCTGCTGTCGAATATAAACGAGATTAACGTTTGTAGGATAAAAACCCACGGCCGCACGGGTGGGTTACATTAAACTAAATACTCGATATAAGTAAGTCAAATCTTGGTAGATTTTGAAAATGCTCGGTTGTATCGCACCCGTGAGTTGCACAGAAAACAGCGCATGTATGAACTGCAAACGAAAACTAGAAATAAAACAGCCGACAAAGTGTAGGTGCGGAACGTTAATATTCTCTGGGACTGGAATAGAGCTTAAGTTTTAGAATATTTTTGCTTATAGCCTAAGGCTTAGCAATATGCTTTAACTGTTCCGCACCTAAATTTGAAGTACATGGGTCAACAAAAAGATTTTAAATATTTCAGTCTAAAAGAATCACTGTTAGAACAAAATAAACTTATTGCCGGCTTGTCGGATAACACTCACAATCTTGGCTGAATGTAGTATTAACGTTCAGAATATAGCACCTTTTTACGCTCTAAAATTTTCGAATTTTGACTGTTCTGCAGCCGATTTAGGGTTCTGATTTGATAAAAATTTGGTTTCTAGGTTCTCTAGGAATATTTTGTCGTGCTGTTGCTGTGGAAATTAAAAACACAAGACCTTCGCGAAATGATTCCATGGATACGTTTTAACTCAGCAAGCACGTCGCTCCACCAGAAACCGGGTCGGCTCTAAAAGTAACATGGGTCAAATGTTTGGTGGTCCGTTCGTAAACCATCGGTCTTTAGTCGCGGATTACAATGGCGAGAAAGTGTTAAAATTCCCAACGCAAAAATAGCTGGTTCATCGTTTTATGTTTTCCAGACAGTTCCTTTATAGCGATGTGAAAAACGTTAAACCGAAAGTATTATATAGGACCTATATTGTCTGTGGGTGGGAATCGATATTGATCGTAGAATTTCTGGTTAAATACACAAAATGTCATTTTCTTTAATCTATAAAATCAACAACAACAAGGCGAATGTGGTACGCTATGATCAGCTTCGATCCTTCGAGCGGATTATTTTTCAACAGCGTAAAAACTTTTTCAAAGTTATTTGCTCTCTCTCTGCATCATTTCTTAATTCGTTGTGTGATCAACAAGCATTGGTGAAGTTTAAAAAAGACCAACATCACTCAATGATTTGACGCTTAACACTGATTTGATACTTGGTTTTGCATTCAGGTTTTAATTTGTAGGCAAAACATTTCATACATCCGCTATAAACAAATTTTCACAGACGTGGGTAGAAAAAACGAAGATATGTGTGGCTAGCGATAGCTCACACCGGCTTCAGTATATAAACCTTTTACACTTATTTATTTGCAATACATCACCCAGTTTTGCTATTTTTCCAATGAAGTAAAAAGAAAAAACTGCTAAACAAAGAACAATGTTGGGAGAGTCAGGTACAGCTATTTAAACCAAGCAACAAGCCGATATGTGTTCTATGAGTTCACACCACTAGTGTGCCAAAATTTAAGAATGCAGTGCAGCGAATGCATTATTGCATAAAAACGCGGATGGTGAGCATGCGGGATAGACTTCGTTTCGTTTATATTGTTAATCATGTAGCTAGTGTTCTGGGAAAAGAATTTGACTCCTAAAAAATTTTCTCGCTGACTTTGTTGGCGAGGTTTCAAATAAAAGACGTAATGTATGCGTATATACAGTGCAGATTGAAGTGCAGTTGTGTAATTGATAAAGGGGCTATGTGTTCCAGCTATTTTTATCGGAATCAGATAAAAATTCTGCGTCAATTTTCTGTTATGTTTTCGACAAGTTAACTTATCAATAATTTATTGTAGTTTAGCTTTACAGAACCGAACAATGATTAGCAATTTTTTCATGCGACGTTTTTGAGAATTGTTGGTAGCTTACAGACACCCTAAAACAGTATTATAGTTTCGGTTTCGATTCTGGTATAAATTTGCTATTCCGATTCCGGTATGATCTAGTTCCGTTTTGCACCCTGGCTACAGCATTACGTGCCTTAAAAATGTGTCACAGCTGGGTTGGAACCAACCAGCTAGCATTCCTGCTTTTCCTGCAGCTAGTGCAAAACGTCTCAAATTCCGGTTCCTATCTAGATTGACAGATTTTAACTTATTCTTGCAACTTAAAAAAACTTTTTAAAAAACTTTAAACTTTATTTGTATATGCACATATATAATTATAATTATAATTATAATTATCCACACAGAAATAAAATAAAAGACTGCAAATAGAAATCAATAATTTCAGTATAATAACTTCATTTAGTTCTTGGTAACATAGTGCTGTTAACCCATGGGCACATTTAAACCACTACGGGTTTCTAAATGCCCACCCTTTCATAAAACTATACAAAACTCGATCATTTTCATTCAAAACTTTTCTAAAAGCAGAGAGTGAAGAGGCATTTACAATGTCAGATGGAAGAGAGTTCCAAATTTTTATAATTCGGTAACAGAAAGAATTTTGCACCTTAGAGGAAATAACTTCCTGTATGTCTCATTATGGCACAAAGAACATTCATTAGTTGTTGGCAATTTAAGATTATGTAAGTGATAATTCAACTTGCAATGTCCACTGAGAGCTCTGCCACCTAAGCTCATACGATGCTTGGTTAACTTCCACAAATAGGATGTCCATTTCATATTACAGTAATGCAGAAAATTTCTAAGTGCTTGCAAGAATGACGAGCGGCGCAATTGTACCTACCTCTCCAATATTTGTTCCCAATCGAACTCACTACTGTCGATAGTGCTAGATTTGAAAATGGTTCTGGACCATGCAGAAGCTTCGTCGACGCTGAACGAGCTAGCATATTCGCAATTTCATTCCCTGCAACATTACAGCGCCCTACAACCCATATTAAACTAACATAATTATGAGCAGAGAGCTCACAAAGTGGATGTCTACACTCGACACTCAAACACTGTCTTCCTACTAACCAAACAGTACCCAGCGTTTTTATTGCACCTTGATTATCACTGAAAATCGCAATACACTTTTTCTTAACACCGCGACCTCGCAAGTAGGAGACGCATTTCTCATTGGCGATAATCTCTGTCTGGAAAACCGAACAACAAGATCCAAGTGGAACATGGAAATCAGCAATCCCAGTAGTATATACGACAGCCCCTGTATCTTTTTGAGAATTGAGCTCAAAATAAATCTTAGATCCATCAGTGAAAGAGCACAAATGTGTCTGGCAATATCCAAGGAGAATGTTATCATAGTTTTCACGCAACGTAATCATCTTAAACCAATTCTTGTGAGCTGAATGTAAGTGCCAATTCTGGCAAGTCTGAAGCTAAGTTTCTGATTGAATTGTGCTTAGATTCGAAATTATTTCCCCATAAGCCCATAGAATTTAATCGAAAAAAGTCTTAGATTTCCTCAATTTTACATTTTTCTATAATTGGAATACTACCAAAAAGCGCCTCCAATTGTTTTGTTGGAGTTGTTGTCATTGCCCCTGTTATACTCAAAAGAGCTAACCGTTGGACCTTATTTAGATTCTTTTCTACGTATTTAACGCGAGTCCTATTCCACCAAATCATTAAACCATGTAGCATCGATGGTAGAACTTCTCTAGTGAGACTGAACTTGAGTCGATTAAGAAGAATATCTGGAACGACACAGATACTTCGTATTCGAGAAAAATGCACTAAGTGAGTCTTAAATGCATGAACCTCCTAGCCATTCTTCGTGCACCAAACATAAACGGTTTTTATTGCCCAATTTATTTTGCGTGCTGCAGTATCCAACGATGTGCCCTGTGCAATTATTACGACATTATCTGAATATGCTTGAGCAAATACCGTTTATTTTCCTAACTGCACTAGTATGTCATCAACAACCATTGACCATAGACGTTTTATTAAAAGCTCCACCAGTGTCCAAAAAGACACCAAGAGTATACCGTTTAACAGAGAAACCTTCTTCAATCTTCCATGAAAGAATATGAAGGGCAGTCAGTGTAAATTTGCCCATCTGATATGCATGCTGATTTTCAGACAACGGATGAATTGGTAGCACATTTTGTTTAATGTATCTGACAATAAGTCTTTCTAGGGTCTTCAATAAAAACGAAGTGAAACTGATTGGTCTATATGATTTTACTGACATATGGTCGTCTTTACCCGACTTGGGAACAGATACAACTTTAGACACACGCCACAACAGAGGCATGCACCCTTTGACGGTACTCAAGCGAAAAATCGTATTTAGCGGGGTGACCAATCATTTAATCCTGCTTGAAAATATAGTGGTGCTACCTCATCAACTCCTGGTGTTTTAACTCGTGGAAAACAACTTATTGCCCAACGAATTCTATAGACTGAGATTATTTCGTGTATAACATTATAATCTTCAGTGGTTCCCCTAAGAGTACCTACTCCCCCTAAACTCAGCGTCGGTAACCTCAGAAAATCGTTGAAAATGTTCAGATAATAATGTCATCAGTATTCCATATTCGTGATCCATGATAGATCTGTTCTCATCTAAAAGGTTGCCAGGGCGAACTTGGCCATTACTGCGAAGAATTCTATACTCTGCTGTTCGCAGAATTTTTTCCATTGTCGCATTTTGGCTTCTCTAACTTGTTGTTTAAATAATTTTTGGTATTTCTTATAACGACACCAAGTTCTTATGTTGTCATAGTGTGTCGCCATACGATATAATTTCCCGACATTTTTTATCAAAATTTCTGCTCTCATTCTACCAATGCGCACTTCTATTCCGCGTATCCGCTCCTATGCTTTTAGTACTACAAGTCTTTGTAACTGCTGCAATGATAGCTGATTGAATTTGAAAAGTCAATGTGATATCAAGTATCTACCTCCTCACTGCATTGATAAAGGTGGGTATAGCTGCAATATTAGCTACCTGCACAGTAGCGCCAATAATATAATCTAATAATGCTGAACCGCTTTGTTTATCATTAGAACTTCCCCACAGGGTGTGATGGGCACTACTGTCACAACTTATAATGAGTGGAGCCCCAACAGAATTACTATGGTTTATTAAATCCACAAGGTCTTGCGATGGAGTTGGATCCTGCGAACCATCGCAAGGTATCTATGACCATTTGTACGTATTCTTAAGCCTCTTCATAATGTGTTCCATGCTGAAGCCCCTCCCTTTTGGATTAGGTATACGGGAATGGGCTGCTGTAATTTTAAGATCTTTAGGTGCAGCGACTTATAATTTCATGTCCTGAAAAGCTAACCTGCTGACAGCGGACGAAACCATACTGCGGTGCCCTCACTGCCGCAGAGCAAATGCAAGTGTCCATTTTTTCAACGGAATCTTGAAAATGAATTGACCCCTCATCAGGACCATCAAACGATGCTGGCAGCATCTGTAGGAACCAGAGATACTATTTGACTTAGGAGCCATTTCCTAAGGATGGCTGCGCTTCATAGGAGCGCGGGAAGCTGCGGCTGCCTGCGTTTCAGCTGCTTTAGCCGCGCTGGAGTTGTAGGCTGCTCTTAACTCCTCAAAGTTAGGAACTTTCGCCGAAACAGAGGATGGTGCCACTTTATCGCCAACTGGTTTGTATCTCTGTTTACTAATCTGTTTACGGATTTGGGCGATGAACTTCTTGCGGCTCCCCCTTTTACAGTCTGAAAGTTTGAATTGCCTGAAGCACCGCCCTGTAAAGGTTGGGCACTCCCGCAGCTTGTGGTTCAATGAGTGTCGCCTCTGCACAGGGATTTAGCTTTGAAGTTAAAAAGGTGAGGGGTCCGTCCCCCTCGACTGCTATCTGTTTAATTTAGACATTTTTATAAATGGAGTTTTTATTTTGTATATACGCAATAGTTTTTGCAGCAGTCCTCGTTTTGTAATTTATATATATTGAAAGAATTATTTGCACACAACCGATGGATTATCAAGACAATTGTTCCAGTTCAGAACAGTTTGTGGAGTCAAAAAATTTAAGAAAAGTGCTTGATTCAATGAACGCTGAACTAACGATAAGCTCATACGATTTGCAAATCGTGAAGAGAAAACTTAAACTTGATTCTGACCATGAACGACGCAATTGTTTCAGGTATACATAAGCTACACTTGTGCCAGTTGAAAAGTAGACCACTTGCAATCCGGACACGGAGGTTTAAGAAAGTAGTCTTAACGTTCCGATTGGAGGGATTCATTTTTATATACATTTCAGTCACCCTGATAATTATTGAAATGATTTAAAAAGTCTTAATTTTGCCTTGTCAATTAAGCTAATATGCAAATTAGCTATTAGCTAACTATTCAATTATTATCGGTTTTGGGGGTTTGTAAACAATTTATTCAAAATCCTCGCACCTAAAAACCTTTAGTTTTGAAATTAGATTGGTTTAAACCGTAATAATTACTGAAAAATAGTAAAAAGTCGTAATTTAGGCTTACAAACTATGCTAATATGCAAATTATCTATTAGTTAACTACTCAATTATCGGTTTTGGAGGTTTGTAATCAGTCTATTTAGATTCCTCGAACCCAAAAACCCTTTAATGTTGATTCGATTGCTTGTAACTGTAATAATTAGTGAAATAATGTAGAAAGTCCTAATTTAGGCTTAACTAATTATGCAAATTAGCCTGTAGCTAATAAACGACTTAAACTTTTAAAACCCAATGCGAGGTTAACACTCCAGGATAATTGGCTTTGAAACAAAAAAAAATTTGTCAAAATCGGTTCAGCCGTTCCTGAGATTCTTTTCGGACGGACAGACATCCAACTGTCGACCCCAGATTACAAAACATAAAACGCTTCGCGGAACTCTGAGCTTCGCTCGGAGTTCGCTTCGCTCAATAAAAACAAAGAAACATAATCGAGTGTCGAAGCGTTATATGTATTGTACTCAGATCGTGGGTATAAAGGAGGATGGCCATCCGTCTGTATTTCTGTCCGTCTGACAAGAATCTCAGGAACCGCTGAATCGTTTTTATAAATTTTTTCTTTAATATCCCGATGTGTTAACCTCGCATTTGGTTTGAGGTTTCTGAGCCGTTTATTATTGACAAATTAATTTGAATAATTGGTTATAAGCCTTAATTAGGACTTTTTTAAATAATTTCACTTAGTATATACGAGGAATCTAAATTTAACGTTTATAAGCTTCCAAAACAGTTAAATAAATAGCTAGCTACTAATTAATTAGCTAATTAGCTTATGTATTAGCTTAATTGGTTAAACCTAAATTAAGACTTTAAATTCCAATGATTATTAAGGTTACAAGCGATTTTAATTCAGTACCAAAAAGGTTTTGGATGTGAGGAATCTGAATAAAGTGTTTATGGACGACTAAAACAGATAACTGGTTTGCTAGGTATATATTAACTAATTTGCATATTGACAATGCCAATAAGCGTTTGTGCTCCCGCTATTTGGCTGTTTGCCTCTAGGGGTTTCGGGCATGAGTTATTTATGTAGAGTTTGAGTTTAGTAATTGGAATACTTTCCATCTCGTTAGCTACGCGATAATTACTATGTTGTTAGGTATATGAGCTGTGACAGTAAACCTATTATATATTTACGGGCTTACATACCACTTGCTTCTGCGCCTTGCTCAAATCATGTAGTTTCACTGCGACTGGTTTATATACCACTTGCTTCTGTAGGAGTTTTAGGATTACTGGGTTTTTACATTCAGTTGGATATTTTAACAAAGTTAAATAATGAATCTCGTGTAACACGTACATATATATTAGCAGAGATCAACAGGTTGCCAAAAAATACCAGAGCCGGATGTTTAAGTGCATATTTCGACGAAATAGTTAAACGTAATCACACCACTTTAGCACTTGTTTCTACAGGAGTTTTGCGATTAACTGACTGAAGTACTAATTTTTATCACTTGGAACAAAACTCACAGCGAAATATTGTAATTTTCGTCATAAATAATAGTATAATATTGATTTATGACATACTTTTCAGCAATAATTATCCGGTAATGTGGAATACCGTAGCTTTATTTAGGTTTTTTCCGGAGTTAAAGCCGGATATCCGGTTGCACCCTACATACTACTTACACCTCACATTACCAAAGTAACCATTTCTTGCACACTTATTAGTTGCAGAGAAGTGATTGAAAAACGTGCAGCAGAAAACAATGAAGTGGTACTAGAATTATCTCCAGCCCATTGTCCTGATACTGGCAATGCAGGGAGTGACGCATTTGTTGATATCTGTGGAATCAAACTTCGACGTTGCAGTACAGCGAAAAAGGTGCCTTACGGTTGATAAAGTTGCTTAGTTTCACGAACTAATTTAAATAGAATGCGAGTCACAAATCATTCGTATAGTTATTTTGTGTTAGAATTTTTAATTTTATTTGAGATTGTAGTTTATACGAGCCAAGAACTAATTTCATTTTCAGTGTCTATTTATGCTTTGAACGAATAATTTTGGATGTAATTGGAGAGGTATTTGATGCAGAAAAGAAACTTGAGTTTTGTAAAACATTAAGGCGCACTTATGCATGATGTGTCTCATCTGCGCGGTTAAAACAGCACAAAAGTAACTTGGGCAATACATTGTTGCTGTCGGGTTTTTTTGGAAATTAAACTTTTACAGGTATGAATACTTTTCTGTTGTAATTATATTTTGTGATCTTTCATATTTCAGCCTCGAAAAGTTATGGATTTAACAACGGGTTTGTCAGCTGATTTTAATATACGACAGCTTGCTGCTGCAGTAGCCTCAAACCGTCCAGTACTACTAAGTGGACCGATAGGATCAGGAAAAACAACTGCTATTCGACAATTGGCAGCAGCGACTAATCGTTTTGGTCCGCCTGAATTGATTAGTATTCAACCGAATGAGCAAACTGATTCCAAGGTTAGTATCATCGAACTGGGAGCTGTTGGTTGAAATGCATAAACTAGAACCCAATAGCAATCAGGGATAGAATCTGAATTTTAATTTTTATTTTACGGTTACGTACTTCTTGTTCGTTTAAACTGAATCGGATGGATACATTTGCTCAGAAGAGTCCTATTAATAATTTTTTTGGAGAATTTGGATTTACATTTTTAAGTTCTTTTCGATGTCAATGAGTTTTTGTGTTGAAAAGCGAAAATTTTTTACTGTTTAAAGATAAAGGTATTCCGTCGGATTTTAAGGTATTTTGAGTCAGATTTTAAAGTTCATTTCTTTGTTGTTTTGGCATTTAATTTTTCTAATAACCCGTCACTGTGTTTGGTTGTAGACTCTCATTGGTGCGTATCACTGCACTGACACTGCTGGTCAATTTGAATGGATCGACGGGTTGCTAGTGCAAGCGCTGAAAGCAGGAGGTTGGCTGATTCTTGAAGATATTGATGCCGCTGCGCCTGATGTTCTTTCGCTTCTTGTAAGCGTCGTAGAGACCGGAACAGTAACGATCATGGGACGTGAGCAGGTGCAACCAGCGTCTGGATTTCAGCTTATCGTGACAATGAGGTTGGTTCATATATAAATTAGTATTTTGAAATTTGAAATTCAAATTGAAATATTTTGTTCAATATTGTTTCGATTGAATGTGTATGTTATGCGGTAGTCAGGTGGAATAGGGGTCGAACAGCTCGTGCTATTTTTGTTTGGAGTTGTGACAGACTTTCAGTTCGGGTGTACTCTGTAACATATGAACGCCTCTTCGAAAGTTTAAATATAACGTAACTTTTCTTTAAACACTTCTATACAACTAAGCTTTAACATTCAGTTTTAGATTTGGCTTAATGGCTGTGTGTAATAGTTAGGCTTAAATATGAGGGCTATATAGCTGATTGCGTACGTAATATTTTGCATATTTGTAGAACATACGCCAATTCTTCCAACTCCATTTCACGCGCGATGCAAGTTTTACTAGACAAAAATTGGATTCATATTCAGTTAGAACAGTTTTCGAGAGATGATTTGGTTAAGGTAAGTCTGCTGAAGATGTGCAAATGTGAAAATTGCAGAACCGATTTGTAATTATAGGGGAAGGCTTCTATAGATAGATAGATGTGCTAATCAAATATATTTGTTTCGCAGTGTTTTCTTCTGCGTTATTCGCAATTGATAGCGGAATTATTGCGAAGCATAAGATAATAACAGCAGAATTATTGAGAAGCATAAGATAAAAACAAAACAGCAAACGAAACAAAAGAACCAATTTTCAATCGGAATTTCGTTTGCATTATGGAAGACTGTAAGATTATACTATACTTTGTTGCGAAAGGAATGAAATTAACTGGCTTAACGTTTGTGTTATAAGTAGCAGAAAAAACTTGGTTGACGGTTATGTTTTTTCTTTTAGATTGTGAATCATAAGTTTCCAAAGTTGAGTTCGATTTCTGAACGTTTAGCAATTGCGTTTGAAGTGCTTGTGAATAGAGATGCTAACATATCAACTGCTATAAGCCACCGGTTGATTTCGTCATCGTAAGTGTAAAATAGTGCAGGAAATGGTGGTGTTAGCAGGCATGGATGTAAACCCATGTATTAACCTTTAACGCCTTACAGAAATTTTCGTGAAAGGTTGTATGTGGCATTTCGTGGAGTTGCATATCACTGTAACATACAAACACTCATTATCATGTTGGATTGCACTCTGCTTGCGTCACGAGAAGTTTCTTTCACACCAGTCAATAACTTTTGTTTGGACTTACTTGTGGATACAAAAAACAATTTCCGACGTGCACGGTATGGTTAAATACAAAGCTATTCATTTCGTTGGGCATTTTTTCATGTGACAGCTTGAGGTGCAGTTATTTAGAGGCAATATTGAACTCACCTGCTTTTGAACCATGTATTAGACATGACAGGGTAAGGATATCGTGGTATTCTGCGTAGAGTTAACCTTGGAGGGGAACGATTTTTGAGCTGCAAGTAGCGATCTTGTTCAAACTTGTTTTTATTTCAGAAGTTTCGCAAAATGGTGCGAACGGCTTAATCAGCTAGATTCAGTTGATAATGCTTGGTTTGCATTCATTGAAGCATATGAGTGTTTTGGAGCTTACTGTTCGACTGTTGGCGAGCAGCTGGCGATTGCTCAAGAGTTAGCATCGCAGATGAATGTCACGCAAGATAAGGTATTCGAGGATTTGGTGTTGTCCAGTATATTAAGTTTAACAGATCAAAATTTGGTTTCAGCTGCCTTAGTACAAGTAGTGTTTGTAGCAAGAAGTTTCAGCTGGAATTTGCGCGGGTTTCAAACTCAATTTGCCTCCTGGTTCAACCTACCTCGAATGAAGCTTTTGCCTCCAGTTAAACATTTTTAAGGCATATACGAGAGATCAGGCGTGGTTAAAATAGATTTTTGCCGTTAGAATTACTCCCCCTTTCTCAAGGTTTTGCCCCAGTTGCGAACGGAGTTGTCCCCGGTTGAAAATTCTTTCTCAATTCCGTATGACCCGCCGCTCAGGTGTTAATAGCGTTTACTACTTTCTGTCAAGTAGGGTCAAATTAAAAACTTGTTTCTGAAAAGGCCGATGATTAAAAGAATGCTTTTTATTTTCAGGAAAATTTCTCTCACTAATTCGAATATCGTTTCAAACGTAGTTTTAACCTGACTCCGGTTTGAAACAAAAATAAATTGTCGTTTTAAAATCATTTTTGTGACAGGCAACGTTTTATGTTGATAATTACAAACCTGACATTAAAATCACAGATCATTTGCTCGAAGTTGGACGCGTGAGTTTGCAACGGTCGAATCAACTTTTTCGTCCGTAAGTGTTTTTACCGATCTTTCGGTTTAATTTTTTGTATTTACATTTTGTTTTGTTTATGGGTTTCTGAAGTTAACTCGCAAGCTGGGTTCCTGAGGTTAACTGGCAAGCAGGGTTTGCTATTTTGGTGGCTGTTTTGTCCTTTTTATACGCTGTTCGGCTTCTGAGGCCGAAATTTCTGAGAGAATGTTTAAAATTTGTTTTTATGTATTAAATCTATACGCTGTGGTTGTAATTAGAATATAATATGTAATTTAGTAAGTGTGCTTTGTGTGTTTTTTGCATGTTTTTCTTGTATTTTAGACAACATTCGAAGTTTGCATTTACTCGAGTGGCATGCGTCTGCCTGGAGCGTATTGCAGCCTGTATTCGTAACTGCGAACCTGTACTACTAGTCGGGGAAACGGGATGCGGTAAAACGAGTGTAGTTCAGTATTTGGCAAATTCGCTAGGTAAGCTCTGAACTCTAATGTGCCAGAAGAATTGATTTTCAAACAACATCGTTATAGCAAAGAGTTGTAAAAGATATTGGGGCACCGTCGTCAGAAATATGCCTTGTAGTATAGCGAAGTCAAGACAAAATTGTGTATAGTTTTTTTATTCAGGGAAGGGTTTCGATTTTAGTTTTAGTCCGGGATTGTTGAACTACATTGTCATAGATGAGTTCTAAGTCATCACGGATCGAAATGTCTCGCTGCTTGCATTTTAGGCCAACGGTTGACCGTTTGCAATTTGAGTCAACAAACGGAGATATCGGATTTGATTGGCGGGTGAGTTGTCGCTACTTTGGCACTGAGACAGACCGCAGTTCTAATTGTATTTGATTGAGCGAAGCGAAACTCCGAGCGAAGAAGCGTTTTATGTTTTGTAGTCTAGGGTCGAAAGGTGGATGTCCATTCCGTCTCTTCGTTTGTCTGTCTGTCCGTCTGTCCGTCCGAAAAGAATCTCAGGAACGACTGAACCGATTTTGATAAAGTTTTTTGTTTGAAAGCCAATTATACTGGGGGTGTTAACCTCATATTGAGGTTTTAAAATTTTAAGCCGTTTATTAGCTACAGGCTAATTTGCATAATTAATTAAGCATAAATCAGGACTTTCTACATTATTTTACCAATTATTACAGTTAGAAGCAATCTAATTTCAACATTAAAGGGGTTTTGGGTAAGAGGAATCTGCATAGACTGTTTACAAACCTCCAAAACCGATAATTGAGTAGTTAGCTAATAGATAATTTGCATATTAGCATAGTTTATAAGCCTAAATTAGGACTTTTTACAATATTTAACTAATTATTAAGGTTAAAAGCAATATAATTTCAGCACTAAAGGGTTTTTAGGTTCGAGGAATTTGAATAAATGTTTATAATCCTCCAAAACCGATAATTGAATAGTTAGCTAATAGCTAATTTGCATAGTAGCTTAATACAAGACAAAACTAGGACTTTTTACATTATTTCAATAATTATTAGGGTTTATTGAAGGTTTTTAGGTGAGAGGAATCTAAATAAATTGTTTACAAACGTCTAAAACCGTGCAAATTAGCATAATTGATAAGCTTAAATTAGGCGTTTTTTGCAATATTTCACTAATTATTAGGGTTACAAGCAATCTAATTTCAGCCATAATGGGTTTTTGGGTGCGAGGAATCTGAATAAATTCTCTACAAACGAATAGGTAATTTTCATATTTGCTTAATTGATAAACCAAAATAATGGTTTTCTAAATTATTTCTCAAATTATTAGGGTTAGTGGAGGATTTTTTGAGTGCGAGGAATCTGAATAAATTGTTTACAAACCTCCAAAACCAGTAAATGAATAGTTAGCTAATAAGTAATTTGCATGTTAGCTTAACTGCACACGTGTGTTCCAGCGTTGCTCAATATATGTAGTCCCACTACGATTGGTTGATGCTGTGTTTTCCCTTGTGAGCTGATCCCACCCCACCCCACACGGCCACCGACTTTGATTAGTACTTATATCGATAGCAACCCGTTACAACGTTAATGCTAACATGACATTTTAAAATGGCCTTCTGGTAGCTGTGGTTTGTATGAAATTTAGGGTGCAGTATTGACAAAATTGCATAGCTTGCAAAATATTATAATTTAGGTATAAGCCAGCAGACATCAAAGTGATTTTGAGGCCGTTCAAAGATCGTTACGTCGATTTGTTTCGAAAAACGTTTGATATGACAAAAAATGAAAAATTCATTGGACATATTGAGGTTAATATTATTTAATTTATTTATGGTCCACAAGCACATGGTAGTAATTGAGAGCTGTATCAGGTAGAGTGAATTTTTGTTCATGGATTCTTTTTGTCACAGGTTCAAGTCAAAGCGATAAACCTGGGAGATTCATCAAATTCACTCTAGTGTTTGTTGTTTGAAGTAAATAAGTACGTATATCTGTTGACGTTGTTTCTAGAATTGCTACATTACAAACCGATGGGACGATCTCGCAGAACTGTTACGTCACACGACCAAACTTGCGATGACTAAATCAAGATTAAATAAACGGATGCGGCGCCATTGGCAATCACTATCGACTGAGTTGAGCAAATTTGACCGAATTTTGCGAAACAATCATGATGAGCTTGCGTTTACGTTTGTTGATGTAAGGTTCTTTTTTGAGATTTTGTTAGTGAATTGTTAATATAATTTATAGTTTTAGGGTTTAGTTTTAGTTTGTAACTTTTGAATGTCAAAACAATTATTATATGCTTGGTTGTAGCGTTTTTTGTAATTAGAAAATATTTTATGTATGTTTTATTGGTGCTAAAATTTTGTTTGTGGTTAAAAGCTGCATTTGTTTTGGGATTTAGGTTGTGGATCCATGAAGCCTCATGGGTTTCACTGCATTCATAGTTAGTATTAATAAAACGATAGTTTTCGTGTGTGCATATAGTGGGCGGATTACGAAAACTACTTGTTTTAATGCCAACAGTTTTTAGGGGCCCCTTGTTCGAGCAATGCGAGAAGGTAAATGGATTTTGTTGGATGAAATCAATTTGGCGTCTGCTGAGGTGCTGGATTCGCTGACAGGACTGTTGGATTCAAGAGGGGCTGGCAGTTTTGTGTTTGCTGATAAAGGGTTAGTCGTTTGTGGTTATTGGAATGATAAACTTTGCTGCAGATTTATAGGAATAATTCAACATTCAAAGATATTGTTGTAGTGCAGTGCTGGTCTTCGTGAATCTTGACACTTTAGTAGTGGCTCGTTTGAATTTTGGTATTTGTGAACTGGTGAATTTGAAATATTTTACATACAACATACATTCATGGCGCACAACAATTTCTTGTATCGTGTGTCGTTACTACGTTTGATAGAATTTCCGCAAGCGAACATCGACTTACAATTTAAATGATAAAGCATTTGCAGTTTTTGGGCCTGTTCCAAAATGTGTTTTGTATGAACAATATGTGGCTCCATCCGATGCAACTTTATTGTATTTTGTACAAA
The DNA here is from genome assembly GCA_030248215.1 of Enoplolaimus lenunculus. Taxonomy (NCBI): domain Eukaryota; kingdom Metazoa; phylum Nematoda; class Enoplea; order Enoplida; family Thoracostomopsidae; genus Enoplolaimus; species Enoplolaimus lenunculus. Next base: position 566,989 of record JASANG010000273.1, on the reverse strand, counting down.
TAGTTTTGTATATTTGTCCCTAGTTGTAAGATTTATTTAAGGAATACATTGTGGCTGTATAACGGGTTTGATATAGTAGTTTTTAACAGAGTGTTTTATGGTTACAGAGATGTTGAAGTTATGAACTTGAACGAGAATTTTCGGCTGTTTGCATGCATGAATCCAGCAACTGATATGGGTAAACGGGAGCTACCAATTGGTATTCGCTCAAGGTGAGAACGTCTTGTTTGTGGTTGCTCTATCGGTGCATTCAAATAAATTTATTAAGAGCAAAAGCGAGCTTAAAAGTATAATTGGCTTCACCAACTTTTCGGTAGTCAAAACCGAAACTAGAATGTCTTCCGAAGTCGCAACGTAACTATCTTAATTTTCAAGCTTGGTTTGTTTTCTTATAGCTTGTAGGTATGGAGTGACCGGCAAGAAGCTTAAGATTTTCACACTGAAGTAAAATGAAAAATGCAAATTAGCAGTTAATGTTGATTTAGTCAACAAATACACTCTCGGGACTCAAAGGCTTCCAAAAGTGCACAAATGTAGATTGTTCTATATCCTGTTCACATCCTGTTCCGGTCAAAAATTCGGTTTCCGATTTCCGGTATTCGGTAACTTTACATCCGGCCGCACTCTTTTATGCGATCATAGGTTCTGTTGCGTTTTAAAGTTTCGAGTTCGACATTATTTATTACTGAAGCGTTGAATTAGTTTATAATTTCAGATTTACAGAATTATTTGTGGCAAACGTAGACAGCAGTGAAGATCTGGTAACACTGGTGCACAGTTATTTAGAAGGACTTTCAGTGTCATCAAGTCAACTCACAGCAATTGTCGACCTGTATTTATTGCTCAAAAACAAATCGCACCAATTAACTTCTGACTCTTGGGGGCATAATCCTCATTTTAGGTAAGTTCTTTGGTGACGTTAGTTGAGGATCTATGTCGTACGCGCTCTTTGTTATAAATCTTTTGTAGCCGTTATAGGCTGCTCTTCTAATCCGCCTGTTTTGTTTCTTAGGAATCAAGTATGCGTAATAGGAAAATTTTTTAGGTAGAAACCATACTTGCTAAATTTGGCACAGTCTTAATATTTGTGGTCATGCCCATTCACTCACTGGGTTTCTGAAAGCCTACTTATGTACAACTTGATACTTAAGTGTTTGCTAATCACCTACAGAACCATTTTATCGTTTGTAAAAGCACTTAGTTAAGAAAATACTAAAGTCAGATCAAAATTGATGTGGCACAAACTAACAATTTTGGCAATGCAAACTTTGAATAATTGAGATTGTAGATACAACGAAATTCATATGCAGCATAGAATTGGGTTCTTTCTGTTCGCACATTCTCAAAATTGCAATTTATGTGTTTGTGTTCAAAATGTTAAGTATTAACTTAAATTGACGATTTTAGTAAATACCTAAGCATTACTGAAGTATTATAGTTAAGAAAGATTTCGGAAACTCTGCAATTACCTCTTTGAATTGAGTTTCGCGGTTTGAAATATTAATTTTGGCTTTAGCCTTCGAACGTTGTGTCGTGCACTGGGTTATGCTGCAACCAATCCGTTCACAAATATTGTGCGTTCTTTGTATGAAGTAAGCGTGTAGAAGTTATGGGGAGTTGGCCAAAAGATTTTGTGTCGTAGCATAGCAAGAGTGTACATTCACAAAGGATGACGCTTCGCCACACTCTGAATTTAAGCATAAAGTATCACGTGGTCCGATATTCATTGTATCGCCATCGTGATTGAGGAATGGATAACACTCTAAGTATTTCAACTATAAGTCATCGACAAAATTATATGATGGCACCTGGGGCCGCAATCCGTAAATTGCTTGCGCGACTTTATGCTTGTAACTTAGAATGTGCCGAGAAGTACCGCACTTTTATAATTATACACTCTTGGTTGCAGCAAGAATGGATAACAAGAGTGTGCAACTCTTGTGGTCCCGCACGGTACAAAATGTACCAGCCGGCGTTGCGTTTTTCGCGAAGCGTTTTATGTTTTGTACTTGGGGTCGATAGGTGAATGTCCGTCCGTCCGAAAAGAATCTCAAGAACGGGTGAACCGATTTTGATAAACTTTTTTTGTTTGAAAGCCAATTATCCTGGGGTGTTAACCTCGCATTGGGGTTTTAAAATTTTAAGCCGTTTATTAGCTACAGGCTATGCATATTAGCATAGTTTATAAGCCTAAATTAGAACTTTTTACAATATTTAACTAATTATTGAGGTTAAAAGCAATATAATTTCAGCACTAAAGGGTTTTTAGGTGCGAGGAGTTTGAATAAATAGTTTACAAACATCCAAAACCGATAATTGAATAGTTAGCTAATAGCTAATTTGCATATTAGCTTAATTGACAACACAAAACTAGGACTTTTTAAATTATTTCAATAATTATTAGGGTTTACTGAAGGTTTTTGGGTGCGAGGAATCTGAATAAATTGTTTACAAACATCCAAAATCGATAATTGAATAGTTAGCTAATTTGCATATTAGCTTAATTGACAACACAAAATTAGGACTTTTTAAATTATTTCAATAATTATTACAGTTTACTGAAGGTTTTTTGGTGCGAGCAATCTGAATAAATTGTTTACAAACGTCTAAAACCGATAATTGAGTAGTTAGCTAATAGATAATTTGCATATAAGCATAATTGATAAGCCTAAATTAGGCGTTTTTACAATGTTTCCCTAATTATTAGGGTTACTAGCGATCTAATTTCAGCAATAATGGGTTTTCGGGTGCGAGGAATCTGAATAAATTGTCTACAAACCTTTAAAAGCGATTATCGAATACTTAGCTAAAGCTAATTTGCATATTTGCTTAATTGACGAGAAAAAATGACTTTTAAAATGACTTCAATAATTATTAGGGTGGCTGAAGGGTTCTTGGGTCCGAGAAATCTTAGAAAATTGCTTAAAAACCTCCAAAATGGATAAATGAATAGTTAGCTAATAACTAATTTGCATATTACCTTAATTGCTTGCGTGCGTTCGAGCTTCGCTCAATAAATGTAGTCCCACTACGACTGGTAATTAAACTATAAGAGGAGCATGTTTGACACCGCATACATAAAGTGCCATGGTTCGCACCGGTTGTACCCTCCCACCTCTAAACAAGGGGAAAGGTTGGGCAAATACGCAACGCGTGCCTAGTACATTCTTTTCGACACAGAATGTGCCTAGTTGCACACTCTTGAAGAGTCATTATTCACTCTTGGTTGCAGTAATCGTTTGAATCCCAAAGGTTCTAGAAAATGGTAGGACATAATTTCTCGGTTCTAAATATAGAAGGGGCTTTATAGTTCAATCAGTGTATTGCATTTGTGTTCGCTTTTACGCATGGTATAAAGTTGTAGAAGGGTGAAGCGAACATAAATATAACATTACCTGGATTATTTCATTTGATAAAGCTTTGTAGTTAATTGGGTATTCGATTATGCATATTATTTTGTTTGTAAGTTTACTAGGGTTCATCAGGAACAACTTTTCACAGGAAGTAGAAACTTGAGTAGGAATCCATTTCTTCACCGGAATAAAAGCAGAACCTAAAATAACATGTTATAAACGACCTGTTTTGCGTTTCAATCTGCTAGTGTTCTAAGTTTTACAAAAACAAGTCAAATAGTTTGAGATGTGAGGAATTTAATGCACACTGGACCCAAGTTGCGACAATAAATTGGCTTGCAGCAAAACTCTTTAGACTTTAGTTTTAATTTTTTAAACTTTAGTTACTAACTAATCTTTAACGGATTGTTCATTATTTGCAACAACGCCGTAAAAAATTGATTGAATTTACCCTAGCACTGAATAGCATCATTTTAGGCTTTTACGTTAAGTTTTTTGACCGAGTTGGACACTGCTTCATACCAATATGTTGAACGTACAATAGCAACGTATATCATTGGCCGAAATCCACAATCTGTAAAATCTGTTTTGGCGCAACCGGTACCTGTGCCTTCAAACGGAACAATCCAGTAAGCGAGTAATTGACTTTAGGGTTTTACGCTGATATAGACCACAATTGTGGCCAACTCCGATTACAGATCTCTGGCTTCTCCACAGCGGGGGGCCCAGCACTTTTCGAAGTTTTCATTCCCCCCCGGCGAAGATTTTGCCGCCCCCAGGAAAGGACCCCGGCGAATTTTCGGCCGCCCCCCAGCAAAATGCCCACAAGCAAATTTTTTTGCTGAGGGCCCTCAGGACTTTTCTAAGCCAAAAATTTTCAATGTTAAAACATAAAGACCTGGACTTTTTTGAGGCGGATATTCGGCAAAATGTGATTTTATATTACGCTGAGTACTCATAATTTTTAATAGCGTTACAAATACCGGTAGTAACTAGTACAATTCAATAATGAACTGAACAAAGCACAATTATATAAAGACCGTTTCAGGGCATACAGCATTCGAAAGTACCTTGCAGCAACAAGTTCAACCCGCCTGAGCCTTATAATAAACTGAAGCTGTGACTAATATATAAAATATATGTTAATCACAGTTTCAGTTATAGATTATCTATATTTTATATAATTGTGCTTCTTTCAACTTCTGGTAAAGTTGTCAGTAATATTAGTTAAAATTATTGTTATTAGCGTTTGCGGGGAATTTTTGTCATGTTGAGCGATGAGTAATCTTCAGTTGAGTTGGAAACACGATCTAAAATAAAAAAATGGTCCAAAAAGTCGGCTTGCAAAATTTTAAGCCTGCTCCCCCCGGATCCCCCAGATCATCTTGGGGGGCCCAGGAAAACTACCCCCCAGCAAAATTAGCTGCCCCCAGGAAACTCCTGGGGGGCCCTTCAGGAAACGCCCCCCGGCGGCAATTTTCAAGCGGTGGAGAAGCCAGGATCTTGAGATTTCAAAGAAAATATCATGTATTTGTGTCACGTGAAAAAGAATGTATGAATATGATTGTTTGAAGAATATGATATGCTTATGGCCAAACTCAGACTCGTCATTTTGCCCAGTTAAGGGCATTCACTGCAGATTTTGTTCTACCCACAGTCGCAGCGTATTTGGTGAGCACTAAGCTTCTTTCTTCAAGTATCTGACATCACAATCAGTGCAAGAAAAACGCAAAAACAAACAACCATAACGGGGTGATTCGTAGTAGAAGTAGATTGGACCACGGTTATTACAGTAAATTAAAAGAAAGTAAATGTCATGAAGTCTTATATATAAGGGTTGCATTGTACTTGTCATGAGGCGCCGTCAGTGAAACATTTTGTCTCAAATTGTTACATGGGATTGTCCGATAATTCTGTACGGTGCCAGACGGCATCAGCTTGCACTTATATCATAAACAAACATGGCACAGTTTTTGATTTGTGAACCAACAGATATGCATTGTTATTTGAATTTGTTTTATGTACATTTTGGTCGAGGGATATTGGATTGCAACGGGCGACAATTTACCAGTCGATAATGAGCGTTACATTGTGACTGACATGGTTAAACGCAACTTGCGTGACGTTGCACGTGTGTGTTCCGCGCAGTAAGTTCTAGCTCAGTATTTTAATTATTGTGGCTGATTCTGATTTCGGTAGGAATTTCTATACAAAACTAGATCCATCGATCGCAGGTTTAATTGAAATCGGAATAAGATTTTTAAGTCATCTTTTGCGGCTTTATTGTTATCATATGCTTATCCATTAACGAAGCTTCTATTGAATTGCGGATAACATTGGTAAAATGGGCACGGGAACTTTTTGTATGACAAAAGCAGCACGGAACGTACTGAAACAAATTTAACTCAAGATTTCATAAAACCAATACATCGTAAAACTCGCCATGCAAGAGAATATTATGGGCTTTTAAAATGTTCTATTCCGATTCCAGTATGGATTTGCTGTTCCGATTCTGATGTAATCTATATCCGCTTTGATATCTAATGTAATCGAGATCTGTTTTGATGCTACGTTTTTTGCGAGTAAAAAAGTGAAATTTAATTTTGAATATGTGTTGCGATCAGTACTGGTTCTTTGTCATAAAACATTATTAAGTGATGATCTGTGCGATCTGGCTAAGTAAATATAGCGGTTTAATTGAAATAAACATATTTTAGGATCCATGGTCTTGCCAGATAATACTACGTTTTAATTTGGCAGGGAAAAATATTTTAGTTTCAAAGGCGTCTAACGATGGAATTGGCACATTGTATTGCTTTTATAGCGGGACCTATTTTTTGTTTTCAGACGATTTCCGATTGTACTTCAAGGCGAAACTTCGGTTGGTAAAACCAGTCTAATTTCGTATCTGGCAGCGAAGACAGGCAATACGTGTATTCGCATTAACAATCACGAACATACAGATCTGCAAGAGTATATTGGATCGTACAGTCCCGGTGCGGACGGAAAATTGACTTTTACTGAGGGTAAATTTTAGATTAATCTATGCTGTGATGCAGCTTCGATATATCATGCGTACACCAGGTAAAGGTTCTGTACACTGTGGCTAAAAGCATTAGTAGCCTCCACAGCGAAGGCAAAAAGCTACAGTGGAAACCAGATTTCATTAATTCTTTATGGTAGGTGGCTGAAAATTGAAACACTGAGGGGAAGGCACCGGGGATTTACCGTCGTTTTGATGGTAGCTGTATTTTCAGGTCCTCTTATTCGCGCCATGCGTTTGGGATATTGGATTATTCTTGATGAACTGAACCTAGCACCTCCTGATGTACTAGAAGCTATCAATAGGGTTAGTATTGTTGTTGTTGTTGTTGTTGTTGTTGTTCTTCTTCTTCTTGTTGTTGTTGTTGTTGTTGTCGTTGTTGTTGTTTTTTTGTTTTTCAACGTAGACGGCTCAGTATATTACTTAGTAGCGCCTTGGCTTCTTTACTCATGTTCGACAGCTCCGTTATACCTGTTCCCGACCTTTACTATTACTTCAGTATATTTCATTTTAACTATAACGGAATTGAAATTGTATTAATATATTTAAATTTATGTATAACAAGAATTTCGGTTTTTGATAAAGAATTGTTCAATTATTTTTAGTTGCTTGACGACAATCGTGAATTATTTGTGCCGGAAACGCAAGACACTGTTATTGCTCACCCGCGGTTTGCGCTATTCGCAACTCAAAATCCGCCTGGTCTTTATTCAGGACGAAAGCTGTTGTCACGAGCTTTTCGCGGCCGTTTTGTTGTGTTGAATTTCAATGAATTTCCACACGATGAACTCAAAGTGATACTTGAAAGACGTTGTCAGTTGCCGGCTGCGTACGCAAAACGAATGGTAGATGTTTTGATGGATTTACAGGTTAGTTTCTTTCCTTGGGGTATGAGGTAGACAGGCTAAAGAGATAGGATGGTTGGTAGTGGTAGGGCTCAATTCTGGTAGCGAGGACTACGTTTTAACAAAATAAAATGGAATTTTGTGTTGGAATAGTTACAGCAACCAGGATTTATGAAAAAATTGTTCACCACCGAATTGTACAAAGCAGTACCTGCAATTTATAGGTTGAATAGGCAGCAAAAAGGAAGCAATGAAATACGAAGTTTCAAATGCAAAATATATTTGCAACGATTTGTATTCAAAATTTTGAAGAGGTTTCAAGAAGTGAAAATATTAAGTGGAATTAAGCCAAAACTGGTAGCAGGAATATTGTTTTGTGATGGTGCCTGTGCAGGGTGCGACCGGATCGCAAAAAACCGGATACCGGAACCGGATCCGGTAGTGATTTATACTGGAACCGGATGTTAACCGGATAGTGTGTTTTTTAAATAAATCAATTTTAGCACGTTAATGCGTCAGTAAAGTTAATTTATCTTTAGTAAACGGAATATTGCGTTTATATAAGGAGCGTGTCCTAATACTTGAAAATAATTGTGTGAAGCTGCAAATAATTGGTTTGTTTAGATAATAAAATCCGAATCGCTGACTTAACCATATGCAAAAAATACTGCTTTAAACCAATACTGTATACTTACATGTAATGGGACTGAAACCATAACATCTCACAACATAATTTGCAATAATTGGAGATTTACGAAACCATCACCGAAATCCGGTATCCGGTAGGTTTATACCAGATACCGGAACCGGATGCGGGTTTTTTTGCCGGATAGTAAACAGGAGCCGGATATCCGGTCGACACCCTGTGCCTGCAGCGGTAATGTGAACATCTGAAAGTTGATCAGACTTGTATATACGATTGAAGATTCAACGAAGCGCTAGTGGCGTGTTTGAAGGTAAAGAAAGTCACATGACACTGCGTGATTTGTTTCGGTGGGGACAGCGTTATTGTCTCAAAGATAGAAATGTGGTCAAGGCTAGAAAACCGGGTGTTGCCACATCGGCTGCGGAAACATATTTTGATTGGGATCAGTATTTGGCCGATCAGGTGAGTACTGTAAGATTGGAACAAGTGGCAAATTGCACAATTTGGTTAGTGAATGTTGTTTAGCAGCTGAGCAATAATTTTTGAATGGTTTTGAGAGTTTTAACTATTCGGGATAAATTTTTAGTCTTCGCGGATTGTTTTGAGATTTTTTGAGAAAACGTTACGTATTGGGTTTCGTTTTTTACACATAAATGCTATGTATAGATAGTCAATTTACAATGGTTAAAGGTAGTGTTTGCGATAATATGTTTCGTTAAGAACTAGAATTACCGCGTTAATTTTACTAATTAATTATCATTAGCTGTAGGGTTACTTGCTGTTAGCTGGCAGGTGTCGGCGTACCGAAGACTTGGTCATTGTCAAAAGCGTATTAGAGGAACGATTTAAGCGAACTGTAAATGAGAATCGACTGTTTAGTGTTGGTTCACCATACTGTTTGTTTGACTTTGCGGGATCAACAATTGCAGGTTAGTAGCTTTAACTCTTGGTACCGAATGCTTTTTGGTTGTATTTTAAAAATTTACTAGACATTTGTTTGGGCTACTTACCGCGGAGCTATAAAATTCCATATTCTGACAGCAATTTTTGAAACGAAATGCGAAAAGTTTCAAATAATGCTAATGTGTTCTGTAAGTATTTAAACCTCTGGGTAGAAAATGATTGTTTGGTACAAACTGTGACAATTTTTAATGTTAGAAACCATGTACATATATTATGCAAATATTATGTTTGCATTTTTTCGTTCCAACGTAGGCAATAGCCATTCCACAAATAGTTTTGCTATGTTTCTGGTTTAAACGCTGTCATGATCAGTAATTCAAAACCGATAGACAATCAACTATCGATTCAAGCAACTATAATATGTATAGAGGGTAACCGGGCGAGAAATCTTAAGTGGCGGTTGGCTTTTGGTAAGTGGGGGACCGCCGCCCCCACTACCGAACCCCCAGATCTAATAATGCAAATGAAACAATCCAAACAAAACATGCAAAGACATAAAACACAGCATAACATAGAACTTGAGACGGTAACAAATCAATATTTATAACAAAAACGTATTAAGCCTTCTAAATGATATTGCACGAAACGAATGTCTTAGCGTTCCAAAAAGTGAAATCAGAAAAGCAACTTATTTTAATGATCGTAAAACCTTCGACCGACCGTATAATGAAGACTTTGTAACCACCAACAGCTATGAATGCCATGCAACATACAAACCACGTAAGACAGATTGATCACAACGCTGTTATTGCGGGAGCTTTACTCAATGTTTGTAACTAACCAACTAATATGATCTATACTTAACATCCAGCGAGAATCCAACGTGTAAAGCATTAGCTTTTCAACATCACAGTGATTATACGTCAATAGGTGCCGAGTCGATATTTTAGCTAATTAATTTAGTCACATAACGTCAGCTGTGTTGTTTTGGACGGTGTGGTGTCCACACCAGTGCAGATGGAAAATACTGTAGGGCATGCAATTATTATGTTGGCATTCTTTTCGTTTCAACAAAGGCAATAGCCAATAACTTTTATTCCACAAAGAGTTTTACTATGTTAATCTGTACGCAAAGCAGCCAAAATTTTAGCAATTATACGCACGCCTAAGAACTCGCGGCTGAACCACGTTACGTTTTAATCAGTGCAAGTTTCAGCAACTACGCACGTTCAACGACGCGAGCGAAACCATGTTAACGCTTTGATTGACAAAAAATGCCATGCGTGTTTCAGGGTTTCAACATATCGTATGGACTAAAAGCGCACGTCGTCTTGCAGTGTTATTGAGCCAAGCTGTTGAGTACAACGAGCCTTGTTTGTTGATTGGAGAGACTGGGTATGCTATGCTTTTGAAAAGATGAACATGCCTAAAAAATTGTTTGTGGTCGGCCATTTTTAAGATTGCGGGATTTTTTTAACATAAACAGAGGTTATCTGCTGTTTCGAATCGAATTTCATTTAATATAGTGCCGCTTTGGTTTTACACCCAGGTAGATACGAGAAAGTATCCGTTGGCATAAAATGAAACATCTACAAGAAGTCATTGAGGCTGGGAAGACTAGGGATACAGTCTTGTTATTTTGTTTTTAGCTGTGGCAAGACAAGTGTGTGTCAAATGTTGGCGAAACTTCAGGGTCGAAATCTTGCTATGATTAATTGTCACATGATGACAGAAGCCTCGGATTTTATTGGTCGTTTAAGACCAGCGTCTCAGGAGTTGGCCGTAAGTGAAACAGTAAGGGCGACTCTATGCTTGTCGTGCGCCACAGTCCGTCACCATGCGCTATCGTACGCGAGAAATTGGCGTACGATACCGCATAGTGGCTTAAGACGACGGACGATGACCTCGATAACGGACAGGGACGGTTGGTAACTGATGACATTAAAATTTCTTAAAAAGTATAACGCCACATTACTTGTTTATTTTGTTTACCTTATGTATTGTGTGGCATTAATAGCAGCAGATTATGATAGGTTTTATACCGTTCGAATTAACGTATATAGTAAAATTGGTTTTAAAAGTAAATGTATCATTACGAATTCTGTATACCATCGTTTCACATATTTCAGGATTGTGGCATTTTATTCGAATGGCAAGATGGTGTCCTTGTAAACGCGATGACAAATGGTGAACCGATATTAATAGATGAAATTTCATTGGCTGATGACTCTGTACTTGAACGATTAAATAGTGTTCTTGAACCGGAACAGACACTGTTATTGGCTGAGAAAGGTGCTGTTCAAAGGGAGTCTGAGTCGCTGATTGGTCGGTCTCGTAGTGCAGAGTCAACAATGTTGGCGAAAGCGGCGAATGGATTTCAAGTTTTAGCGACCATGAATCCGGGTGGAGATTATGGGAAGAAAGAGGCTAGTCTAGCTTAGATTTCTGGGATAGAAGTATATAAATAATTTTAACGTTATCACTTCAAGAAGTGAAGGAGGGGTATTTTAGTATCGTTAAAAATGTATTTCACCTTAATTTCTAATTTTGTAATGAAACGTTCGTTTAGCTGTGTAGCTCCGTGGTTAAAGCAGCGAACATGTAGCTCTAAGTCGTGGGTTCGAACTATTGCATCCTCAGAAAATGTTTTTGCGAAGGGATCTACGTGTTATTGCTTAACTTAAAACTATACATTACGGTAGTGCATAAATTTTTTAATTTTTGATGTTAAATTATACATTTCACTTGTTTAGCTATCGAAGGCGTTGCGAAACCGTTTTACTGAGATTTGGTGCGAAAGTGAATGGAGCAAAGATGACGTTGTAGCTGTGATTGAACATAATTTGTCGCAGGATGTCATGACGCGACTTGACGTAGCAGGAGTGTCAAGTTTGACATTTGGCCAAGCGATGGCTGATTTTATGGCTTGGTATCTTGCGAAGAGCCCTGTTGCGTCGAAGTAAGTGATATTTTTTAAATAGGGTGCGACTAGATATCCCGCTCTGGTTTACTATCCGGCAAAAACCCCGCATCCGGTATCCGGTATACAACTACCGGATAACGGATTTCGGTGATGATTTCGTAAATCTCAAAGTATTGCATATTATGTTGTGAGATGTTGTTTTCAGTCCAATTACATGCAAGTATAAAGTAGTCCAACAAAACCGATAAGCTATTTGAGCATACTTTGATTGTCAGAACATGGTTTGGTTGGTAACGTGGCGATTAGGTTGGGAATTTGTAAGACATACAGTATTTTGGAGTTTTCCTAATTGGTAAGAGAAAAGATGACAAATAAATTATAAATTTTTCAAATTTGCATTACCTTAGTGTATTCTGTGTTATTACCATGTGCTTTATGTTTGTTGCGACAACATCTTCATATATTTTGCGTGCATTACATTTGTGCTAACGAATAAATTGGTTTTAAGCAGTATTTTTTGCATGTGGCTAAAAGCAGCGATTCGGATTGTATTACAGAAACAAATCAATTATTTGCAGCTTCACACAATTATTTTCAAAACGCAATATCCCGTTTACTAAAGATAAATTAACATTTACTGACGCATTAACGTGCTAAAAATTGATTTATTTAGAAACCACACTATCCGGTCAACATCCGGTTCCGGTACAAAGATCACTATCCGGTATCCGGTTTTTTGCAATCCGGTCGCACCCTGGTTTTAACCCGGTTCGGCTTAAATTATACCATGAACGACTAATTTAAAATTTATTTGCGCGATGTATATACGCGATGCGCAGTGACTAACAATTATTGCGCATACGCGTAGTACACAATCTTGTTGCTACATTTTGCCGCCTTTCCGGGCTCGACCGTCAAGATTTTATGTTTTACGACAGTAGTTTTGATAACTTTTCGAATAAGTGTATTTTTGTGTCTTATTTGTAGATCAATATTCACAATGCGCGACATATTGGCTTGGGTACGCTTTATGAATCAATGTGTTTCGTTCTTAAATATCAGCGGAGCATACTATCACGGGGCACATATGGTTGTGGTCGACGCTGTGGGTAAGTTACTGGTATGTCAAATTACATCAAATATGAACAAGTTTTGTTCAGTCTTTTAACGTATTAGTAAACTTCTTTGGGTGCTCAAGCCTATTTATGTTTGAAATACAAGAGATTGTGTGAATTTTTATGATTGGCAAAAACTTAATGATGATGTTGCTAAAAAATTGTACACAAGTGTTTTTACTTGTAATCTAAATCTTGACACAGTAATTCAGATATTAAACTTATTTCGAATCGCGCTCTGTGATCCTGTTGTAACAAAAATTCAAATTCCTGTTCCTGTCTTTCGCTGGTTGAGTTGTTTGAATGTCGTCAAATTAAGTTCAGCGCAAGAATTATTTTATTTTTAACAGGAAATTACTTTGTTTTAACAGACAAATCATCCTATTCCAGGTGCCAACGCAAGTGTGACTGAAGAAGCAGTGCGAACATTTCAGGAACATTGTAGTCGATTTTTAGCCCTTCAACTAACGGAACTTTCACTTTCTGTTGATACCAGTATTATTGGTGGTGAGCTTATTACGCCTGAATTTTCAATACCGCGCCGTGTTGAAGATGGGGTGTTTCGTATTGGTTCGTTCTCGATCTTGCTGGGTGAGATTATAATATTAATTTTCTTTTTTTATTTTTTAAAATTTAATACTACTATGTAACAGGTTTTTTCTTTGTTTTCGACTTGAGTGGTACGCGCAAATCTTCATTTGATGTGGTATTACACCGTTTTGCTGACTTATTTTTTGGTGATGTTTTAGATGTTGAGATGAATGTCAGTATTTTGTATTTTTAGTCGTGGTTTTAGGGCCGAATAAAAATCAAATTGATGATAGTGAGTTATCGTATTGTTGGTCTGCTCCTACTTGCCGTCGTAATGCACAGAAGCTGGTGCGGGCTTTACAGGGTTCAAATCGCCCAATGTTGCTGGAAGGCCCGCCTGGTGTTGGTAAAACGAGTCTTGTGATTGCAGTAGCGCGTGAGGCACGTTATCCGATTTGCCGTATCAATTTATCGGATCAAACGGTAGGTTTGTAAGGCCTAACGCTAAGAGGGGCGCAGATACTTGGTTGTGCAAGTTTCGAATTTGTTAGTTAAAATGCTTCTTAATTAATTTACACAGTAATCGTTGATGGTGTGGCATTCATGTAACTTATCTATATACTTTATCTCTAATTTTTTCTGAGTTCGATTTTTTTTGCTTAGGATCTGAGTGATCTGTTTGGAATGGATGTGCCTGTAACGCTGTTAAATGGCACCCAAGGTTTCCGATGGAACGATGGCCCTTTGCTGTCCGCTGTACGAGACGGGTGTTGGATTTTGTTGGATGAGGTATGTTGTTAGATTTTTAACTGGTTTCGGTGCTATTTAAGTTAGCAATCTATGCAGTGATTATCACTTTGTCTCATCTTTGTTCGGCATAAGTAGCGGTTTATGTTACGCTGGTGCATCAAGGATTAGCTGATGCGATTAGACAACTAAGAGAATTTTGTGAAATCAGAGAAACAATAAGTTCCTAAAGTCCGCGGACACCCTGCATGGTATTTGTTCATAGATTGGTGTTTCAGATGAATTTGGCAAGTCAGTCTGTTCTCGAAGGTTTAAACGCGTGTTTTGATCATCGCGGTGAGATTTTTGTGCCTGAATTGAATCGCTCGTTTAGCGTCAACCAGCCGGGTAATGGGTATTTAGGTATGTTAATATTTCAAAATATTGATTTATTAAGATACAAAGTAGCACTTTGTGTGTTTTCGTAGAAAACCATTGTATGGGTTAGCACTATTTTCTAATGATTTCAGTAGTTATGCCATTCGTTTTCAAATTTTAAGTGTAAAATCGGCGAAATACTTGCTTTTAGATTGTTTTCTTAAGATTTCACTGTGTATATTAGTCAATTTGTGTATAAAGTTCTTGTCCCAATTGGTGGGTTTTTCATTACGACGAAATTTAATTCCGGCTTGATTCTTCAAAAGGTTCCTTGTAATATCAAACTTCCCTCGTGAAAATAAGCGGAACGTGGATAGTTGTATTTCATATTAAAACTTTTAGGTGCCAGGTTCTTTGCGTGTCAGAATCCTCTAGGACAAGGTGGCAGCCGCAAAGGGTTACCAAAATCATTCATTAACAGATTTTCTGTGGTAAGTAGATTTCGTGGCTCAAAAATTTACGTAAGTGTGCAAGCTAAAAACACAATAATATTTTTGGCATTTAGTTGCTTTATGCTTAATGTTAGTTATTATAGTTAGAATTTACGTAGTCTTTGTTTGCCTTTCGACAAATTTTGTTCTGAAAACTGGGTATTTTATATCCTCAAATTAAGTGTCACGGCGGACTATGATTTTGTTTCAAATTTTGTCAAATGTGATTTTGGATTGATTTAGGTACATATCAATGAATATGACGAGGAAGACCAGTTTTGTATTCTCCGTCAACGTTATCCTGAAATCAGCGCGGACGTATTGCGAAATATGATCTCGTTTAATGCAAAGGTTAGGACATTATAGTAAAACAGAAGTCATATGAGAAAAAGTAACGATGATTCCCAGAAACATGAGCGGATGATAGCTTTGGAAATTATAAGCTAGGAAGTTGTGTGAGAATACGAATGTATGATACCGAATGCTTTTGGCCACAATCCAGTGTTTTTATTGTATGTTGTAGCATTGTAATAAAAAGTCAGTACAACAAGACCGCTATGAATATTTAGAATGTGGTATTACCGAAAGAAACTGTGCAATGTTAAGGAATGTTTTGTGTTACTAAGTACTAATACATATAAAAAAGGGTTGTTATCGAGAATATAAACGTGGTATAGTGTTTTAGGTAAATCGGCTGTTTTGTGTTCAAAAGCAATACGGTCACAGCGGAGCACCGTGGGAATTCAATTTGCGAGATTTGACACGGTGGTGCGAAATGGTTCTTAAGTATAAGATAAAGCTAAAGGTATTTTTTCTACTTTTTGGCAGTTGACGCTATTTGGTGTTTTTCGCAGTTAAATTTTGTATTTTTTGATAAATATTATTTACTGGGCATGTGTTAAGGAGGAATGAGTATACGGAAAAGGGTATAGGCTTAAGATGGATGTGCCAGGAACGCGATGAATAGGATGACCGGCGTTGTGCTTGATGGGTGTGGTGCAGGACGACATGAGGGCAACGGGTTTGAAGAATAAGAAGGTATGTTACAATGACATGTGAAGGAGAGTTATCTATGGACCGGTCAACGCACGTTAACTGTGAAAACGGTCGGGATAAAAATCCTCTTTGTGTTTATGAGATTGGGATAACCAATAGTCTGTCTTTGCATAAATTAGTGTTTGCAAATAACATTGTAGTTTTCAGATATCGGAAAAGTTTCAAGTGGAACGATTTGTTCAAATGTTGTATTTGGATAGGTTGAGAACCGAAGCTGATAGGGACGTGGTGAGTCAGCTAATAATTCGAACATATTTATTATTTATGTTTTTGGTTAGAGTCATAGTAGGGTCATCTGTGTGGAAATAGTTTAGCATTGCAATATGTAGCGAAATTACGCAATCTCCATTGCAACATCGATGCTTGTTACGTTATTTCGATTAGCATTTTCTCATAATATGAATCCCTTGGTAGTTCATCATTAAGCGATGGTCTTATAAAGCAAACAATGTAATAGTCAACAGGGACGGTCCCTTTTGTAGAAGCTGATTTTTGGAAAGCAAAAATAGAACAATTATTGAAGAATTCATTCCTGACTTACCAGAACACAAAAGCCTGCCTTGGTCTTCACACCTCGCCAAAAGATCCCAGGACCTCCAGTGATAGCTACAGTGCATTGCTGCTGCGAATTTTTGGCAATTTCGAATACCCGAACTGACATTTTATGTCAATTTCGAATCTGACGGTTTGCTGTCACTCGCTTATGCTTTGTAAAATGCGAAGTTTTTTCGTTATGTTATTAATGTGTCGTTTTAGGTCAAACAACTGTTTTCATCCAATTTCGATGTTGAAATTTCCAGCACAAGCCGTCAATTTTATGTTGATTCGTGTGTTATGCAAATAGGAAATGCCGTAGCGGCGAGAGTCACAGATTCCTTTCTGGATCGTTACAGCGCATGGAGTTTAGCGAGCAAAACGATGCTTCCTGAGCAGTTTGCGCCTTTGGAATCACTGATGTATGCTGTGGAGATGAATTATTTAGCGATTTTGGTATGAAGCTATGATTTCGCGGTGTAGTGGAAAAGATGAAGTTAATTATATTTGTATTGGTACCAGAGCAAGATTCGTGAAGTCAGCTTTGTTGACAGCATTAATAAGGTTTGTTAGCGAACCGTGACTTGTTGTCAATATCAACTTCCACAACATGACACTGTTTGATTTTGCTATGAAATTATTGCGATAGCTAACTTTCCAAAAGCGATGAAATGATTAAATTAAAATCCAACCGGTTCGCTTTCTTTGTTTATTAGACATGGTTTTTTTATTTGTTTCGGTTTATTGCTTAAGGTTGGAAAATCATTCACTGGGAAAACTTCGCTGGTTCAGATGTTATCTGTATGCATGAATAAACATTTAACAGTGTTACATTTGAACAGTGAAACAGATGCTAGCGAATTGTTGGGCAGTTTCGAACAGGTAGAAACTTTAATTCTGAATTAATGTATTCTGTCAGGATATGCGTATGATATGAGAGTTTTATAATTATTATAATAAATATGTTAACATGTGTATAAATTTAACATTCTCCTGGCATATCAACTGGGGTATGCGGCAATGTTGTATAATTTAGAGGTCCAGGCGAAAAATGTTAGGGGTCAAAGTTTTTGGAAGGCTGCAACCCCTTTGGCTACAGAGCTGAATTATTTTAAAAGATTTCAATTTCAGGTGACGAATGAAGTGGAAATTTACCGTTGGAAACTTCAAATGCGATCGTTTTGTAATAAAAAGTTGTCGGCTTCATTGCGTGCTGGACGATGGGACCAGGTTCAGCTGTTGATCAGAAGCAATTCAGATTTGAAGAAGGCAAATGGTAAGCGAATTTGAAGCTATTAATTACTTAGATTAGTTTGTGTTTGTTTCGTTCAGGTGTTTTTATGGCAAATGGTTTGGAATGTATTATGCTAAAGGGCTGAAAATTATGATAGTAGCTGGAGTCTAACCACAATTGTATTCTTGCATTCAAAAGCCGGTTACAAGATTACTTATAAACTACTATTATGTGAGCTTGAATGCTGCTTGATTTTTTAGACGCAAGCTCGCTTAATGAAATTCATACGCGAATTTCTGCCGCTTTTGCGTATCTGGATGTCCCTAGGTTAACTGAGATAGACGGCCGTGGTGACTTGGAGACAACCGGAGCCGAAATCAATGTGACTCGATTTGAATGGATTGAGAGTGCTTTGGTTGATGCTATGGTTAATGGTCGATGGATATTGATTGAGAATGTGAATCACTGCAGGTTAGATTGACAATGATGGATCGTCCTAAAGTTTAGTGGATTGTAAGGGTGGTGGGTTTTGTTAATTTGGGTGTGATTCCAGCAGATTATAAGTGGTATCACCTGTGGTATTTGTTGGAATCGGACGAAAATGGAGCGTTTGTGTGAGCGGGTTTTAACGAGTGTAACTCCTTTAAGCAGTTTCTGACACTTTACCAGGGTTCCCGCGTTATAGAAAACAAGAATAAGCTAGGAAAGCAAAGGATTTTTTCAGCAAAATATGGAATTTGGGATTTTGAGAACAGAAAATATTTGAAAGTAATTTCAGTTTTTTGTGCATGTTTTTCTAGCTCAGCAGTATTGGACCGACTGAATAGCTTACTGGAGCCAGATGGCATACTGAACGTTCCTGAAAGCGGTTTGTTTGAAGGCAAATTACGATCCTACAAAAAACATCCGTCATTCAGGTTAGTTATGCAATGTGTAATAACGGTTTTATTGTGGTTCCTGGTGTGATAATGATTAGGTCGGACTTGACTGTTCGCCTTGAATTGTGGAGGTTATCGCTAGTTTTGGTAAGCTCACTCATTTCAGACGCGTCTCCATCGTTTTTCTTGGCAAGTTAAGGTATCTTGTTGTTTTTCAGAATATTCTTCACCATGAACCCTGATTTTGGACCGATTTCTCGTGCGATGCGAAATCGTGGCATTGAAATATGTTTAATGGTACGTTTTCAGATTGATAGCCGATTGGATGATAGTTTAAAAATAGTTCATTTCATTCATCTGCTTAAAAATTAGTGTCCACTATATATTCACAAGTGAAGCTGCATGTACAACTGGTCTATAGAATAGGTTTATGAACAGTTGAAGGATGTAGTTGTAACTGAAGATCTTATCTTAAGTGGTTATATCTAAGCGTCGTCTTGTCTCACCGTCCGTAACCGCCCCGCTCCATGCGTCGCCGTCTGTTGCCACACCGTGTCGTACGTATGTAACTCAACTACGATACCGTAGAATGACGGACGGCGCTGGACGTCATCAAAAGTATAGCATCATCCTTACTTGGAATTTAGTTTTAGGATGCCTAACGGTAAGTTATGTTTAATGTCTAATGCACGGCGCCGACAAATGTTCGGATTTTAAACAATAATTTTAAATAACTTGTTATATCAATAAAAAAATTTCTCAGGTCACAAATATGAAAACTGAGGTCGGTCGCGAATTACATTGACGTTTAAAAGTTACGCGGCTGACATATGTTTTTTCAGTTTTAAACAATAATTTTAAATAACTTGTTATATCAATAAAAAAATTTCTCAGGTCACAAATATGAAAACTGAGGTCGGTCGCGAATTACAGTGCAACCCTAGTCAAATGTTTGTTTTAGGATAGCCTGTTTGATTCAGAGAAGTCTGTGATGCGAATTCTGCATGCCATTCCAACTCCAGCGTCTTTGATCAACGATTTGATTGCTGTGCGAAAAGAATTACAAAGTCAAGGTTAGTTTCGATTATTAAATACTGTTGAGTTTGTTTTGATAGAAATGAATTGGATAATATTCGAAACTATTTTGTAGTTCACGGTTGACTAGAATTGCAATGTTAATGTAAAGTGATTAACGAATGTTGAAGCAATTTTTGTAAAAGCGTTTTAATTGGATGAGTCGCATGTCTCAAATTCAAAACCTGCCAAAATATTTTAAATAAGTTAAAATTTCGTAGCAATGTTCGTACAGCATGTGGTAGAATCTAAAGTATGCATTTGCTTGTAGGTTAAGGATTACTGTGTTTGGTATAGGTCATGTTGGCGGGTAGATTAATATTTTTAATACGTGTGCTGTTGAGGGCTTTAGAAGTTAACGTAACCGGCGCCGAACTGTTGCAAGCTGCGTTTATGGCGGTGGCATGTGGCAGTAATGTTCGCGACAGTTTGATGTCTCAAAGATCAATGAAAAATAAACCTGTGTTAGTGGATCTGGAATCGCGCAATGTTGAAAAAGTAGGTATCATGGGTAAGGGTGTTCGTAGGTTGTTTATAAAAACCATATAGCATAACTAAACTAAGGCTACACTGACTCAAATACCGGTTTAAGTAGGCCATAGCTGGGGGCAGTTTACCTGCAGTAAATGATGGCGCAGAAAAACTTTTTTAGCTAATTAGTTTTCTTAAGGTCAAATTAATGAAATGTTTTATTGAACAAAAGCGCTAAGCAAAAGACAGCAGGATAGTTGGTTATTTACTATCATTATTTGAATAACCGACATGGAGTCACGAGTTCTTTTTGTTGCACTCAAATTTCAAATTTTAGGTATCTTTTTGTTACATTTTTGTTCTCCTTGTAATCCCTTACAGTTTTGTTTTCAGCATTTAGGCGACTTACAAGCCGAGGACGGCGAGTTTATGTGTTTGAAACAACGACAGTATTCTGAGTTTGAAAGTGGGCAATGGTCTGTGTGGCATTGGGATTGGCAGGCGTTGATCGGTGACCCAGAGAAATTTTCATCGATGTATAGCCTGTCGGCGTTAGCACCTAACTTCTGCGACCGGTTAGCATATGACATCCTATTATCAATATACTAAAGTATGGTGTTATCGTATTTTTTTGGTATTCTCGCCTATACCAAGAGTAGATAATTACTTTGGACAACAGTATGCAACGTGTCGACTTATAGGGATTGTCAGTATATGGTGTGTAAAACAAAAAGAGTGTAATATATGTGCAGATTACCGGGTATTTGAAGTTGTTTGAAAGAGCACATGGGCTAGTGGTAGCATGCCTGGCTCGAGCGCAAGAGGGCCGAGGTTCGATTCCCGGCACGGTCCTTAACTTTGGGCATAAACTTCGAACAGGGATCGCGCAGACCGTATTGTTTCAACAACGGGTGTTTAGTTTGCGAATTCTTTTAATATTTCGCCTGCTAAGTTAATTAAAAAGAAGCCGCTCTGGTTGTTATCTTAGTTTCTGCGCTTCAAGCACGTCTGTCTCTTCATGCAATATTGGTCTTGGAATAGTTTCAAAACTAATGCGCTCTGATAATTTTGCGCCACACAAAATAAGATACGTTTCATGCTCTCATCTAAAAAGTCACCATTGATTCTTGTCTATTACACGTTACATTGCAGAATGATAAAAGACAGCAACGGTGGAGATGAAAGAATCAATGTTCAGTTTAAACACGTTATTATGGGTTGTAATCCATTCGTGTTATCAGAGTTGCTTGAATATGTGAAGACAGCATCGTCAGTTTCAGGTAATGTGATGTAAATTTGTAAATGAACAGCTTTAAGTATGCGATAATAATAATAAGCATTAATTGATAAAACTTGCTAACAACCAAATGTGCGGTGTTTTAGGATGCGTTTTTGGCGAAATTTAGGTATGATTTTAAAGAAGTGATGAACATAATAAATGACGATCAGTTTTGAGTGCTTTGTAAATACAGATTAAAGGATAGTTTGGTTAATCTAGTGTATTGAATTCTTTAGAGCTCAATACTAGCTATGTTATTTCGTTCTCGGAAATGTTGCTACGTCATATTGTCGAAAGCAAGTGGTTCCGTCAGCTGTTCACAAGTTCGATAGATATTTTGGACTGGCGCTTAGTGCCTTTAGACATTAGATGGAATAATGGACTGGCAAATTATTTGGAACGAAGTAGTGTTGCTTTGCACGACGAAGTCCTCTGTAGATCGACTAGGTAACGTATCTTATGACAAACGTAAACTGCTTATTCTACTTCCACAATATTATCGTACACCAGGTAATTTGGCTTCGGTATCCAGGATACTAAAGTTTTTTGGCTTCAGTGTTTCGGATACTAAAGCTTTTTGGCGTCAGTGTCCATGACACTACCCTCTCAAAAGTTTCATGCTGTACACATGATATTGTGGAAGTTTCATTAAGGTGCCTTGCATGTTGTGAAATTTTTCGGCTTTTGGATGTCAATCGGCTGTATTAAATGTATTGTGGCAAAAAATAAAAGAACATAAATTTTATCGGAGAAGTCATGCAATTTCTATATTACAGCGTTGAAAATATGTGATGATGTTCAAGTTTTGTTATATCATTTTCTATTTCTACTATGGTCATTGCTAAATTATACCTACTACATGTCCAAGTGTACGAAGGTTTAGGTTACCAAATACTGCACGAAACTGAACAAGCGGTTTATATAAGTTGAAATCCGTTGAAAATTCTTGTTTTGTGGGTTTTAGGTATTTTATATGTATCATGCTTTGCTCATGCATTTGTTTGTTGTCGAAAAGGGCTCATCGAGAATCTGTGGTTGAAATAGCGAAACAACTAACCAAGAGTAAGTCTAAGTTTAGTGTGTTCACTGTATTGTTCCGTATTTTGGCTTACTGTAAGGGTTTGCTGTCTTATAATCTGAAGTTTATTTTTCGAAAAGTTATCTGTGTTTTTGAAAATTTATCTGTTTTATATTTTTACATATTTATGCATATATGTACTTATGTAAGAAGATACGTATATTTTTGACAAATTATCTGTACATTTAGGAAAACTATCTTTCGCTGTGACTTCTACCACAGGAAGGACTGATGGAAAGCGGCGATTCTATGCAGGTGTGCCGCATGCTGCAAGCTTGTTAAACTCGTTGGAAACGCTAATTGACGATTCTGAATCTATTACTAACAGCGTGAGCGTTGTTGAGGTAAGCATATCCGATCCGAAACATTTTTGCCTTAATTTTTGACGCAGCAGCATGTATTTTAGAGTTGCCTTCAGTTTGCGTTACTAGAATTCGGTACAATTTTAATTAGTCGCAACTACAGGGAAGGAATTATTTCGCCGTGATGCTGTATTTGCAAAATGTTGTATTTTTCTCGGGCTGTGTTTAAGTTTTACGTTTCTGAACTTAGTTCCGATGCAGATTTCAAGTTCTAGTCTCACAGCAACACATTATAATTTGAGCTGATGTTTTGTAGATTGATCCGAAACGTAGGGTATGCAATGTGTTTCTGTTAGTACGCGCAACTACAAGTGGTTTGAGATGCCTGATCGCAACTTCTTGAGTCTGTCAAGTCTCATTCTCAACATTTTGGAAAATAAGAGTAACAAATGAGTTTTAGTTTGTTCACGGTGTTTTGTGCATGGCGAGTTTTATCGAATGTTGTCAATTAAATACACATTGCGAAAAGGCTTCTGGCACACAATGTGACGCTCTGTTACCAAAGCTGTTGTTGGTTTGGCAAGTGTGTTCTAAACGGTTTATGGAACGCGTATTGCAGTTTAAAAAGTATGAATTGTATGTAAATGTTTGTCTATATAGCTGATGTAGTGCGGATTCACAAAGCGTTATTCATGCCTACATTTGGTATCAAATCTCAGGAAATTGTTCAGGTTCGAGTGAATAATTACTGAACGCATTCTTATTTACCTTAGCTGCTATTTCCAATTGGTGATAAATCTTGTAACTTTCGAAACAATGAATGGTGCGCCCTGAAATTTCGACTCAGATGCATGCTTTATGTTTTGCTGCTGCTGCCGTTCATGGGTTTGAAAACGTATTACTAACTTTGAGATCAGCTGACTATACTGCTAGATGACAGGATAATGTACTCACAGTAATTTTTGACATTTTAAGTTCTGTATACAGAAAGGTGTTCAAATTTAAGTATTTAAGTAGCAAACATCTTGATATTACTGTTAAATTGTGTATGGAATATGATATTTGGTATGTTAAATACAGTCTCGCACATAAAGAGCGATAAGTTTTGCCTGCACGAGTGCCCATTGCGCTATATGAAAATACTCTGTTCGTATATTATGAAAGGAGGATCGCATTCACTATGCAAAATATGTTTAATTTAGTTTTGTGTTTGTTCAGGTCGGATATTGTATCAACAAAGTCGTCAGCGCTTTTAAACGCGTATAATCGCTTATTCGTTGAATGGAGCTTTAATCAGACTGCATTTAAGTTATATTGCAACTCGATTAAAGCGCTGCAATGCGTTCCACCGTTCGTATCTGCTGCTGAGCACAAAAGCTATGCTAGTTGGATTGTTGTTGAGAATGAATTAAATGAAACTGTTAAACTGTTAATAACGTCTCAGTCACCGAATCGTGTTGGCCAAGAAGTGAAACATGAGCATTATCGCTTTACAGCAGTGGTGAAGTGGTTGACTTTGGTATTTCAACTCAGGAAAATGATAACGGAATTTGAGTTCGGAGGCACGAATAATCGAATTAGTCAAATACAGGCGTTGACGGAACAGTTACAACGGGCGGCGGCACAGTTGGTATTGGATGACGGGGAAGGTAAGAACGTTTTGGTTATCTAATTAGATGTTGATAGCAAATGCTATATAACCAGTTATTTAAAATTTCTATTGTTTAATACTGAAAATATATTGCCGAACATTGTTGGATTCCACTTTTTTGCAACCGAATCCGTGTTCGAACCACATATTTTTGACGAATCCGAATCCAAACGTTTGTTGCCGCCCATGTTCCAGCAGGAACAAAGTTTTACCGGAACAGGAACATGAAATGGAACTGAATTTCTTTGAAAGAACCTGATGGAACAGAAACAGGAATCGGAATTGGGAATAATTTTCATCACCGAATTACTGTTGAACTTTTTAGAACACTTGCCAAAAATTGGCTTCAGCGAATTTTCAGCCATTTCATCATCAAGTTTGTCTAAAACATCAGAAACAGTGTATTAACAAAATTGAACTAATTGCAAAAACACTAATTTTGCAATATTTAAATGATTATGAATAATTTGCCGCAGAACCGTTAAAATTCCGTTTCCTGCATCTTTAAACGCACGAACAGAAACAGGAACAGAAATTGAAGTTTTCAAGAATTCTGGCCGGAACAGGAATTTCGGTGGGGCCCTGACAGTGAACTAGTTTTAAATTTAGACATTTAGTAATCAATTATTAGCTATTTTTGGTTATTTTATCGCCTGCACGTAGACTAATGAGAAAAATGTAATAAAGAAAGTTGATTATCATAACCCAAATGCGTGTTTTTTCTTCACTGCCTTGTTAATGTGACGTTTTTAAAACACTTGGCTACAACCTTTCTAGGCATGTACGATACGGTGTCTGAGCTGCAGCAGTGTGGGACTGGGTCTTCAGCGTCTGATTTAACGTTGTCTCAAAACAACAGGAATATCACGTTGTTTCCTTTGTACTATTTGATAACAAGTTTTGGCTGTTGCGGATTGTTAGCGCAGCTTAACGACTTCGGGTCACTTAGAACATCAGTGGAGAAGTGGATACGATTTTGTGGTTATAATACTTTGGCGAAGCTCAACGTTGACGTGTTACAAAGATTATATAGTGGTACGTGCCGTAGTGCGACCGGATTTGACTGAGGACTTTTCAAACCGAGTTTTATCCTGTAGATAATTATTTCTATGTAGGTAATTTCTATGCGTCTACGAGGCAGTGTTGTTTCAAATGTTACTATATTAAATGTAATCAATCACAGAGTATAGTTCAAAATAAATTATAAGCTGGAAAATTGGTATACATATTGTTTTTGCTGAAATTCGATTAGTAGCTAAGAAAGGTAGACATCATTGTTTAAAGACACTGCCAAAAGTGCTGTAGATAGATGGGATAATAGTATAACGTGTGGCGTAGTATTGTGTACGTTTTATTTCGGTATTCGCATTTAACTATATCGCACAAAAACATTGCAACACTAATTGATCCACGTATGATTGATTGTAAATATTTTAGATCGACTCTCATTGGACAACCTACGAATTTTGGTTCTCAGCTTGGTTTTAAATGCATTGAACGATACCGTTGTTAAGAGGAAACCAGGATCGGACACTTTTGATTGTTCTGTGACGGTAACGTTACGTCGAGCAATGTGAAAGGTGGTAGCATACGTGGTTCAACTAGAGATTACATTGTCCAGATTGTATCGTTTTTGTGACTCAACCATAGTTATTTATTGTACATTAGGTGTATTTTAAAACCTTAAATGTTCAAGCGTTTTGCAGGTACATAATTCTATTGATATATTTAGTGTACTACGTTTAACCCGAGTATTAGTTATTTCATATATATGTAATTCTTGAAAACATATTCTCATTTCAATTTATATTTAGAATGTTTAACTCGAGTATTAGTTATTTCATATATATATGTAATTCTTGAAAACATATTCTCATTTCAATTTATATTTAGAATGTTTCAAAGTTATTATTCGCTGGACTCGCTGAGTTTGGGTGTTCATTTTACGCCGATCATGCGAGCGGTGTGCCTATTGGTCAGTTTCAAGACTGGGTCCGTTCGGCCGAACAAGTATCGGCACTGTATTGGTGTTATGGTTCCCAAATGGTGACAATTCGACAGCAGTTTTGGTTAGTTTATGTTGAAAGACTTCTTTACATTTGTTTTTCGTCAATTCTATGTTTTGTAATTGTAATCTCGCACCTTATAACTTTGAATCAGCTGTGCGTATTTTAATAGGAAACTTTTATTGTTTGTACGGAAAAAAATTTGTCTGCTGTGGAATTTTTTTACGTTTGCTTTTTAGCTAACTTTGTATGTTTTAGTCAGTTGATAACAACTGCAGTTAGTGATGTGCTCGAACAGTTTTGGATTGCTAATGGAATGCAGGCAGAGCCCTCGATGCGTTATGATGCCAACGAATCGTCGTCTCTACCAAGATGTGAGTATAGCGGTGGTCAGTAGGGTGCAACCAGATATAAAAACAGCATGTCCCGGATTTTGGGCTCTAGATCCAGCAAAAAATCTCATCCAACCCCATTATTATACATTGTCATACTTTATTGCTAAAAAGTGTAATAACGCTCGATATTAAACTAATGTCATGAGCAAAATCACAATGTTACGCAGTAGCATTTGTTCGAAATGACCAGTAGTTTTTAATATTTTGTCTCACTCTGGAAAAAAACTCAATAACCGGTTCTGGCAGGACACTGTGAGGTGACCGATATCCGGTGTACGGGGCAAAAATTGGAAACACTTTATTTTGGCTATTAAAGCCGAAAAAGGACAAGTAGGTGTTAACATTTTTCTCGCGCCGTAAAATTGGTCACAGACCGAATGATTCTACTTAACTGATTGGCTAGTTATCGGTTTCAACATAAAATTTTTGTAACTGATGTTTTGTGGTTTCCCTCATGCTTTGTAACAAAGGCCCATATTCTTAATTTTGTTCAGCGCCAGCTTTTGAACCAGTGAATGTGGATTCGAAATTGAGTGCATTTTTCGCGTTGGATTTGTTCTACCTCTGTGCAATTTTGAGATCTGTAATCATTACACAAATTGGTCAACCTGTTAATTGACGATGGCTGCAATACACCATTAGGAATATGGGAACAGTGCTTAAAAGTGTCGAATTAACTGTTGTGCCGAAATATCTGAAAGTAACTGGAATTGGACTTTTCATTTCTACACATTGTTAGGACTACTGGTTATATCTAACCGGAACCGGATTTTTTGAAGGGCTCGGCATCTTAATAGTTGTTACAGTGCTTACAATTTGTTATTTGATATGTTTTGTTCTATAGGGTTGTGTCGCGTTGGCTTATCGATCACTGAGTTAGTACTGCCAGATGTTGACTTTATGGATCCCGTGGTTAGAGTCAATGAAAAGTTGCGATTGTACGATAGCCAGGTATGACCACCTTCTTTGTGGAAAGCTAATGTTGAATGACTTTTATCTGAATTGTTTTACGGTGCCTAGCTTGGCATTTACTGTATCCAGAAGGGGTGGGGTAATTTGTAGCGACAAAAGCACTGTTATGTTAATGGAAAGTAACATTTAGCCATGCCTGTTCACTGGTGTATAACGTGTAAGCGCGCTTTACACGGTTATCTGTGACATTACATTTCAGGCTAAAAATACTCAATGGGGGACAACTCTCCAGTGTGGGCTTGAACCGGTTGCAAATCGAGTTTGTGGTAGTGGTTGTGACCGAATGGGGCCTCGAGCTGCGAACGCCCAGCCCAGCAGGGTGGCAACAAAATTTCGGACTCGGCAAAAACTTGTGGTTCGCATTTGGATTCGGTTGTGAAAAAACCGAATCCAAAAGCCGAATCCAACTGTGTTCGGCAATATGGTTTTCAGTTTTAAACAATAAAAAATTTTAAATATCTTGCTATATTAATAAAAAAATTTGTTTCAGGACACAAATCTCAAAACTGAGGACGGGCACAAAATATATTAACGTTTACAAGTTATGCGGTTGGCATTGTGTTGATATTTTGAAACAAATTATAGATAAAACTGAAATTTGCAACATGCAAGATTCGGATTCGGATTCGGCAAATTAGCAATGGATTCGGATTCGGATTCGGCAAATTAGCAATGGATTCGGATTCGGTCAAATCGTAGACTCTGTGCCACCCTGCAGCCCAGTACGTGAATTCAGTGCTAAATGCAACAGAGAGATTTGAGTTGTTGTGGAAACGTTTTTCAAAAAAGCGGAGCTGAAAAATACTGCCCGAGCGTACTGGGTGTATTGTTTTTGTTGATGCGGATTTTAATCAATTTTGGTCGTTCTTATATTTTTAAACCAGCGTCAACATATTTTAGCTCCAAAAAATTACTAACGAACTTGAATTATTTCGAGAAGATTATCTGAGAAAATTCGATTGCGATCTCGTGGAATTTGGGGAATTTCTGAACAGCACAAACCATCAACAACACCCGTATTTAATGACTCTTTTTGTGCTCAAACGAAAGCTTGAATCAAAGATAATGAAACTCAAATCTAAGTGTGCGTATCGGCCTGAGATTGATCAGGTAAAGGAATCTAGGATCTTTGCGTGGGCAGACGGTTAAATGTGTTATACCTGGAGGTGAAATCGTGGCGAGGAGAAGGGTTAGAAGTTATTAGGCTAAACCCTATTATGAGTTTTGCCCAGAACTCGATGTTCCCGAAGTACGTGTACCAATGAGTGTAAATATTTAACAAATACATATGTAGCTCCATAGAAATTTATATGGAATCTAGACCCGTCTCAAGCATCCGTCTAGTTAATTTTTAGTATTTCGTACGTCTTCAATCATACTTTCACGAGGTTTGGTACATTATGATTATACTTTTAGAATTTTAAAATATTTATGAATTTCTTGCCTTAGAGGAGATGGATTTTTGTTATTTCAAAAGTGTTTCAGTTTAACTCGCTAGTGTCGCAACTCAACACGTTCTATGGTTATTCTAAGTCGTGCATTGCGGATATTACAGAACAATCGTATTCAAATAGAAGCGTGATTCAAGCTTTTATATTGTCAGCGGAACGATTTCAGTCAAAGGTGACTATAGCATTATTGTACTTGTGATTAATTGTGATGAAACAATTTTTAATCTTAAGCGAGCAGGGGAGCTTATGGAAGCTGTAATAACGTGTTCTGGATTCATTGTTCTGCTATCGAAGACAATAATGAAGTGAGGTTTTTTTAGTATACGGCTTTTAGTGTTTGTATTTTAGCTCAGTCTGGAGTTCACTGCGTACAGTGACGTTTGTTTACCGTTTCAATTCGCAGTTTCTTTGATTCAACTTGGTATGAACATTGCGATGTCTTCATTGGGACAGAATGTCGCAAGTCAAGATCTGGTAAGCGGAAGTTGGTTTGTGTGGTACGTAAAATTTGATTTCAAATTGTGAATTACTTTGGTGTTAGGTAGGAAGTAATGAAACTGATTTGTTAGCAACATCAGTTCATAACGTGCGCGAATGATTTTTGTGTATCCATAGCTTCTTAAACCATTAGTGTTTACTAATCCTACATGAGTATTTTAAAGATTTATAATAAATCTGAAACCACTATTTTAATGTTTAACACAAATCTTAATGCCTTGGACCTTTAACCTCTCAAAATTTTTACTAAAATGCATTACGATTTCAGTTATGATTGTGTAGACGCAATCTTTGTCACAATGTAAAACAAAATTAGACCTGTTGCGCATGGGTCATTTAATCGCTTAGAATGTATCATTTATAACATTGTGTAAGCATGTTATCATTGAAATTGTATATTAATAGACCACAGTTGCGCTAGCGTGCGATCTTCTGAGCATTGGTGGAGCAAACGAAGGAAGTAAGATTGCTCAATCTATAGTACCTGATGTTCTTGAAAACAATGACGTCAGCTTTCCGATAAAAATAAGGTTGGTGTTCACATTCTATTAAGTTAAATTTTGATTGATGGGTTTCTATAAATTAGTTTGGAAATTACGTTTAGTGTGCATTTAAGGACGTTTTGTTTTAGCACACTAAAATGTACAAGTATATTTTTCGGGTCGAGTTCCATGTATAATGCTTAGTTTTCAATGTTAGGTATGTAGTTGGTTGCCAGACCTACGTCAACTGGCATTTGCTTTTTCCTTCATTATTAAGAGTTCCTGCATGCGTCTTAGCAAGCTGTAAAGGAATGCGCGATTGTTTAAAACCTTAAGTCGAGATGTTACTTTCATGTTACTTTAGTTTGTATTAGAATATAGTTTATTTTTTGTTTTTAGAGTCGTAGGATACTTTGTTGGTTTGATTAGTTCAGATCGTAATTCTTTTGATTTCGATCGGCATAGGATTCTGAAACCGATTTTCGAATGGTTATCAGAGCAGTGGACGCGCTGCGTAAGTACAAGCTGAATGTAACTGTTCTGCTTGGTTTTTACAGGGTGTACCAAGGGAGGGGAGGATAGATTTCGGGTGTGGGGACATTCTACCGAAATTTTTCACGCGCTTCTATGACCGTGATTGAAAATACAAAAATGCTACTGATTTTTTATGACTACGCATGAGTATTTATTAGTTTTGTCACATTGACGTTGCGAATGCAAGTAGTGTCCGCATGGACTTTTGAACTGGTAGCGCGATTCTACGCATGTACTACTTTTAGATGGAAATTGTTGATAAAGACAATAATGGCGTATACTATAAATATCGCACGTTAAGCGGCAATAAAAACAACAACCACAAATTGATTTCAATTGATGATATTGAAAACGCAGAATTGAATGAGTTGTTTCCAACATACGATTCGGAGAATTCTGCCGGGAGAACTTGCGTTACTTCTAAGGAGGTTGACTGGGAGAAAAATAAAGATAGCTGTAATGAAAAGAGAGATTCAGAGTAAGTGCGAAATGGTGGTAATCGTGCTGTTACAGTAAGAAGAATTAAATCGTGCGGTGATTGTGGTTACCGTTTTCCTTTTGCAGATACAATTGAGCGAAGCGAAATCGCGACGCGTTTTATGTTTTGTACTTGGGGGTCGAAAGGTGGATGTCCGTCCGAAAAGAATCTCAGGAAGGGCTGAACCGATTTTGATAAACTTTTTTTGAAAGCCAATTATCCAGTGGTGTTAACCTCGCATTGGGGTTTTAAAATTTTAAGCCGTTTATTAGCTACAGGCTAATTTGCATAATTAATTAAGCCTAAATTAGGACTTTCCACAATATTTCACTAATTATTAGTTAGAAGCAATCTTATTTTAGCATTATAGGGTTTCTGGGTGCGAGGAATCTGCGTACTGTTTACAAACCTCCAAAACTGATAATTGAGCAGTTAACTAATAGATAATTTGCATTATTAAGGTTAAAAGCAATATAATTTCAGCACTAAAGGGTGTTTTGGTGCGAGGAATTTGAATAAATAGTTTGCAAACATCCAAAGCCGATAATTGAATAGTTAGCTAATAGCTAATTTGCATATCTGATTAATTGACAAGACAAAATTAGGGCTTTCTAAATATTCCAAAAATTAGAGTGGCTGAAGGGTTTTTGGGCGCGAAGAATCTGAGGAAATTGCTTACAAACCTCCAAAACCGATAAATGAATAGTTAGCTAACAGCTAATTTGCATATTACCTTAATTGCGTACGTGCGTTTGAGCTTCGCTCAATAAATGTAGTCCCACTACGACTGGTTTGTTTGTGTTGTGGCATAAATGGATATTGATTCTGTAATTCATAATTTTTTATGAAATGTTTGTAGAAACAAATTACAGCAACTCCGTCGCTGTGTCTTACAGTTTCTGACAACGGTTTTCGGATGCGAACCAGAGCATAACAGGGAACTTAATGATGAAGTCATGCCGGAGAATACAATTAACTTGCAGCAACGTGAACGTGTGTACGTTGGGCTTGGATTGCTGGCGGACATGTTGCCTTCGAACACGGCAACGTTGCCCTGTGCTAAAGAAATGGAGAGTTTAGCTGGTTGTGTGATGGCGTTGAACCAATTGGTAGCGAACGTGGCGGAAGGTAAGTGGTAAAAGGGATGGACAGCGTTGTTTTAAGAACATTCGTGGTGTTGTTTTTTAAAACAGCATTGTTCGTTAACATTTAAATTTTTCTACTTTAGAAATATTTCTGACAAATTTAGTATTCCAGTTAGA
Organism: Enoplolaimus lenunculus; assembly: GCA_030248215.1. Classification (NCBI taxonomy): domain Eukaryota; kingdom Metazoa; phylum Nematoda; class Enoplea; order Enoplida; family Thoracostomopsidae; genus Enoplolaimus; species Enoplolaimus lenunculus. Next base: position 534,400 of record JASANG010000273.1, on the reverse strand, counting down.
TTGCGAAATTTGCTTATTCGTTAATGTGACAATGTGCGTTTTACCGATATGTCACAATAGTGATTTAGTTTGTTGAGTTAAATATGTTGAAAATTAAGGTAATTTTCATAAGTTGGTTTTGTTTATTATACTCGCTTCTGGTATATCTATGGTATAGTATTAGTTCCAAAGACGGATTCTTCTTTAAACGCATTTACCGCCGTTGAAAAGTACTGAAACCCTGTAATTCTGCACTGATTTGTCATTTAATGAAAAATGATTTAATTTCAGATAACCGTTCTACTAAATCAAGAAATCCATATACAGACGCGTATCCGGAAGAATGCTCTAAACTGTGCCACCGGCTAAACGATTTAGTGACCGCGGCTAACCAGCTGTTACAACAGTGGCCTTGCCATGCAACGCTGCTAGAAATTTTGGCTAAAGTTGTTCAGATTCGAAATCTATCTTCCACTACAACTCCGTTGCTCAAATTGGCATCGATTGTAGAAAATTTGTTAAGTATGAGCTCAGTGATGTAGTTATAGCTTATTCAGTCTTTCTATCAGTTATACTGAATACCTCGTCATACATTTATTTTAAAACCAGAAATCAGTAGGTGATTATGACTAAGTGCTAATCCTTGCCATTAGAAAAACATCCGTAACCATTGTAAAAGTCATTTTTAATCAGTATGATACGACAAGAAAATGGAATGTGTATGCATATCAATCAAGGAAACCAGAGCGAGACAGATACTACAATTACGGGCGTGAGCCGAAGGCTAAAACCGAAATTAAGCGCGTATTTTCAAGTTTTGTTATGCTTTCCAACAATAGCGTATCCGTCCTCATTTTCAAACTATCAGTAGCATATTTAGCGTATGTGGTTTTTAGAAGTATGCGAAGAATGGGAAAAAGTCGCCGCGCGCCATGTCACCCTTGAAGCTGCTTTGGCGCCAATTCGTAGCTTAGTCATCGATTGGCGCCGTTACGAAATTATGTCATGGGCTGCGTTGCTCGATGCTGTTCAACTTGATGCAAGCTTAGCTGCAACCGACGCTGCACTTATGTTTTGGAACGTTGCCAAAAATGTCAGAAATGTCAAAAATTTAAATTTGAAAAATTTTAACGAAAATTTAAAGGATTATGGCCGTGGGCAACCCAGTAGTAATGCCGAGTTTTCAAACATAGTTTCTGCTTGTGTTCAACTGGTAGAATTTAGCCCATTGGGACAGTTTGAATTTCGACTTAGGCTGGTGAGAGCACTGGTTGAATATTTGGATGAACGAAACTTGGCTAGCGCAATTGAAAATCGCTTGAGCTATTATGAAACATTTCTGCCAATGGTGAGAAAACGAGTGGAAGATGTTAGACACCCGTTGGAGAAAATGTTGAATGTGAGTTGTAGTAGTTTTGTAACCGTTTTTGGCTGCATCTGGATTACAAATTCAGATTTTGAATAGTTTTATTGCATAAATTAATCGAAAATTTAGAATTGAATTGTAGGATTTTAGATGTAGCAAATCAGAATGTTGGACTTTAAGAAGCTCAATTACTGATGCTACATAAAAATGTAACTTTTCACGCAACTGTTTTATTTCAATGGCAGAAAGTGTAACAGGTGTATGTGATAAGTTGCTAATTTTAGGAACTTATCAAAATTTCGAAATTTAGTTCGGCAAATTTTTGGTCGTTGAAATTGTCCGCTGAGCGCAACCATCGGCAGCTTTATCGAATTGTGAAACGATATCGAGTAAGTTATTTTATATATTTGGTAAAAACTTGTTGAGTGAAGATTGAAGTTCTGACTGGTGAGAGATTGAACTAGGTGACAATTGAAAATATTCTGAAAAGGTTTATATTTTGGAGTATGTAAATAAATTTTTGGGGCTACGACGATTATCACGATTTAGCGGTGTGTGTGTGTGACCCAACAATGCATTTTCTATAACAACTTGAGCGCGAGTTAAACGTTTACAGCTATTGCATTTTGCAATCTGTCGATTTGTGATCACGGGCTAGGCTAGTATGGCCTTTGAGCTACATGTGTGTTGTAAAACATTGTGTACTTCTGGTAGTACGTAATAGTCATTTGCTTGTCCTTTTGAATGATGATGTGAAAAATAACTTTGACGTTTTAGGATGCGTTATCAGATTCAGTGGTTAATGTGTTAGACAAATTACCGTCTGGTACAACAATGATTAATGATTTGGTTCTTGAAGCTCGTAAAGCTGGTCTGTTGTCATATGAAGTAGCAGGTTTGACGAACGCGAAACTTGATCTATTAGAATTTAAGTTTGAAGCGACGAAAAGTGAAACTTTAACTAAATTGCCGCAATACAAAGATAGAGCTGGTGCCTTGGTGTCTCAGGTAATGCAAGATGGTGGTGCAGCGCTGAATAGTGCTTTGAACGCGGTGCGGGGTCTTTGCGATGAAATTGAATCGTTTTTCGGTAGCGATGGAGAGTTTACAGCTAAGTTGGTTTATGCTGAAGGTGGCGGTAATGACTCGGATTGCGCGGAAGCAAACGAGAAGCTGTTTAGAAGAACGATGAATCAAAGACAACGGTCGCTAGATGCACTGATCAAGGTGCTTAAGGAAAGCGGATTTCGCGGGGCGACTGGACGTGCGAAGCTGAGCCAGGAAGAAATGATTGAGGAGTTACTGGGTGGTATTCAAATGCCGAAGCTTACGGTTAGTATTGGGCTCCTGGCTGGGTATAGAAGTGGATAAGGGTAGGTACAGACTGGATTACTGGCTTCTCCACAGCGGGGGGGCCAGCACTTTTCATAATTTTCATTTCCCCCCGGCGAAAATTTTGCCGCCCCCAGGAAAGGCCGCCCGGCGAATTTTCGGCCGCCCCCCAGCAAAATGCCCCCCAGCAAATTTTTTTGCTGGGGCCCCCCAGGACTTTTCTAAGCCAAAAATTTTCAATGCTAAAACATAAAGACCTGGACTTTTTTGAGGCGGACATTCGGCAAAATGTGAGTTTATATTACGCTGAGTACTCATAATTTTTTAATGGCGTTCCAAATACCAGTAGTAACTAGTACAATTCAATAATGAACTGAAAAAAGCACAATTATATTAAGACCGTTTCAATGCATACAGCATTCGAAAGTACCTTGCAGCAACAAGTTCAACCCGCCTGAGCCTTATGATAAACTGAAGCTGTGACTAATATATAAAATATATGTTAATCACAGTTTCAATTATAGATTATCTATATTTTATATAATTGTGCTTCTTTCAACTTCTGGTAAAGTTGTCAGTAATATTAGTTGAAATTATTGTTATTAGCGTTTGCGTAGAATTTTTGTCATGTTGAGCGATGAGTAATCTTCAGTTGAGTTGGAAACACGATCTAGAATAAAAAAATGGTTCAAAAAGTTGGCTTGCAAAATTTTGAGCCTGCCCCCAAGACCCCCCAGATCATCTGGGGGCCCCCAGGAAAACTGCCCCCCAGCAAAATTAGCTGCCCCCCAGGAAACTCCTGGGGGCCCCAGCAAACGCCCCCCGCCGGAAATTTTCAAGCTGTGGAGAAGCCAGGATTATAAGGGGACCTGGAAGTAGTGCATATTAATAAATTAAAATGTGAAATTTTTTCAATCATTATGATCGTAACATATGTTTTTAACTTGTTGCAATTATTGCAATTTTGACGCAATATGTTTTTGAAACATTGGGACAATGTTATCAAAATTTTGAATGTGAATTGCTAAATATACTTTGAAAAGATGTATATAAAGTACCTTTTCTTTCAGACAAATAAGCATTCATTGCAGATGCTTGATAGAGCGTATTTCACTGCAGTCGTGTACCGAACAAAATTTGTGGAAATTGCTTCGAGTAAGACAAACCAAGAACAGTAGTTGTAAAATAAATTTCTTTGTTGTTTCCCGAGCATAACGTTAACAACCGTTGGCTAATAACACTGTTTTTATAGTAAAGTACATATTTTGGTCTATATGAGCCAAATTTAATGTATCTTAGCACCAATTGCGAAAACGAGCAAAAACCCGTTTTCAACTCTTCAAACAAGCAAAAAACTGAAATTGTTTAGTTTTTCAGACACGGTTTTTGTCATTCAAACCCTTGTACTCGTCACTTCTTTGGAGTTGCGGAAATTTCCCACCCCTCTCCACATTAAAGCCCACATTCTGCCGGGCCACAGGGATTACCCAGTCAACTAGCAATTTTTTATGCTGCGAGGGCCGGCTGAAGTGGTTAGGTGGCATTAGTAGTTTGAAATAGTATGTTTTTTGTTTTCAAATTACCTATCCTAACCCTTTATGAATGTCTTGCAACCCCATATTCTATAGTAATGATCATATTAATTTTATCGGCCTGCCTACTAAGACTAAGTCAAAACCTAAGCTTCTCAGTCTTTAAGTTCTCAGGCCCCAATCTTCAATCGGTTACGTCTGTATAATTAAATTGGGCCGTGACAATGCTTCTCAAGGCGTATTGCATTATTGTTTTGCAGAAAAACCTCACGAACAACTTAACCCGCGCGTGTTGAAGCGTTTTATCGCGATTGTTGACAAAGTGACTACTATGTTAATTGACTCACGATGCCGGCTGTGTAACTGTATTTCAAAGTTGGATACAATTAATTCAGTTGTTTTATTGATGTCTGACGCGCTAGGTAGCGTTAGCCGGTCAGATTGTAGTGATAACCCTAGTAAAACAGACGATGATTGGTCCATATTTCCACCACAAACTCAAGATTTAATGTTTTGGATTGAAAATAGTCGGCGAGCGGGTGTTGTGGCAGAAAGTGTTGTCAAAGATGTAGCTCAGTTGTACAGGTGTTGCCCGTCGCAGGAAGTGGTCGATTTATGGGTCGATATTCCAGAGTTTGGCCATTGTTGTGGGGTTCCGGATGCGGCGTCGCTGAGGAAGGGCACTGGAGAGTTGCAGGAGGTCTTGGATAATTTGGGTGCTGCCGTGAGCGAGTTCAGTAAGATGAAAGATGATTCAGAAGGCAGTAATGCGGCTGGGATTGCGACGTGGTAAGCAGGAGGTTTGCTATTGGGATAGTTTGAGTGCCCACTCGGCCAAAGCAAGATCCTCGATTTCCCCCAGGTTCTTAAACCCCAATTGCGATTTTACCTCCACCCTGCATGAGCATTTTACACCTTAAGAATAAAAAGCTTTTTTGTGTCGACACACATTTTTGTATTTTTTGTTATAATGTAACGGATAAGGGTGTGAAGTGTGTTTGCGTTTGGTATTCAAGCGATCAACTAAGGGTAGTGTTTTGTGGAGGTGTAGAGATTTGTGTTTAGATATGTACCGTTTAGCCGGTCGTTTAGGTTTCAGGATCTATTGGGTTTTGGTTGTTTGTGTAAATGAAATCGGTATAATAACGTATTAATTTTGAGGCAACTGAGAAACAGTTTTTATGGCTTACAAGTCTTGTCGCATACCTTATCAGTATTATGTGTACACATCCTAGTTTTTTTGCTGATGGGTCGATTTCGCTTGGAAAATTTATTTAAATTTTTTTTAATTATTTCGCCAAAATGCCCCTACATTGACTAATTGTATACTTTTCTGATCGACTACAGTGTTTGTTCTTAATTGAAAATATTTTTTATTTTTAGAAAATTGTTTATCATTTCAGGAATACCGTGAAGGTATTACGCCAACGTGTCAAGGATACCTTAGCAGTATTTAATGATCATCTTAATGGAGTATTTCGTCCCTTGATTTGTGATAGAAGCGAGGCTTTAGATTATCCCACAAAGCAGCGAACGGCAACCTATTTTAACTCGGCTCTTATTCGATGTAAAAGTAAACTTGAAAATTTGGACAATTTTGATTTTGACGCGATATTGTCAGATTTGAAAACGAATGAAAGATATGATGTTACCTTGCCAGAGATTGTGGCGAGTAGCTTGGATACAGTCGAAATAGTGATTCTTGCAATTCAACGCGTGCTTGGAGCTGCAAAGGATCAGCCAGCTAAAGACGACAGGATACGGGCAGGAACAGTCACAGTGGTGGAACTGCAAGATCGACCTCTGGCAAGCAAGTTGGAGATAGCTGTTCGCATGGTAGACGCGCTGCAGCTGTCTGTAGTAAGTTTTACCAAATGGGGGGAGGATAGCAGAATGTTCGAGAGAATTGCTAGTTCCACGCTGGTTTCGAGGTGTCTGTGGCCGCAGTTGAGTTCATGAGATTACGTTTCAAAGCTCTCGGTTATGACGACCTTACGATAGGAATTTTTATTGCCTTTTAGGATACTGTTTTATTTTGCAAATCATTGTAAGGATATCGGTCTTACTATTTCGTCTAATTTTTCTTAAGGTTTCCGCTGGGATTTTAATCACAATGCTCTTTTTGAGAGCAACGTTTGATAACCCAATTTGGATTAGTTTTAAATGGATTCTGTTGTGCGGTTTAACACAGGCTGAGGTTTTGCATGAACCTGAGGCCAGACCCGTAACAATTCTTTGGGTTCCCCTATACTCGCCGGCCGGCGGCGCACACCACCACACGACGCCGCGCGTAGTGACAAATAATTTTTAGGTAACGCATGGCGCCGGATCCTGCCACGCAGAACATGTAAATTTAGTTTTATTTGTGACGCGCCACACCGTGCATCGGTGAACAGCGCCTCGCGGCATCGAGTGTCAGCAAACGAAGGCGTCCGGTGACTCGCTTCTTTCTGGGAATGGCACAGAACAGTATACTGTATCACTTAATGTTGTGTTTATGTTAGTATCCTCTAGATTGCTCCAAAGATAGACCAATATGTTCGTGCTATATCGCAGTACAGATATAACGCGTCACGAAGCTTTGTATCACTTATTTGGCATACTATGTCACTGGTCGATACGTACTGTATAATGACGGCTTACTTAGCTAATAGTTTGGTTTGTTATCAAATGCAAATTGCGCGGTTGATGCAAGTCCTTTGCGCGGGCTTTATAAAGTTGTGCTTGAATGTAAGTTTTAGCATTGGTTTTCTTGTTAGTAGATATATGACGTGTTTGAGAATGGTTTACTTAAAGTTGTTGTAACTAGTATTGAGTGATTGCTAGGCAAATCATTTAGTGAGTTTGTTTCATTGGCGTTTTTCTTATATTTGGAGATAGGTGTGAAACGGAGGTTTGCGCTCCACTTGATCTTTAAGCACAAGTAATAACCAAAAATGTGGTGGGTAATCTTATCACAAAGTGTTTTGTTAGAAACACTGCATTCAAATGGAACATATAAGTAATTCATTACCTAGTGTCTCAGGTGAAGAGAGACGAGTGGTCGTGTCTCGCTGTCGTATTCCATCAGTTTCAAGTATGTATGTAGCCGGTATAACAGATAGATTATTACGAGTATAAGGTGAACTTTTATTAATTTCTGTATGTATATAAGTTACATGCTACATAATTAATGTTGTGCAATGTAGGTATATTGAACTTTGTATTTTAGGGTTATGTAAATCCAATCCCTAAAATGGAAACAACTGGAAATTCTGACAGCGGACGAGCTCAATCGTTGGAAGATATTGAAGTAAGCTGGATTGGGCTTTGTATTATAGTTTTGAGGACCACATGGTTTGGCTGGTATTCGTACTATGTGTATCGCTTACTACCGGTATGTGATAGGTTCGGCAGCTTTTGAACGAGTAAACCAAACGGTAAAGTTTGAAACTGCCACAATTTTGAAATTCATGACTGCAGTAAATAGCCTGTTTGAAAACCCCTACGCAAATTTTAGTACACGACCTCTCGCAAAAACGACAATAGGTATGTTCCTACTACCTGAAGTTATGTTGGATCTGAACTCGAGATGTTCCGTGACTGGGGACCAGAAAAGATTTTTAAAAATCCAAAATAGAATAAACTAGTTGTAATTAATACCTCGTTCGTAAGTTAGCAGTATTTGGATTGCTATGTCAAAATGGTATTTTAAGGGCGGTGGTTTCGGAGAAGGAGAAGGATCAACAGATGTGTCGTCTAAAGTTTATGATATGAGTCAATTAGAAGACTCACGGTCTAAAGATACCGAACCTGAGGAGGCCCCTGGGGAATCAGATGACTTAAACTTAAATCAACAGAAACCAGTGAACAACAATGATCAACCAATCGAAGTGGATGATGATTTCGAAGGAGCAGTGGAAGATTTAGATATCGATGACGATGCAGGAAAGATAACAGGTTATTGATCCAAAAGCTTTCAATTTTCTTAACAATAATTTTTCTTGAACTTAGAATGTTTTATATGAATTTCAGTTATAATATATTTTTGTTTTGCATCCTTTACAAGGAAAAATTTCATTTTGCCACCGAAAACACTATGAGGTAGGGTTGCACGTGTCAATTTTCAAAATTGTCATGCGTTAACCCTACCCTAACGCAAAAATTGCGTTAACAGTACCCTAATCCGTGTCACAGCTCTACCCTAATACGTCTCACAAACCATTTTGTAATGCACGTTAAGGTAGGGTTATTGCAATTTTTGCGTTATGGAAGGGTTAATGCTTGACAACTTTGAAATTTGACACGTTGTGTTAACCGTACCATATAGTGTTTTCGGTTGTGAAAGATGCATTATAGACGCTAGTGATAGCGATACTGAAGGAAAGGGGAACGACGAACCGGAACCAGACAAACGAATTGGAGATGTCGGCGAAGCACAAGACGAACAGATTGACTCGAAGCTGTGGGATGCGGACCCAGAAGATGACAGTAGCGCTAATGACCAGGCGAAGACGTTCGACCATGGGAAACAAGGCGCTACCGAGAAGACTGACAAACTGGCGGCCGCTGATCGTGTGGAAGGTAAAAACGGATTATTGATGTGTCGATTCCGAAATTTTTTGCCAATACCGATATCAATTTTAATACGCGATGCTTACAGAAACGTTAGAATTACTGCATAATACAAAATGTAGATGCGAACGCTTAAAACCTAACAATCTTAAACGACTATATTACCGTGAGAACTGTTTATCTCGATCAATTTCTTTCAAACACAAAGGCAAAATACATTCATACTATTCTGGAAGTTTGCCTTTGCGGAAATACGAAATGTTCGTTACCCAATCAGCACTGAATACATTAATAAGACGAAACAAAAACGCTTGAATTATAAATAGAGGCAGGTTTTTGCCATTCTCTCTAAATAATATTTTTGTGGTTTGGGTTTCTTTACTCTGCAGCCGCGATTTATCCTTTTTAGCGAGCTCTCTGTTTCAAAAACTAGCCATGTAACTTTTTATGTGAAGACGTTAATGCTCTCTAGGCAATAATAATCTTGGTTAGATGTTAACACACATTAGAAGTTAAGTTTATTTGCAACTTTTGTTTTTGCTGAATATTTTTACTTGTTTCAGTATTATTACAATAAAATAGTCGTTCTGTATTTACAGAACTCGATACCGATGGCACTGAATTAGACAACCGCCAGGAACAAAATGAAGACGCCGAGCAAAATGACCAGGACATAACAGAAACAGGAGCGCCGGATGGCGATGAACAGTTTGATTTAGAAAATATCAATTTAGACGATGGATCTGAAAATGATGAAGGAGAAGGTAGCGGAGATGAAGCGAACTCTCTTTTGGATGTTTCCAAGGAACATACACAGTTGGATAGTGCTGCCGGTAAGTGTAAGCGTTGCTAAAGGCCAAGTGGTTAGTAGGTATATGCAGGTTGTCGTAAGTTGTAAATTGGCTTAAAATAAGGAACCATATTGTCAGCTGTGTACGGCACCTAACACTAATTAGTATTACGTGGCGTACTGCTAAAATGTGCTAAATATCGAAGCTCGCCTTGAACTTATCATTGAGTTAGAGTAAAATGCTTACACTAGTTTGAAAATTGCAGTCAAAGTTCGTATTGCTGTGCAAAGCAGTTTTGGGTTGCTTCAGGGTTAGAAAGCAGTCTTGTGTATCACTCTCATTAGTGCTCAAGGCGCAAGAAAAGAATAATGCTAGTTTTCAGTGACAGCGGCAACAAATTTAACGTAAACAACCACAAATTTAATACAAACTGTTTGTTTTTAGAAGGTAGTGATGAGGAAAATGACGCCGGTGTCGAACCTGGCGAGGAACAACAGGAACATGCGACAGAACAGGAGCAAACAGCAGACGATCAAGCGTTACAGCAAGGTGAACAGCTGAAAGAGGATAGCCGTCACATTGAGACTCAAGAAGTACCTTCTGTGAGCGAGACTGGGATAGGCAAGTCTTTAAAAGCACTGTATATTTTAGTTTTTGTCCCTAATCGTGTTGGAATGGAGGTAACTTCTTACATAATATCTCAGACGTAATTTTCGCGATCGCGTTTTCCATCGCAGCTCTGATCGCGATCGCTCGTATCTCGAGCGCCAACACTCGCAAACGCTATTGGAACGGCTCTGGGCGGACTACTACGAGCATAATGGTGACTGCAGCCGCAATTGCCTTGTGTTAATTTTTCAATCATTTGTAAACCCGGGTAAAACCGCGGTTTGAGACTCAACTGTGATCCGTGTATAGACTCAGCTATTCGCGAGAAAGCCATTACAAATCATTTGTAAACGCGGGTAAAACCGCGGTTTGAGACGCAACTGCGATCGTTGTGACAGCCATTACCGAATACTGTCCTTGGTTGTATTTTCATGTTTTACAAGTAGAAACTTACTCCTACGGGATCGTAAAAAATTTGCATAATGCATAACAATGCTTTGGATTTGTTCTTCACCATTTGGTTTAACGGATCCAATATATTATAGGTTCGTCTCTAAATCAGCAAAGCACAGTTCGTGAAATGAGTAACAATGTTGAGAATGAAAATGATAAGCAGACAGATTCTAACCAGCTGGTACCCGATGACGTAATAGATGATAAAAACAATGACGTCATTTATGAAAAGAAAAATCGCAATAAGCGAGCCAGAGATAGCGAGACTGGTGGAGATGTAAAGAGGTCAGAGCCGCATGCTGCAAGTCAAGCGGAAGAGAATAGAACGCAACGTCTATCGAAACGGAGAAAGGTCGGTGTAAAGAAAATCATTGAGGGTAGGGAGTGAGAGGCTTTTCGTGGAAGCTTTATCTCTACGTAACCTCTGTGTATAGTGCGGTTTGAAATTTTTTCATGATGCAATTTGTTCGGAAATTAGAATGTTGCAGGCATCAGTTTACTGTTGTCTGTTTTATGTTCGTTCCGGTGTTTAAAGCAAGGCGATGTTGGCTGTTGAAAATGCAAAAATATAACAAAAAGTTCCTGAGACAGTAGTATTATGTTTAATATTGTGTTTTGGCAAAATCCCTGGCTAGAGCGTGGTATTATTGGGCGGTTAAGAGGTACAAGTTTGCGTAGACTATGACATCGTCCAAGATTTGGTTCATTTTCACGGGGGCCCGTATTCTCAACAGTGTCTAGCATTTATCAACATTTAGCAATGGATTTGCAAACAAGTTAACTACGGCAGCTAAAAATGTCAAACCGGCAAGTTGAAGCAACCAAATGCAAATGATATCCACAAATTCCGAAGTTCTAGCGATCGAATGTGAATGATGTGCCAACTTTCTAAGTTCTTGATTGGTTAGTGTTAAATTTATACGGCCTATCTACCTGGTGATAGGAGCTATACATTTCGAGAAACCCAAAGTTTCACGTTGAATCCTAATAGGCCATGCTCAGTTTGGTTAATCATAATATTAGGTCGAGCAATCGCTTGCCAATGAAAATGACATAGCCAGTAACGACGAAATACAACGGTCGTCAGCGACATCTGATCAGCCGATAACAGAAGAAGCCGAAGAAAGTGAAGCAAATCAGAAATCGAATGTTTATTCACATGATAGTGGTGTGTTTTCGAAAGATGAATGTATTTTTTGTGTGGTCATTTATTATATAATCATTAATATGGGAAAAATTTTAGAATGTGGGTTACGCTTTTTAAAAAATTTTGAAAGGGGTTTGCTTCTCCAATGATAGAGCAGATCGGTGGTCTTTATCTGTCTTAAAACAAATTAATTGTCATAAAATTACTAACAAAATGAAAGTAGTTTTGACACTACTGGTTTTTATGCAAATCTAACGTTTTCTAATTTATTGGCCAGGAAAGATCCAGATGGCAAAGTTTTTAGCAGCGATTTATTAGTGGAATTCCAAGAGCGTATGCATTGGTTTTTATTGAATATAAACGTAATTTCTGATTTTTCACTCCAATTGCAGCCACTGGTTCCAAAAATCAAATGAATTTTCTTAAAACTAAATATAATTTCTTATTTTTGCAATAAATCTGTTTTACTGTATATTTTAACAAAAGTTGCGGCATATTATTTTTATTTAATAGTCTTACATCAATTTTTTAGGTCCGGATAGTAGAAGTCAATATCAACTGCAATGGGATCATGCGAGTTTTGACGAAGCAAAGCGCCAGAATATTTGCAATAAACTTAGAGATACAGCTGATGAAGTTATGGAAGTTGTAGATTTGACCGATGATAATCAGGTAAGTGTTGCGTAAATAGTTTAATGAAATGAAGGCTCACCGGGTGCCTTTTCAGATTTTTGTTTTTCTTTTGGTGCAGATATTAGTGTAGGATGCGACGCAGTTGAAATGCGTTATGAAAATGTTTGTTAATTAATTTTCATCTGCTTAAACATTGCTCGAAAGTATTTTATTTGTGTTTTAGGATGATTCGTCGGAAAATCTTGATGAAAAACAGAAAGGTTCCAGAGTTTCAGACAAAACGAATCGAAATGTTTTTCAAATAACAACCGAAGATGAATTCAAATCAACCGAAGCTGAACCTGAGGTTGAATCAAACACTGAATTAGAGATATTTACTCGGACAGATCATTCGACTATTCATACAGTGTTGGACTTTTATGATAGGGTAAGGGTTTTAACAAAGTTACCAGCAGGCAGGAGCAGTCTCAAAGGGGTCTACCGTTCTGGACAGTTGAATTTTCAGCAGGAAAATTGTTATGCCAGCTTAAAAACATTTTATCTTCAGTGATAGCACGTGTATTGTTAGCAACAGGTGTGTGTTTAGAGCTTTTTGAAATTTTACTAGTTGTAAGTTTCCGACTACACTAAGTTTCCGACTACACAGTACAGTAAATTGTGAACGAGACACGCGCATACTGTTGCACGGATTACCAAGCTATGCTATATTTGAGAGCTTTAAATTTTGCGTAAGTGGAAATCGCAAGACGTTTCTTGATCATTTATCATTTTGCTTGTTTCAGGCGTTATTTTTTCAAAATTTGCCTTCAACTAGCACATCTGCGGGCGTGGAATTTAGTCACTCTGAGTTGTTTAAACAGCCTGCCGGTATTCAAGAATCTGAAGATGGTTGCGCCCGGTGGAGCTCGGCAGTTGCTGAAACGTCTGCGCTTTGTGGACAATTAATGGAGAATTTGCGGCTGATTCTGGAGCCAACGCTAGCGAGCAAGCTACAGTAAGAGTTATTGCTTTTATTTCCTGTATTTGAGTTTAGTTTCAATAAAATTTTGGTGTTCGCTAGAATTCAGCAAAAAAAATTAATTCCAGTTTTTCTTGAGGAACTTTGGTATACTACTTTTGACTTTGACATGAACACTGCGTGGATAATTTATTTTAATTGAGTAAAGCGGAACAAATATTTGCATATTATAGTGAATCTAGTTATATTATGAAATTTTGTCGCTATTATCGTAATCCCAAAAATGTTTACTTCACCTGAATATATAGCAACGGGTTTCGATAGGAATAGCTATGCTGGTTGCATCCCGCTGTCTTTGTCACATAGTACAAAAATCTCTTCGATAAATCGCTATTTCACTATTGTAAGATTTGCGGACTTTCAGCATCGACTTTTGAAGCTCGTTAATTAATTTTGTCATTCATTTGAAAGGGGTGATTACAAAACTGGTAAACGCTTGAATATACGAAAATTGATTCCGTACATTGCTAGTCGGTTTCGTAAAAATCGAATTTGGCTTCGTCGTACAAAACGTGCCAGACGCGATTATCAGGTTCTGATTGCAATTGATAATTCCTCAAGCATGGACGATAATTGTTCTAAAGAGGTAAGGCCAATGGCTGGCATGCTCAAATAGCTTTAGTGCCTACGAACAGGTGGTGTCTATACCCGTTTAAACGCAGCAATATGCGTTCCCGCTATATTATTATATATGCTTCCAGACGGCATGTGTATTTGAATTTAGAGAGTAAAATACAACGTCCGTTCGAAGATAATAATTAAGGTCGTGAGTTTGAGCTTTTCGCCCTCTTGCTTTTCGAGATTAATAAATAACTTGTATAAATGGTTCTGCGCTCGACTGTGTCTAGATTGTCGTACCAAGTTAAACACAATATTGCTTGTGTTTCTGTTTTTTTCAGCTCGCATTTCAGTCCGTAGCACTGTTGGGGCTAGCGCTGCGTCAAATTGAAGTTGGCCATGTTGGGGTTTGCAGTTTTGGCGAGACGGTTCAATTGTTGCATGCACTTGGCGATGAGTTTAGCGATATTGCTGGTGCGCGAACACTGTCGCAGTTGAGGTTTGATCACACGAAGACAGATATTGCTCAGGTAAGTCAATAATCTATTGTATTTTATTTAAGAATTGCTCAGGTAAGTCAATACTCTGTTGTATTTTATATAAGAATAATTGTATGAGAAAAATATAAGTTTTGAACTGCTGCCACGTAGGTGAACGGGGCGCAAGATGAAATTATTTGATTTTGTTTTCTTTATTTCCTTTAACCCTTGCTTTTTCAGAAGTTTTTTAACACTAATGTGTTAGCTGTCTGGCACGTTGCTTTTCTATACTTTTGAATATTCATAAATATTTTTTTCACATTTAAGTTGATTAGATTTGTGTCGAAATATTTCGGACAAGAGGTCTCCAGTCGTCGCCTGCCATCTAGCAGCGCTAGCGAACTTCCAGCTCAACTATTGTTAATTTTGTCAGATGGTCGTGGTATTTTTGCCGAAGGGGTTCAAGTTTTACGAAAATCACTTCAAACAGCAATGCAGGCTAGGATATTTATTGTGTTTGTTGTGTTGGATGATTCGTCGAATAAAGTAAGGATAGAGCGTTTTATAATGGTTTACTTTAAGCTAAACTTTTATTGTGGAATATGTGTTAGTGTAGGTCTAATAAACTTTGGTTATGGCTTATGTAGTAGGGGTCAGTTTAGGCCTTGGCTTTTTAGGTTTAGGCATATAGGCTTTTTATTGCGGTTTAAGTGTGGGCCTTTGTACACAAGCATTATTTCGTGGGCCTACGATAGTTTTTAAAGCAAACACAGAGTTTTTTTCCGTAAACATTTTTTGCGAAACTTAGAATATGTACCTTCCTAAGCGAAACGAGAATGATTGGCCACAAAATGAATCAGATCATACCAATATTTTTAAATGCTGCATTTTAAACGGTGTTTTGCCTTGTTAATCATATTTTTGTTTGTTCCAGGATTCTATATTAGATATTAAGGTGCCTGTGTTCTCAAAAACTGGCGAGGTATGTAAGAAATAATTTGTTAAAGTTTGTTTGCGAAGATAAAACAGCACGTATTGTTTTGTGTTTGTAGGAACAAACGTGACACCCTGTTGGTGCAGCGGGGTTTAAAATAGGGTCCAACCCTCCCCCTTTGTCATTTTAATCCAGGCTTTGTAAAAAAATTTATAGTTCTTTACGTCACACTAGAAACCTTCTAAAAGTGTTTACAGAACGTAATACCATGTCCGAAATCCTGGTTACGTCCTTGCTCCCGTCATTAGATAAAAACATTCTAAACATTTGATCCGATAAATAAGCCTGATAAATTTTGCTTACTTTCTCAAGAAGTTACGTTCCTATTACTTAGTGGCGTGATATATTCTGAGCAAGCGCTGCAGCGATAGCTTCATGTTATTTGAGAAGTATATACTTCTGGTTTCGGTTTATAAGTATTTATTCACTGTTTCAGTTGGTGGAAATGCAACGATATTTGGACAAGTTTTGCTTCCCCTTTTACATTATTCTTCGTCACATCAAGAACTTGCCTGCAGTGCTTGGTGAAGCACTGCGCCAGTGGTTTCAGTTGCTGTCGTCCAGAAATTGATATTGCGCGAAAATTAGCGAACTTGAGAATATATATAAATGTTAATAACTTTAAGTTTATTGGATAGCGCTAGGGTTTTATGCAAGGGTTTTTATTAATGAATTATGACGCGGTACTATAATTAATACTAATGGACATCTGCGCCAATCGTAATAATCTTGCCGTGAAACCAGCCATATTTCCTGTCCCAACCCAGGTTTTTTACTTCACTAAAAATTTCTTATGAGTTAATTTGATATAACGACTCAGCATCAGTATGTAATGTAGAAATGTTGATTCCAACTCTAACTTCAACTAGCATTCATAAAACACTATGGTAAGGTTTAGGCAACTATATAATATACTCACAATTTCTATATATGTGGTTTCTAAATTGATGTCAAATCACGCCACCAGCAGGATTTGTACCATTTAAATCGCTAAAGCATGCCCTTTTGTCAAATTGCGGTTGTCTCATACCTTAAGCCTTAAGCGTGATTTTTAGCTTAGAAACTACCGAAATTTAAATTGCGTCGAATCATTCATGATGTTTTTTATCCGTACGCCTAAATTCGGTATCAAAATTAACGTCTAACTACAATTAATAATTGAACTAAAGTTGCTGAGTTCATTAATCAATTATAATCGAACAAGCGGTAACGAATGTATACAGTGTTGCTCAAAAGTATTGCAATGTTGAACTAGACACTGTTCATTTTCGAAACTGGTGGAGGTGCTGCAAGGTTATTACTGCTTGCGACAAGGCATTCCAGGCTAATCTGAGTTGCTTTGGACTTGTTGTTTTTGCAAAGTTGAAAATGTACCTGAAAAATTCTTTGTTGGATTTCTTGGTCTTGATCTCCTTCGCTTGGCTGTACGATGTTCATTCAATTTGAGGTGTTGAAGAATTCATGGTATAAGAACTTTGTGTATGCCATTTTTTGCAGTATACGTACTTTGTATATTGTGGTTCTCTAGTTTAGACGTGATGATTCATTTTGTTATTTTATTGTAATACAATTATTTGTTTTTCACTAAGGCCGTTTTGTTATTGGTTTTTGTTGAAATTTTATCAAAAACAATAAACTGGAGTTTATACAATTTGAGCGACAATTGCGGTTTAAATGTGTTTTTTTATATTTATTAAATAGTATGTAAAATTTGAAAATATATAATATTTTTAGTGTTTTTTATGAAGTGAGTGTATAGTTTGATTGTGTGGTTAAAAAGAAAATGTAGAGGTAGTTTAAATAAATTACAGAATAAATAAATAAAAAATTTTTATAAGTGTTTGGGGGCCAAACGCCCCCCGGCCCCAAATAGGAAATTTGCCGCCGTTAGTTAAGCAACAACATAATTCGTGTGACGCAACGATGCGCCTTCAGGGTGGAGGTTTCCTTATTTTCCAATCTTGGGGAATTCGCACATGAACCAATTTGGTTTAATTTCATGCGTTGCTCCGGTGTTACGTCGTTCCACTGTCTCTGTTGTTCGGCTATCTCAATGCTCCGTTGTCAACAATTCTCCTGTTTCAAGTCTTAACTATATAAAGTACATACCATGCTTCTCAACTGTCCGTACTGACGCCGCTGTCCCAACTGTCCCCATTGTTATAATCGCAACTGTCCCAGCCGACCTTACTTTCCCACTCTCCCAATTGTTCCCTAATGTTACCATAACTGTCCCAATTGTTCCCACTATCTCAACTGTCCCAATATTGTTCCCGCTATTCCAACTTCTCAGCTGTACATCCTTTTCCAACTGTCCTGTACTGTCCGTGCTCCACCATCTGCCCTGCTGTTCCAACTTTCCCCACTATCCGATGCGTGTACTCCTGGCACATTGCTGTCCTGGGACAATGGGATGGCCATTAGCGTATTAACATTGGCCGCACGTCCTATTTTCAACGGCGATGCCATAGCGTAGACTTTGTGCTGTATAGAATAGTTTTTTGGTTTGGTAAAGCCGTTAAGCTTAGTGTTACCCTTATCTTTATAGAGACTATAAGTACGTAGGGTAGGAATATGACTTAAGTTAGTATTACGACCATAAAGTTTTACAATTAGTCTAAAGTTTATGAAAAAATTTTAATCCAGTTGATACGTGCAAGAAACCGGACCGGATGGGTATATATTTAGGCTGAACATTGTATCTGTTATTTCAGAATTTGAAAACTACTGCGATATCATTCAACGCCTCCTATCTAACCGGAGCTGAAAGTCAACAAACATTGGTCTTTGTAAATTTTTTCAAAAAATGTCGATAAACAGATTTCAATAGTATACTATGCAAACCTTGACAATCTTCAAAATAAACCATCGAAAGTAGATTTCGCTTCCATGTATTATGAAAATCTAAAATACAGCAGATAAAGTGAATACCTATCTCCAACTGGTGTTATTTCACAATATTACAAAAAAGAAAATTAAAATGAATTTTTCGGTTTTTCAAATTCCGGTTCCGGTAAATTGTAAATCCGTTTACACTCTGCGCTGCTGATTAATGAATACTTGCGTCCGTCGCACCTTAAATTGAATTTGTTTGGTTTGACTCCGTCTGATTTAAACGACTGCAACGGAGATTCTATCGAAAGTTAGTCTTCCCTCGAACTATATATGAGTAGTTTTGCGTTCCATAATTTTAGAAGGAACAACATTGGAATATACTTAGACGCTAGATCATGAAAACGTTAGCCCGTTTTATTTTTAGTGATACCCCGCTTTCAGCATCGAATTCCGAAACTTATGATGGGCAGCTGCCAAATGTTTTGAAACGCAATTTTCAACAAAAAAATTTTCTGAGGGGAAAAATTATAAGATAGGGAGGGGCCTTGCCATTTTGTCACAAGAAGTTTCTGACGAGATGCGCACGCCCACCCGCCCTCCCTTGCATCCGCCAGTGCCCGCGCCCGCATTCAGACCGCATATAGTAGCCTTAAATTTTAGACTAAGTGTTTGCTTGTGCTAGGCTTTAGCTTTATTTTAGACTTGTGTTTAATACGCTGAGGACTCTTAAACTTACGTTTTGGTGGTTACATTGTTAAAAGTAATATCGGTCCAAATTTTCAGGACCCGCTCTAGTCTTTATATGGGAACATAATGCCGATTGGGCTTCTTATAACCTACCGTGATTTCAATTTAAGTTTGAATTTTTAAAGACTTAAATTTATATACGTTCACTTTTGGTATGGACTACTGCAGAACCAAAAATGTAATATTTTCAACAGTCAGAAATTTATAACTTTTTCATGTGTTACTGTGAGCGGCGCGCTGATTTGAATTGCGTTATTTTTGTGTTTGATGACTGGTAGTGATGGGCATCGGATATTTTTTCATATCGGGATATCTCGGATATCCGAAACTCGATTTTGCATTTTTTAGGTTTCCGAACCTCAATTTTTGTTTGTTAACATAAGCACTTGTTTTAACTTGTTGTTCTTAAGAATGTGCCCTGACCCAGAAGCTGATTGTTATGAGCGTAAGCGATATAATTCTAAAAATTGTTATTTATTAAACAAGTGCTTCAATAGTTCTGGGTATTCGGTTTTGAAGTTTGCTAAAAACTACCGAATACTTGCGTTGGCAACCTGAAATTGAATTGATTTAGCTTGTCCTCCGCCTGATTTAAACAGCTGCAAGAGAGATTCCATCGAATGTCACCCTTCCCTCGAACTATGTATACATGAGTCGTTTTTCGTTCCCATAAGAATGGGCCACATTGAAACATACTTACGCTAAATCGTACAAACATCAACTCAAGCTACTTTTAGTGGTGCCCCGCTTTCAGCGGCGGATACAGACATTTCTGACGGGAGGAATGGTAAATGTTTGAAACGCAATTTTTCCCAAAAAAATTGTCGGAGGAGAAAATTGTAAGGTAGGGAGCAGGGACCTTTTTTCATTATAGCACTAAACAATTTTGTGAAGAAAAATATTGTAAAGTAGGCAACTTATCATTTTATCAAAGTAAATTTCTGACTTAACGCCTACGTCGCCCCCCTCCCTTTGGATCCGCTTTCTCGCTAGACCGTTATAGATAAGGCTTAAGTACTAATTTTTTTGCTTGGCCTTAGGCTTAAGCTTTATTTTAGACATGTGTTTATCACGCTGAGGAGGTTTAAACGTAAGAATATGTTTTGGTTGTTACATTGCTAAAACTAATATTGGTCCAAATCTATAAGATCCGCTCTAATCTTCGTCTTGATGTATCGGAGCATAATGCCAATTTCAATCTTCACAACCTTCTCTGATGATTTCAATTAAATTTTAACTTTTTAAAACTTGAATATATACTTTAACTTTTTGTTATCTTTATATGGACTGCTGTGGAAACAAACATGTATTCTCAACAGTTCAGAAATGTACATTTTTTATGACTGCGTGTAGAAGTGACGCGCCGAGTTGAATTGCGTCATTTTTGCGTTAGATGACTTGTTTAGCGCACCTAATTTACTACCAATTTTTTGCCACGTAAAAGTTGATGTGCTTTTTGGTATACTGCCGTACGTACGGACGGCGCCGGACGTCATCGGAAGTATAGTTCCATCTAGCTAATATTTGTCTCAAACTCAAAAGACGAAGCGCGCAAACACTAAACTACGTTTCATACGCAAGGTCCACTGCAGGACAGAGCTCATGACAGTATTCATTCAACAAGATGTAAGAAAAGAAATGTTCAATATGATACAGAATTATAACAACTTTTCTGGCAGTAGCTCTTAATTTTACGAACAATATACACCGAAAAAATAAAACGTATTCACAAAAATAGTGAAGAAGTTCTGTTTTCTGACTGAGGTCTGAATGAATACAGAATTTCTTTTCGTCAGGTACAGCTACTTTTAGCGGTGAAACAATTCAAAGTATTTCAAAACATTTTTTACACCATAAGTCAAGAAATCAAGATTTTAAATTATCATGTAACAATTATGCAAGAATGTGGTTTAATATTCTAACTGAGGTTTGGAAACAGAATTTCTTTCGTCAACTCCAGCTACTTTGGTGGTGAAATCATGCAAATTATTCCAAAAAATTTTGGACTATAGTATTTCGGATATCCGGCGGATATCCAGATACCCGGATATCCGGATACACGTCTCTTTTCGGATTTATATCCGGATATACGGTGCCCATCTGTAATGACTGGTTTAGCGTACACTGCAAAAAATGGTGAGTTAAATTGACTCTCTCCGAAATAGGCTTTTTCTGACTACACAAACTGAGTCAAAATTCGACTCCGCCAGAGTCAAACAGAGTCAAATTTGACTCAGGTGGAGTCGAATTTTGACTCCGTTTATGAAGTCAGGAAAAGCCTATTTCGAAGAGAGTCAGTTTGAATCACCATTTTTTGCAGTATAAGTACCTATTTAATACTGTTAATTTTCAATTGCTTCTGACTAAAAATAAAAACTCAGACTATTAAAAAGCTCTTTTGCATCAAACGAATGAAGCTGTTTATTCATAAACTTAGTGGCCCGTGTTACTATAAAGGCCGTCCCAATTTCCCGGGACAGAAATATACCCGGAGTGCACACTTATGCGCTCCTATTTACATATGCACAGGTAGAAGATATACGTAGGATATATAACTGTCCCATCTGTCCCAACTGTTTCAACTGTCCCATCTGTCCCAACTGTTCCATCTGTCCCATCTGTCCCAGCTGTCTCAACTGTCTCATTTGTCCCAATGTCTCATCTGTACCAACTGTCTCGCTTTCCCAATTTATTTTTTGTATTTACTCCTTGTACATTGCTGTCCCGGGAAAATGGGACGGGTACTCCTGGTACATTTCTCTCCCGGGAAAATGGGACGGCCTTTAGGGTAACATTGGCCAATTTAGTAATTATGGTGTGTATATATATTCAAAGCAAATTTTCCACTGGGTTACTTTAAGATATTGTTTAAAAATACGAAGTTATTCTACCGATAAAATATACTAAACTGAAGTTTTTAAGTTAACATGTTTTAAAAATGAAGATTTTTATCATCATGGAATAATTATGCAGATATTTCGACTCACGGTTGAATGCAGAATTTCTTTTCGTCAACTCCAACTACTTTTGTTGAGAAACAATGTAAATTATTTCAAAAATTTATTTTACATAATATAGCGTTTGAGATATCCAGCGGATATTCGGATATCCGGGTACACGTTTCATTTCGGATACATATCCGTATATTTTTCGTATGTGGATTTTCGGTGCCTATCTATAATTGCACTGCAAATAATGGTGAGTCAATTTGACTCTATCCGAAATAAGCTCTACGGGACTACACAAACTGAGTCAAAATTCGACTCCGCCAGAGTCAAGCGTGCGACTCAGTGAGTCGAATTTGACTCTGGCGGAGTCGAATTTTGATTCAGTTTGTGTAGTCCCGTAGAGCCTATTTCGGGGAGAGTCAATTTGACTCACCATTTTTTGCAGTGTGCGACATGTGTTTCAATACGCTCCGGCTACGTCTATTAGGCGCCAACTGGTGCTGAAAGCTGCAAAAATGATTCACTGGCATTACCTCTACGCAATTTTTTTTCAAAAACCCCGTGCATCATTAAATTTGCAAAATATCCACGTATGCGTTCTGAGACTTTGCAGTCCAGAATTTTAACTTGTGGTTTAAATTTATATAAAGCTGGAACACCCCACGTATTTTGGCAGCGTTTCAGCAAAGTCACAATATGTAAATTAATGGAAGTTTGCAAAGACATAAACAGTTGTTTCGATATTTCTTAGTGTCAACATTATTGCTTAGATGTTTTGTGTTTTGTTCATTTAGGCATTGATAGGATATATGTTGTCTTTAGCTATGTTCAAGTTGCGAAGTGCATTTTCCACTACAGAGTAGAATCCCGGGTTCAGTCTATCCTTTATTAGGAGTGCATGAAATACCGAACCAATAACCAGTAAAAATAAAATGATGATTTGGTTGTTTGAGTTGTCACTTAGGCTTCAAAGTTTAGACAAAACCTGCTTAAAACAAATACTCTTGAACATAGGCCAAAACCCAGTATAAAAGGTAGTTGTTTTTTGTTCTTCAATTTTTACTAAATACGCGTTGGAGACGTTAGCCTAGTTGCAGTTGGCCGTCGGGTTCCAGTGTGAAAAACCGCTTTCCTAACTGGTTTTATCATTTCATCAAATATTTTGGCGAAAGCATTTTTTTGTGGTTTTTGTTTTTTTTTTTTTTTTTTTTGTTTTTTTTTTTTTTTTTTTTTTTTTTTTGTTTTTTATTTTTTTTTTTTTTTTTTGTTTTTTTTTTTGTTTTTGTGGGTTTTTTTTTGTTTTTTTTGGTGTTTTGTTGTTTGTTTTTTTTTTTTTTTTTTTTTTTTTGTTTTTTTTTTTTTTTTTTTGTTTGTGTGTTTTTTTTTTTTTTTTTTTATTTTTGCTTTGTGGGTGGTTGCTTTTTCTTTTTGTTGGTGGCGCGGTCGGGTCGTTTTCTTGTGGCTTTTCGGTGTCGGCGCGGTTTCGGTGGCTGTTTTCTTTCTTTTCATTATTTTAGGTTGCTGTTCGTGTGTATTTCCTGTGTGTCAAAAATTGTCCTATGTTTCTGAATTATTGGTTTGTGTGCAGGCATTGCAGTAACAGGCTCTCCTTGATATGGAACAGGATGATTGTTAATTTGTGTTGATTCCGGGTAGAACCCGGCACTTTTTCT
This sequence comes from Enoplolaimus lenunculus, assembly GCA_030248215.1. Lineage (NCBI taxonomy): Eukaryota > Metazoa > Nematoda > Enoplea > Enoplida > Thoracostomopsidae > Enoplolaimus > Enoplolaimus lenunculus. The sequence goes on along the minus strand of JASANG010000273.1, from coordinate 510,752 downwards.
TCGGAATAAAGCGAAGCTGCGTCAGAATAGAAGCTTGGCGCTCCGTAATTATGATGCTCCAAAGGCGTAATGTCCGGCGCCCCGTAATTTAGCTGGATCTCGCTTTGAACCAACATATTGTCACTATTGTGTCCTTGCTGTGCGTCGCTCTCTGTCCTACACTAATGATAACTGACAGTAGTATATGAGGAGTAGTAGCTCCAGAACTACACTACCACAGTTCCTGCAGGATCCACGGCTCGGGGGACCAGTGAGGCGAACAATTTTTTTAGCTGCCTCGTCATGCGTGAAATCGGAAAACAGATATTACAGTGTACAAGTTTCAAAAATGTTTTATTTTTCTGCGAACACCATTGAGGTGTGCAAATATTCACCAGGTTTTCTAAAATTTTGAAGGAAAAATGGCGGATGCATCGAAATTTTAGCCCATGTAAAGATCGTGGGCGCAGCGTTTTTTTCGTCGGACAAGAATAGAATAAGCTTAAGCTTTAGACTAATTTTTGTTGTTTTGCTTAGGCTGCTTAGGAATAAACTCATTCTTTTCAACGTTGCTTGTAACTCATTGAAAACCTCTGAATGCAGCGTTCAAATAACAGAATTTCCAATATATCTATAACGGAAACGGGAACAGAAACACATACCGATGTATACTGGAAACGGAAACGGATATCCGGTTACAATCTGGCATTAATACATGCAAAAACCACAACGGAAAAAAGCTGGTATTTCCATTTAGGAAGTGGCGTATCGAGGAAGTTCTAAAACATAATGTTGTGTGTTGGGAAGCTATATCGGCATGGCCCCAACTTGGATTTGCCATGGGTTCCAGGAAACGTTGAATTTGTTTAGATGGTGCTGAGTACAGTGCATAGATGTATACCGCATTTAAACATAAATAAAAGAGAGCTAGCTAGTGCTGTTTGAAAGCCATCCGCCATCGCCGTTTACATTTCGTCATTCGCGTCTAGTTCCACATTAGCCAATGGGCGTTTGTTGTTTGTTAATTATTGTTTGAAAATTATAACGTAACGTCAGCATTACAAAATTAGCACGTAAACTTTTGAAAATGTCGCTGAAACTGTGACATGCGGATGCATAGAGACAACTAATAACCTCATGCAAATGTTGCACATCGGTAAAACGTTGATGCATATGTAGTCCTTCATATGCAGAAGCGGTAAAAACATTGAAGAACCAAGAAGCATGTGTATGTTGAGGTTCGATAAGTTGGGTAGGCTAGGGTACGAACGCTCCCAGGAGGTTTCGAACTCGGTCGACAGATTTTTCAGTCCAGCGCGCTATCCACTGAGCCACGCCGCCTCACAATCAACTTCTCAGTTTTTCTGTTTTTATGCCTTATAAGAAACTGAACTTTATACACATGTATCTTGGTTCTTCTATGTTTTACTGCTGCTGCATATGAAGGCACTACATATGCAGCAGTGTTTTTACCGATGCACATCCGCATGTCACATCCCCCGGTTTTTCTATAAGGTCGTCCCTTGACCGCCAACTTATGTATTTTTGGTTCTACCGCGGCAGTTTGCCATTGCGGTCCCATCGTGGTCACCATGTGATAAGTTGGGTAGGCTAGGGTACGACAGTTTTTAATTCTACGTTTTCAGCAGCTGAAAATGAGGGACGCTCCCAGGAGGTTTCGAACTCGGTCGACAGATTTTTCAGTCCAGCGCGCTATCCACTGAGCCACGCCGCCTCACAATCAACTTCTCAGTTTTTCTGTTTTTATGCCTTATAAGAACCTCAACATTATACACATGCCTCACAATCAACTTCTCAGTTTTTCTGTTTTTATGCCTTATAAGAACCTCAACATTATACACATGTATCTTGGTTCTTCTATGTTTTACTGCTGCTGCATATATATGAAGGCACTACATATGCAGCAGTGTTTTACCGATGTATAGCATCAGCATGAGGTTATTATTTGCCGCCATACATCCGCATGTCACAATATTTAGTGTCATTCTAGGTAGGAACCGGGACTTCAGACCTTTCTACTATACACATGTATCTTGGTTCTTCTATGTTTTACTGCTGCTGCATATGAAGGCACTACATATGCAGCAGTGTTTTTACCGATGTATAGCATCAGCATGAGGTTATTATTTGCCTCCATACATCCGCATGTCACAATATTTAGTGTCATTCTAGGTAGGAACCGGGACTTCAGACCTTTCTACTCAGCAGCTGGAAAAGCGGAGCGGGCTAGAGCGCGGATCGAACTCTCATCATATGGATCCTTAAGCGAGCACTCTACCACTGCGCCACGTAGCCCGCCTCTCCAACTGCGTATTTCGTTGACTATATGTGTCGACGGTTCCCCACAATGTGCATTGCATTTATTGCATATGCACCAGGACAAGCATGTCTCACATGCTTACATTTAGGATTTCATTCTTATGGTAATGATTTATGACCAAAAATGGGCTATCTCGGTCCAGGCCTGTAGCCAGCTCACTTAACTACGGGGGCTAAAAATTTTTCAGTAGGGGTATTTGCATTTGAAAGTAGGTAGCTTTACTGTCATTTTGCTGGTGAAGATATATACCGCATTTGTGTCAAGCTGCCATAATTCATGTTTTCTTTAGAACGATTGTTTTTAGTTTTAGCACCTGAATGTATATATAATTGCATTTATAGAATGATACGTCATCCGTTGTATATATACCTATCATCCCTATACATATAACACACTCATTACGTACTTTAACATAGAAATTAATAATGGCTATGTTACACGTATTTTTCGTGGACTGTGGTCAAATGTTAATGTTTGATTTGAGCCTTAGAAAATGCGCAGTCGCTGGTTTGAAAGAAGAAATAGCAAAAGTCACTGGTATTCAGTCTGCTCATCAGCATTTGCTAATCAGCGGTGGCGAAATGCTAGAAAATGCTACAAAACTATCCACATATAGCGCAGGTTCCGATAGTAATCCGATATTTTTGATTTCCTATGCATCACCACCACACGGTACCGCTGCTGATGCAAATAATACACCCCCTACAGCTGGTTCGACACTTGTTACTTCAAGCACTACAACATCTTATGCTGCATCAACAAGCAGTGCCGTTGGTTTTCAAACTCCGGCTGGCATGGGTGTGGTTAGTTTGCTGGCTAATTCGATAGAACCAAGGACGTTTACGATTGAGCTAAAACAAATCGCGGAGAATCAGGTCTCATTCGAAGCCGTGGACCATGTGTTTACACTAGCTCAAAAGGTACGATGTTATTGTTAGGTTGGTATTATATTGCAAAATGTCAACTACGTATAAGGGCTTAGTCCATATGGTAGTTGTTCCAAATCTGGATCACTAGATGTGTTTATGAATTGTGGGTTTCTATAGGCCATCCTCACAACAACGTTTTCTGATACTAGTATGTTTCAGCTACATGGCCAAAACCAAATTCATGCTTTCCTGTAATTCTAGTATGTATGTTTGTTTGCTATGGATGTTTCAGGTTTTACACGCGACTGAGCGTCAAAGTGAAGCTTGCACCCGTATAGTAGACGATCATTTTTTGTTGCATCAAAGTTGGTTGGTTGTAATAGCGAATCTAGAAGATTCATCCAAGAGCTATCAACGACGTAGTGACAAATTCGCTCGTGACTATGCGAAATATATACGCCGCCGAAACGATTATGTCCAGCTGTTTTCTAATTTTGATGCTGATTTAAATACAATTGCTCAAATTCCTGTACTCGCGTGCCTTTCGAATTCGTACGCAGATCGTTGTGGGGTCGGAGGTAGTAGTATCAGTGGTGGAAGTCACATTAAATTCCAATGTGAAACGACAGCGGGTCGATCAGTATTGGTAGGAGGGGTAGCACAAGTATCAAGCGAAATGTCACTGTGCGACTGGGTTCACACCCTGGACTCGAGTTATACGCTCAGTGAATTTGCACGTAGTGTTGCAGATGACCTTGAATATTTGACAGACTCAATTGGTGAACATTTTAAACGTGTAAGCGCTCAAATTCGTACTCAGGTGGATAAACCAGAGCGAAAAGTTCTGAAGGGGGTCTCGCAACGTTTGAACAAGCTGCAAATGTTACTGACCGATGTCGAAAGTCGAGTTGTTGATCAAGCGAAAATGTTTGACGCAGTTACCAAGCAGCGGGCTCGTACTGCTGCCGCTGCGGGTAGCGGTGGACCGTCTGGGGGTGGTGGTTCTAGCCAGACCCAGAGTAACGACCGTGACGCAATGCGAGAGTTCTACGAATCACAAAAATCAATTTGTTCGGTGATGATTGCAAAGCATTATTCAAACGTATACGATACTGCGCGTCGCTTTGAGAAAAGCAAGCGCGAGCTGGTCACAATGATCACGAGCAATTTACATTGGGTGCGACATATTGAACAAATGATTTCGGACGCTGATGAGAGTCAATTTCGATATTTCGAACGTCTTAAAAAGTTGCGTCGCAAAGTGGAAATCGGTTATCAAATTCATAATGCGCCGACGGTAAGTGATGTTTGTAATTTTGTGACATTACTGCAAAGTTTTGCTTTGATAAGTGTAAGGTATTTCAAACATTGTCTGCGTAACTTATTTTTTGGTTCCAGATTTACATCGCAGCAGTAGGTGAAGTCGTCCGGCGTAAATCATTTTCGGGACAGTATCTCGAATGGGCAGAACGTCTTGCTGCGGCCGTTCAAAATTTAGTCGACACCGAACGGCGCACACGTGCCTCTCTCGCCGAAAAACTGTCAAATCACTTTCTCGCTTATTTATTCCCTGGTTTCGACAGCAACCTGCCAGCATTCGCATCCACACCCCCGCCTGCATTCGATACGGAGTTGCCCCCTATTACCGCCGCCGATGTGCATTATCTCCGTGCGAAACTACCCCCACAGCTGTCAGCGTCGCTCAAAATCTACACGTCGAATATTTACGACAAGCTTTACGTTGCAGATCCGGCTGCTGCAAGCCATTGGATCGAGCGTAAAGCATCGTTTGTTAGCCAAACGCCTCCTAAATTTTCACCGTTACGTCCAACACTTTCCGCACAATCGACAATGAGCAGCGGCACTGGAGGTGCTACAACCCCTATACCCGCAGCTTCGAATTTAACGTGGACCAGTGACGAAAATTTAACGGAAGACGCCTACGGAAGCAGCGGTGGATCGCTAGGTACTGTATCTGACAGTGCGTTTATGGACCCGTGTGGCGGGGCAACGATTTCTACAACAGAAGGACAAGCAATGCCATACCCGCCTCCTGTGACACCGCAAAATGCACCACGATATTTGTCACCGCTGGGTGAAATTACAGAGTTAGCGGCGTCACCTCCGCGATCTAATGGGACCGCAGCGCTGGACAGGGCGTCAACAGCAGCCCCTACTGCGCCAGCATCAGCTCCTATCCGTATTCCTAGCCGGGAAAAAGTTGTCTTACAACCGCAGCCTGTTCCTGCTGGACGAGACAGCACGCGTCGGGTAGGACATAAGACTCGTGAAGAAAAGATGACTCCTGCTGGTACTGATAGGCACCGAGAGGCGATTGATTTTGAACCGGGTGCCGAAGGTAATACTGGGTATAGTCCAAGTCCTGATTTGATACTTGACAGGTGAGTTTGTCAAAACGTTTTTGGAAAATTAATTGTTTTTGGGTTGAATTAAGGCAAATACATACGTACTTTAGGACTGTGTGGAAGTAGTTGCAGTTGGATGGAACAAGAGATGGAGTTGACAGTGCAATAGGCCGCCATACTTTTCACATTTTATTGAGCGAAGCAAAACTCCGAGCGAAGGGTTGGGGTTTTGTTTTGTTTTGGGGGGGAGGTGGATGTGTCTGTTCGTCCGAAGAGATTTTGGAAGGCTGAAGCTGGATTTTGATAAACTTTTTTTGTTTAAAAGCCAATTATCCTGGGGTGTTAACCTTGCATTGGGGTTTTAAAATTTTAAGCCGTTTATTAGCTAAGGCTTTTGCATATTGCCTATTAGGGGTTTTTTTTTTTTGTTTTGGGGGGGGGGTTTATGTTTGTTTTTATAGTTTATAAGCCTAAATTAGGACTTTTTACAATCTTTCACTAATTATTAAGGTTAAAAGCAATATAATTTCAGCACTAAAGGGTTTTTGGGTGCGAAGAATTTGAATAAATTGTTTACAAACCTCCAAAACCGATAATTGAATAGTTACCTAATAACTAATTTGCATATTAGCTTAATTGACAAACAAAATTAGGACTTTTTAAATTATTCCAAAAATTATTAGAGTGGCTGAAGGTTTTTTGGGTGCGAGGAATTTGAATAAATAGTTTACAAACATCCAAAACCGATAATTGAATAGTTAGCTAATAGCTAATTTACATATTAGGTTAATTGCTTACGTGCGTTCGAGCTTCGCTCAATAAATGTAGTCCCACTACGACTGGTTTATCTTCGTTCTATATATTTTCGATATAAGTTACAAAGTTTTACGTGCGCGTCAGATCTTCAAGCTTTCACGATTTTGTTACTATGAGCAACCTGCTGAAATATGCGTATGTATGTTTTGGAATTGAAATTTTTAAATGCAGATTTTTTCGTGAACATGGTCAGAAATCGTTACGTTAATTTGAAATTTCGATCCAGTCTCCATACTGCTTTATCAATGTTTCTAATATGGCACATAGTAAAGTTATATATCAGGTGGCTCTGGGTTTAAACGATGCGTTATTTCTGCTGTTTTAGTCCTCCTGAAATGCTGTCACGGTCACAAATCAGCGCGGAAATGTCTGCCGCTGCTGCTGTTGGGGCTAGCGTTAATCAGTCAGTGTCTCCAAGTAGTTGCAGTCCCAAGCGTATCCGTGCTGGTTCTATAATGTCAAAGTCTACCTTAGTCACTGCTGCGACACTAACTCCACGTGTAGTGTCAATTGGTCAAAGTGAGACACAATCAGGGACAAATGACAGGTTTGACGTAACGGTTACTACAGCAGGGCATCAGTTTTCTGCGGATAGTGGTGTAGTTACTTACGGTGAGGCAGATACTCATATGAGACCTGTACGCCTCCAAACACCGCCGTTGTTCTGTGATAGCTGCGTACAAACGAGCTTATCAACTATTGATAGTCAAACAGTTGATGGCGCAAATCAGTCGTCTTTGAGTCATAATGAGCTTAGAAGCTATGATTTGATCCGGCAAAACGTGACCGTAGCTGCGCGTGGGTACCTGGACACGCTAGCTGCTCTTAAGGCTGAGCTCCGTGATATCAAACAGTCTCTTTCTGAGGCAGCCGCTGATTCAACAGGATTTCTAGGTAGATTTCTTCAGCCTGAATTACAAGCCGAGCGCCTTATGACTGACTTTGTTGCCGTTCGATACGTGCAACGGTGTGTATACGACGCGCAGCAAGCGGTTATGAATGAAAAATTAGCACAATGTGATGCAGAACGTGATCGGATCGCAACACAGTTGTATGATGCTCAACTGCAATGTTCAGCCTTGAGCAGTGACAAAATTGAACTCACAGCTGAATTGGGATCCCTTCATGACAAAAACGGTAAGCTTGAGGGGGCGCTAGCTGAAAGCCAAGCAAAATTGAATGAAGTTGAACTGAAATTTATAGAAGGTGAAGCGCGGGTGATTGACATGGAATCCAGATTGACAGCTGCCGCAGAGCAAAAGCAGCACGAAGTAGAATCTGTCCGAGCGGAAACGATCAAAGAAATGACGTTGGCAAATGAAGTTGATATGGCGAAGATGAAAGATGAATTTGAGGTTAGAACTTACAAACAGGCAGGTCTACAAACCAGTTTTGCTAAAATTGTGAGTATAATTCAGCCAAAGCGACCAGCGATCATTTGAAAATTGTGGCTAGATATTTGCTTAAAAAATCAGGGTTGTGTCGATTAAGCAGTATCGGTAATATCGCACTTTTTGTGAGTATCGGAATATTTGCAGTCAGAAGTGAGTTAGAATGGTAACAATATCACATGTCGGTGTATATCAGCCGAGATGCATCTGTACAAAAAAACTATTGTCTCGCGTTTATATTTGAATAAATTAAGAAAAAACCGTTGTCATAAAATTATAATCGTTTGTGGTTGTCGGGGTTTAATTCGCGTTTATAATGATGTAATGCGGTAATCTTATCTGTTCTTTAAGCTAGGCATCGTAAGTTTAAATTCGAATCGGCATCGGCACATCACTATTAAAAATATAACACTGGTTTAGGATACACGTACAAGGGTCCAAAACGAAGTACGCTTCACAGGAAGCAGGAACAAGAACACTAACAGGGCCCATGTTAACGATAGGGGCGTGCCTCATAAGCTTAAGCATCTCAGTCTGGAAGGTCCCTGTGTTTTTGCAGTTCTGTAATATTTATAGAAACAAATGTGCGATAAAAATGAGACTATTCAAGAATTACGCGATAAAGTGCACGAGTTTGAAGCTGTAATTCGGCAAATGAGAAGTGAACACGACGCTTTGGTGGAATCATGTTGTGAACGCCAAAAGTCATTGGAACAATCGCTTTCAGAACAGTCCGAGTTAAGGCTTCAGGTAAACTTAGCTGTGATTTCCGGATCTGATCAGGGTCTGATAACATTTCGCAAAATTGAGTGTCGAATTATTTTACAATAGTTTTTTGCTGGATTAGTTGTGAAAAAAGTAATGATTTAAGTTTGTTGATAAACGTTTACTCGTGATAACTTTTTGTTGAATGGGTTTATTACCAGTCGTAGTGGGACTACATGTATTGAGCGAACCTCGAACACACGTAAGCAGTTAAGCTAATATGCAAATTAGTTATTAGCTAACTATTCATTATTGGTTTTGGAGGTTTGTAAACAATTTATTCAGATTCGTCGCGGTCAAAAACCCTGAAGTAACCCTAATAATTTGAGAAATAATTTAAAAAACCATTATTTAGGCTTATCAATTAAGCAAATGTGCAAATTAGTTGTTAGCTAACTTACCGATTATCGGTTTTGAAGGTTTGTAGACAATTTATTCAGATTCCTCGTACCCGAAAACTCATTGTTGCTGAAATTAGATTGCTTGTAACCCTAATAATTAGTGCTATATTGCAAAAACGCCTAATTTAGGCATATCAATTATGCTTATATGCAAATTATTTATTAGCTAACTATTCAGTTATCGGTTTAAACGTTTGTAAACAATTTATTCAGATTCCTCGCACCCCAAAACCATAAGTAAACCCTAATAATTATTGAAATAATTTAAAAAGTCCTAGTTTTGTCTTATCAATTAAAATAGCTATTAGCTAACTATTTAATTATCGGTTTTGGAGGTTTGAAAACAATTTATTCAAATTCCTCGTACCTAAAACCCTTTAGTGCTGAAGTTGTATTGCTTTGAACCTTAATAATTAGTGAAATATTGTAAAAAGTCCTAATTTAAGCTTATAAACTGCTAATATGCAAATTATCTATTAGCTAACTACTCAATTATCGGTTTTAGATGTTTGTAAACAGTTTATGCAGATTCCTCGCACCCAAAAACCCTTTAATGCTTAAAGTAGATTGCTTCTAACTGTAATAATTAGTGAAGTAATGTAGAAAGTCCTAATATAGGCTTAATTAATTATGCAAATTAGCCTGTAGCTAATAAACGGCTTAAAATTTTAAAACCCCAATGCAAGGTTAACACCCCAGGATAATTGGCTTTCAAACAAAAAAGTTTATCAAAATATGATCAGCCGTTCATGAGATTCTTTTCGGACGGACAGATAGACGGACGGACGGACATCCACCTTTCTAACAAAATATAAAACGCTTCTTCGCTCGGAGTTTCGTTTCGCTCAATAAATATTGTAATTCGAAAGAGTTGTATAGTTATAAAAATACTAAGAACAATTCATATTTTGTATCTAAAACGATGGTATTAAGTGAAGCGCGTGTGACTTGTGGTGTACCACTAATTTTTTTATTGAAATTCTTGTTTTACCTTATTCGATTAATAATTGCATGGTAAAGATAATTTTTTACTCTCAGGCAGCAGTGCTGGAAGCTAAGGAAGCGGCGTCAACGGAACTTAAAGAGAAATTGGCAGCTGCTGTAAAGGCGGAACGAACTAAGGCAAGTTTATTAATGTGGAAGCAAGCAAACATTAGATAGTTTTCTACGTTAACCTTGTTGTTTACGCTTATGGAATTTTATGCTTGAAAACTTCAACTATTAATGTGAAAGCAAACGTAATAACGATACAGTAAGTAAGGTTCCTTATGAGATAGTTTTATACGTTAAACTTGTTATATATGCTTATGCAATTTTATTGCTTGAAAACTTCAACTTAAACAGCAAAGTAAACCTAAAAATTCGAATACAGTTAATAGCTTTGGGAACTTGATATACACTGTGCATGATTTGATTGACGTTTTTTTAAAACTGTTATGCTGGGTTGGGTTGATTAATTATTGAGCCGTAGGAGGCTACTTTAAAGCGTTTACAAACTGTTACGAAAGTTATTTTTTTGTTTTCAGGTTGAGCAAGAATGCGAAATGCGTTCGAAGAATGTTGTCGCCGCCTTAGAAGCACGGCTGCACGTGCAGTATGAAGATCGCTTGGCTGCTGCTACAGCTGTGGTCGCAGCTCAAACTAGCAGTGACTCAGTCGTCACTAATAATGACATAGTTAGTAAAGTGGCGCGCAAAAGTGTTCTACTTGGACTTAAACGAGTGCTTGCTGCATTTATAGCCTCCCATCGCGATGAATTAGACGAACTCAAGCTGGAGCAAGCGAAGCTTAGCTCAACAGCTTTCGGTGACATCTGTGAGGCGCTAAGCCAACTTCTTACGAGCTACCAGTCACATATACAGGCGAAGGACGTAATGGAGTCTAGTGTTGAACGTATCGGGACGTACTCGGAAGGTGAACGCCGCCGCGTAACAACAAAACATCCACTACGAAGTTCTTCAGATCATGAATTGACAGATTCTCAGCAGTCTTCATCTACTGGATCTAATAGTCCGAAAAAATTTGCAGGGTCTGAAGTCACTCCTCGGAGTGAGTCAGAAACATCAAGACCTGAATGTAAGATGGTAACGGCGAGCGTTTTGTCTTCATCACCGTCGAAAAGCATCGGTAGCACTTCTCATACAAGTGTAAGTCCTGTGTCTATGGTTTCGCCTGCGGACGTTGGCCAGGGTGTTGTTGGACAGCAAGAAGCAGGTGATAGTCGGTAAGTTTGTCTTGAAAAGTTAAATATTCAAGATTTTGCTATTCATGTTAGTCATTTTTCGATATTGCTAAGCATTTTTGTCAAAGTTTTATTTGCAATTGTAATTTGAATTTCTAATGCAGCTGATCATTTCAGAAATTTGAATTGCTAAATTTTGATGAATGTTTTTATTGTTATTCCGGCTCATTGTAGGAACTTCGAGGCGATGGATTCAACAATTGTTGTGAAAAATATAGGAAACGCAATGACTACGTCAGTAATGCCATTCGGTTCAAGTCAAAGTACAGAAAGCCAGGCTGCTATGTCCGTTTCATACCTTGGTCTGGTTCCAACAACAAACACTTCGCCAATGTCGTCTACAAGCACACAGACGTTGTCATATCCAACTATGCTTCAGCAGCTGCAACAACAACAACAACAACAACAACAACAGAGTGCTAAGCGTCCTGTTAGACGGGCACAAGTGATTGTTGATCGTATACGCGAAGGCGATAATGTACTGGCTATGCGGGATCCAATGAGTGGTGAGGATTTTGAAGAATGGGGTATATAATGTTCACAAGCTCTGGGCAGGGACCGTAGAACTAATGCGTCTTGTACAATAACTTGACTACGCTGTGTTATAAGTTTTACATACCTTGAGTTATACAGGTTATAAAAAGTTACCGACATGTACGTGACAGCAGGGTTCGACCGAAAACCGAAAATTCCCTTCACGTTCCCTGTACTGACGGGGTCACTTTTAATTGAGATAAAGGCGTTCTAGCCAACGAAATTTTGTTGCCACCAAAATATAAACTGACAAAACATAATCATGTCCCAAAAGGAGCTAAACTAAAAGTTCCGGGTTTAGTTTGTAATCGTGAAACCGGAACCGGAACCTGCCAACAGGAACTTTTGTCGCGTGTAGATGTTGAAAATTCCGCACTCAGATTGGTCAGGGTTTGTTGGTTTTAAAAGATAAAGAAGATTAAATGATATTGTGCGCCGTGCGGTAGTCATAGAGGTCCTTGCATCAAATTCAAAAATGAAAGATTAACTGTTAGTTTATTAGGCCTTGGACAATTACCATTTTAATCTGTTCTTACTTATTGAAGAAATTCATGCAATTCAGTATTTTATTGTATTTTTTCATGTGCAATGTCTTGTTTACCAATGAAATATGTTTTATGTAGCATTTCATTTTTATTGATTTTAGGTGGCTATGTTGTTGGCTGTTTGTCAGCGCGCATGCCGTACTTTGTTGACACTAAATCTCTTGACCCAGCCGTTCATGGGCGTGACCGTTTTATTGGCCGCGTGAAGAAGAAAAATCATTGTATGGCGAAGAAAGAGACCAATCGATTTAATGTTCCTGTCGGTACAAAATTCTATCTATTCGATTTAGAGTACGTTCGGTGGCGTGGTGCCGATGACTATGACAATGCGAGCCCTCGTCTGATAGTGGTAACACCGCCAGGATCTTCAGGTAATCAAACAGGTGAGGGTGATTGGGATAGGGCGGCTGGTGAGGAACGTTTGCCGACAGCTGGTTCTGGTCGTGATTCTTTATTGGCTAAAGCGAAATCTATAGGCACTAGGCAAGTGTTGGCAGCGACAAGACAGATTTCGACAGATAGGATGGCATCAGCAACAGCTACAACAACAATGGCGACGAAATGTTGCGATGAGTCAAGTGGAGGTGAGAATAGCGATAATGAGAATGATCAACCAATGGTTGATGTTGAAGAATAGAAATGAGGCGGAGTCGAAACTGTATGCCGAACGAAGAGAAGGGCAAAATGTCGCGTGTGAATGGCGACTGACTGGAACACTATCGATCGACCAATAGTGGAATGTGCTGGAGTATAAAAATAGAAAAGGGTGGTGGCTGTGAGTTGGCAGGGTCAGCAGGCATCATGTCGTTTGACAACATAGTTCGGAGTGGAATTTATTTTGTCGGTGAGTGGGTGAGGTTGGGATGGGGCCAGCTTCGTTTATCAATTGGGGGCGGGGCTTGTAATGTATTTCATTTGCGGTGGAATTGGGAGGCGTATTGTCATTTGTGTTTACTGGCTGCTGAATATAAATGCCTTAGTTTTGTAGGTATCTCGGTGTATTGACTTATTAAGAAATAATCGAAGATATTACCTAGAGTTTTCACATTGTGAGTCTGTAAATTAGATTAGTTTTTAGAGCTGCAAAGAGCTTTGATGCGTTTTATTGTATTGAAACTCTTATAATTGGGATTTACTATATTTCAGAAAAAGATTGTTTTATATAGTTTATTTTATAAAAGAGTAGTGACAATTTGGGTCTTCGCAGAGTCACCAGCGTTAGTTTTGTCACTGTCTTGAATTGGCTCATTCACTATCAAGGATTTTAGAAAAAAGGCTTACATTCTATAAAAAAATTTCGAAGAGGGGTTGTTGTGCTACGAACTGAAAAAGTAATCCTTTTTCGGCGTTGTTCAAGCAAGTACTGCTGTTGTTTGATGCCTGAAGCCCTACCCCGCCGCTCAGCTACGTCCAGCTGTCGAGTTGTTTTTGTATATAACAAGCATCTTGTAAGTGCGTTTTATTATGAAGCTTATGTTCATTCCGGTCAGAACGCTGAGCATGATTTTGTATAAATCTTTATGTCATGGTGCGGCCGAGTAAGAGACATACAGGAGCCGGTTATTGCATTGCTGAATTCTTATAATTGCTTGCTTTATCATTTTAGATGAGTTCAAGTTTAAGTATCGTCTGTTGCAAACTGTAAAACGTTGCCTAGTTAAGCAAACGTTTTTGCAATGTTTATTATGACTAAAAGTACAAATTAAAATATAATGCAAACGAAAATATTGAAATCGAGAGTCGGTTTATTGGTGGCATTCGTAATTATATCGGATCGCACCCTGAATCATATATACGCATGTCTGTATATATTATGTAGTGTGTTATTTTTGTTTTTTGTGATTCAATATGGTGAATTTTTATTGGTGCAGTGTTTTCCTCCGTGTTTCCTCAATTTGCAATCTGAAAACCGATTTTGAAATAATTTCTATTGTATTTAGCCATCTAAGCTGTTTCTTACACAATTCTGAAGTTTATATCGTTTGAAAAGTCACTAGAAATATGTAAATTTGGCTTGGCTTTTTTGTGTTTTTCACTGAATCAGAAATGTTGCTATTTTATTGTTTGCATAAAACACTTGCATAGTTTATACGTAGCATCTGCTGCGCGCAGACTGAAATTTCTGATAAGAATTTTTCGGTTTAAGTGGCATGTTTTTCACGTATGTTAGTTTAAGGATTGTAAAATTGTGTTTTAACTGATATAAAATTTAGAAATTATGTAAATAAAAAAGCATGCTCGCTTTGCTATTATGGGACTACGGTAAAGTGTTTGCTCGCGGAAAATGTCAATACCAGTAACAGTTTGCACGTTCTATTTGGCGTTTTCGGACGCATTTCAATGGCGCAACTAATATTTAACCAAAACAGTTTAGCTTGGGGTTAATCGGGCTTTTGCTGTAAATCAATGAATTGATAATAGCGGCGTTATATACTGATTTCTTAGGATTAGGGATGAACTCTTGACTATATAAGTTGTTGGAAAGGTTTCTCTATTGTTTAAATACAATATATATACATACGCGGAAAATGAAAGTTTGGTAGACTATTGTGCGCGAAATACTGCAAGGGGTGAAGGCCGAAGGGGTTATTGAACATTAGTTGAGAATTGTGCAACAGCAAGTTTTAGGTATATACGAACGTATATATATGTATATATATACTTGGTTGGAGCTGAAAATAATGTCTGGTTTATGGTTTGTCAATGAGGTTGAAACTACGAGATCAAAACGTGCGTATTGAACGGAACGGCATCATTCTTCAGTTTTGGGACCACATTTGAAAGCTCAAAATCTCGGCACAGTGGGTTTACCCAAGCCTAAGCTGAAGCCTCCGCCTTAACTTAAAACGTGAAGTTCAGCGTACAAAGCCCAATTTTAATTTAAACTGCGGTGTGAATAAACTAAAACTGGAACCTGTAATTTTAATGAGCGATTTTTAGGAGACAAAAATGTTTTCGCAAATTCCCGAAGAGAATGTATTGTAGGGAAATAACAGATATACTTTAGTTTTTAGTATACGTAAATACGAGGTATTGATATTGTTTTTGTTTGTAACACAACAGATGCTGTCATTTTTGTTGTTGGATTTAAATTGCTTTGGAACACGTGATTTCTCAGACTGCCTTTATTTCAGCTTGTTTTCATCAGTGTATGGTGTGATGATAACGTAATACGTATTTCTAGGCATTCTGTACAAAAACAGCTGATGAATGTGAACATTTTTATGTGCGTATGTATTTAATTTCTTGGCTGCGCTCAGCTGGCAATGATTGTAGATATATGTTTATTGTTATTGTATGTGATGTAGTGGATAATGTGTTTATTATGTGTGCTGTTTGATTGCTGGTTTGGGTATAGGTTTGTATCGGCGTAGGCTCCTAGGTGCGTATTAGGGACTGCTTTCGAGCTTGAAGACAGAAAGGGCTGAATGGGGCCAGCCATCCTAGAAAATTTTGGCCACGACGAAATTCTCGCGCGCCCCTTCTGTAATTTTTGGCCAACCCTTTTATGTTGGGCTGACTACTTCTGCGACCGGCCTGGGACCTGGTTTGCTTCTTAGGAGGCGTTTTGCAGTGTGGCATGGGAATGCTTAATATGGAGAAGTGAAATTCCGTTCGTTCGAATGCTTATTGGCTATGGGGCGAAATATACAGCTGTAAAAAGATATGGTAACACTTCACTGGGGGATACGGATACGTAATGATATGATACTGTCGGATTAAATGGCCAGTGTTGCTGTGATATATTGGTATACGTAATCACAATTAAAATTGTGTTTTAACGAGATCCAAAACGAAGAAAGGAAGTCGTTACAACAGCTGGAGTACACTATTTGGATCAATAAAATAGGCTGGGGCTTAGTCTCATGTTTAGTCTGTGCTTTAGGCCTAGGAAAGTAACAAAACAGTAGTGTGTTGAAGAGAATTTTTGCATTCTACCAAATTAGCACTAGTGTGGGAGGATAGTAAACAAGTATGTATTAGAGCTGTCCCGGAGCCAGAAAGTGTCGGGGCCGTTGCCAAAATAGTGGACAATTTATGAAAATTTTTACTGTTTCACTCGTACCCCATTGTCGTCTATAAAAATTAATTCAAACCGTGATTTTAATATCAGCTCTATGATTTCGCATCAATAGCATATAAGCAGAAAACAGCATCGTATTTCACGCTGTTACTTCAAGGGATTTATCTCGCTTTCTATACGTGTGAATATGTAGTTTTCGAGCGTTTTTATGACATGACTTTTATTATAGCAAGCAGTAGTCTTAACCCCGGCCCCGGCAAAAATCGTGGCCATCGTATTTCACGCTGTTACTTCAAGGGATTTATCTCGCTTTCTATACGTGTGAATATGTAGTTTTCGAGCGTTTTTATGACATGACTTTTATTATAGCAAACAGTAGTCTTAACCCCGGCCCCGGCAAAAATCGTGGCGGGAGAGCTCTAATATATATTATATATATGTAATTCTTGTGCTTTTTACTCCTCTCGCAATGTTTCACTGCTTAGGTGTTACGTAGTGAAATTCTTAAGCGCAATGGCAAACTAAGAATACGAACGTAAAATGATTTTTGTTAAAATACCATACGTACCGGTACCATACGTATATACGTACATATATGCGCACATTGTATATTTTAGCTGTACCAGTTTTTTTATTTCTTGCTTCCGTATTACGCTGCATGAATTTTTAAAACAGATTTTTAAAAAACACTTGGCATACAACATTTTTCGAGATACATTGAAGAATAACACAGCTGATGAAAAATGTATATATTTTCGACAGGGGTTAACGTTGTTTGAAGAACAAATATAAACCGGGTTGTGCGTAATTCTTTTGTGTCTGGGTTAATTTGATCTAGCAGAGATAGCCGAAAATCCAGACCTATAGCAATGAAATATGTATTTGACGTTGTGTAGTATGCAATAAAAGTTTAAATGTCTTCTGCTGAGCTGCTGAAAACTTGAAATATTTTATGATTGAGTGGTACGTATATCAACAAAGTGGTGTACCGGTGTTGTCTGTGCAAGCAAACGCAGGGCCCAGAGGTGGGTTTACAGGCTTGGAATTCCCTCTCCAGTTGTTCGAAAAAAATTATATCTCTGTTTATAAAATATTGGTGACAAACCAGTGTGCAAAGCGGAACTTGATTATACCGGAATATTTTTTGGTTCTGCATATAAAGTTAAACTACATTCAATTATTGATGATAAGTTAACTTGTCCAAAACAATTTAATAGATAAATGATGTGGAAATTCCGATTGTTTGTGCAATCAGAATAGGAATCGGAACTCGTTTTGAATCGGAGTTCTACTAGTTATCGGAATTCTGATTGCACTCTGCGACAAACCTTGGCTGCTGGCATAAAATCATGGTTTTGCATAAAGCGACACCACGCGCTGCCCAAACCCCTCAAGAAAACGCATGGTCAGCATTGAAAAATATCTATGCAAACGAATATATAGTATCTTTGCCATCTGTATAAGTTTCTACCCCAGCCAGCGACAATGTCTTGGTAGTTGTTGCGCGCTTAGATCAGTTATTGCTGGAATTGCTGCTTTATTACTAATGGGGAATAAGGAATATACACGCCGTCTTTTCGAAAGTTACGAAGAAATGGGAAAAAATGTCGTTCTATAAGTTTTGGGATAACTTGTTCGATTCTGAACTCCGGAATAACGTGTTCGATTTTAAACTCCCTATAGTAATAGCACGTAAAAAAGGTTAACTTCCGAAATAAAGATCCTGGACAAACTGCTGTGTGTACGTACGTATTAATATATAGATATAACTGTATGTAATATATAGAATTTGGATTTTTACTTGTTTTGTGTTTTTAATGTTACTAAAACTGTTGCCTGGATGTATATATAAGCCTTTGTATATACAAATTATACGTACCTATGTGTTTATGCTCGGTTAAGCTTTATTCCTCTATTTCATTGTTGTCGAAGACGCGTCCGTTGTTGTATTTGTAAAGTACTATGTAAACAGCACGTGAGTTTCACAGTGTTGTATATTATTTAAGTAAGCATAAATCGGCGTGTCTGTGTAACGACTGCGTTCACTAGCGGATCCAGAGGGGAGCAGGGGAGCATACGCCCCTCCCCGCCAGAATTTTTTTGTGATAAACTCATGATGTCCTTACCCTACAATTTTTTCCACTGAAAATTATTTTTTTAAAAAATACAACTTTGCCATCGGAATTTTTTGTGAAAATGCCCTACAGTTCTTCCCTAAAATATTTTTCTTGATAAAATGATACGGTCTCTACATTACAATTTTTGTGTTTCATAACGTTTGTTAGCCCACCCCCTTCCATCACACAATTTTGGATCCACCTCTGGCAACGTTTACGGACGTATACATGGTAAACGGTGGTGATAAGTCTATCTGTCAAAATTAATCTGCTGGTTCCTAGAGCTCGAAAATATCGCTCATTAAGTTTGCGTGCAGAAGTACTTTTAAATGAGGCTTTCCTCTTGAACAGATATCCTGGTTATAAAATTGTACAGCGGACTAAAATATAATTTTTGTTGCTTGTGTTGCAACATAATAAAAATATATGTAATATGCATTGATTGTATGTATTTATATATTTATAGTGATTTATTTGTCAAACACGAAAACTAATCAAAGTAGCAGCAGCAGCAGTAAGTTGTCCTTGAATATTATTTTTAGTTTTTGTTTACAGACGTATGTGTATATACTTATACTCAGATAGATAGTCTTATTGTCTGTGAAAACAAGGTGAAAGTTAACAAAGTTACCGTGAAGTAAAGTGTCTGTTTTCGCTATATATGTGAACAGAGGGCGTAGCCAGGATTTCGTTTTCAGACGTAATAACTTAAAGCAAAATTTTTTACCTCCGTAATTTATAAAAGGAAACCATTTCCCTGTTTTAAAGGTGATTTCATATTTGTGTGTTTCCAGAAACTTCGGGAGATGATGTTGATATGTCTCTAGTATCCCTCGCATTTATTATTTATGTACGTATATACATATATCCCCCATGTACATGAACACTTTTTGCCTCTAGACATGTAGTGTAGGGGCGTACCAGGTCGGGAGGGTACGTATAATCACGTGCAGGTTTTTTTGCAAGCCAGCACAGAGAATTAAATTATTTGATATTTAGTACATTTTTCAAAAACTTGTAACTTGGCCGCTGTTCCTCGTCTTTTCAGAAAGGTCCGGAGGGGATATAACGAGTTATTTTTGTTCATCGTGTAAGCCCCTTATAGACTTGTGTATAGGTATTGATATAACAAAGTAATAATTGGGCTGTGTGAGCAGTATAAGTGTAAAAGTATCCCAGATTTGGGGAAAATTTAGTGAAAAACGGCACACAAGACTTTTCTGGAATATGATACTGGAATGCAGTGTGTTGTGTTTGACGACAAAGCACTAATGGGTACAGATCTCGGGGTGGTTTGTTAGTTTTCTTATGCACGCAGTGGCCTAAGGACGTATATACAAGCATATTTAACGTTATTTTGTAAGAATTGGAAATTGATTGTTAAGTACGTACATAGTACCTTGACTAAGCTTTAAGTGGCTGGAAGAAACGTTATTCGTGTGGCTTAACTTGTGCCCTGAGAGTTACTGAGCGTTTTAGTGTTTTCCCGTATTTAAATACTCCTACTTAGAACCTATTGGTTTAAAAGTATAAAAACTCAAGAACCAAGTTGTTGGCGGCGTAGTTTGATGTTACTTCAAACCATGTTCCCATGGTAAAATTGGTCATGTGCTCTCATACACACTGATCAAAATTGTCGAATTTTTCAGATTTTAGCAAGAGATAGGCTTGGGCTCTCATACACACGGATCAAAATTGTCGAATTTTTCAAATTTTAGCAAGAGATAGGCTTAGATACGCATAAGCTTAAGCCTGTGGAGACGTACAAGAGCGTATAACTGTATCCATTCAGGATGAACAACTCGATTTAAAACTCCAGAGTATGCAATTTACGAAGCGATCGTTGTTTTAAAGCCATAATTTGCTTACTAAATGTCTTTAATTGACTTGCTTATAGTATGTTGTAATTGACTTAAGTATGTATTTTTTTGTATTACGTGATTAAAAATGAACAAAAAATAACTAAAGTGTGCTTATAGTTGGAGTATTAAAGCGTTTTATAAAAACTCTGCTTAAAACATCGTCTTTAAGAGAAGTGTATTGTGATTTGCTATGTTGTAAGGGCTTAACACAACAAAATTTAATCAAAATGCGGTTACATTAGAGTTTTGAGCGGTGTTGTGGCTGTAAACTGTCAATGTTTAGTTGGCCGTTGAAAAGTGCAACTTTTCACAAGACTAATTTCTTAGCTACGAGATTTTCCACGATATCGCTTTTACCTTTAAAGTTAACATGCAATTGATGTGCGTGTTGCCGCGCTGGGAACTGAAATAACCACGGCTCCGGGCCATAAGTACTATAATATTGAATTGTGGCCAAAACGTGCTATATATGCTTGTACTGTATATAGTGTTGCTTTTGTATTTTCTTCAGTTTTTTGTTTACTGTTTGCTTGTGCATAATTATGGGTACACCAATTGCTTTTACTATAACGTTCTTCGTTGCATTATAAATTTGTTTGTATGAAGAGTAAAAATATTCCTATCGTCCGCCAGTGTATAGTTGAATGGCGGACAAGAGCTGCAATAGAGTATAAGAGGTGAGGTAAGCATATGCTTTAGAAAAACCTTCATTGCTTAGGCTTAGACTCATCTCTACAACTGAAGCTTATTTGCTTATAGTACTGTTACGGCCCTCAGCTATACACGGGCCTATCGTCTGAAGGTGTTAGCGACATATTATACTAATTGGAGTAGGTTTAAAATAAATTCAATTATTTAAAACGTTAAACTGTAATGAACAGCGCTTGTTATACTATCTTGATGGATGTTCCTTTTATGGATATTGGCATCGCAGTGTGTGGTTTAACATATATAATTTCAAATAGTTTCGATATTGATGTATTTCGCTTAGTTTGATATACTGTAGGTACCCGAATAAGAGGGGGTAATGAGGAAAGGGTCCCCATTTTGAGTTCCAATAAAGTTGCGTTCGAACCTTTAAAGTAACCTTGCATTATCGCTCAAGCTTTTGATACAAGACAAATAAACGTTAATTCAACGGATAATTGCAGTACCGATATATCAGTATAACGAAGGGTGGCGGAGCATGGATTAAAAATATATAACAGTTCGTAACTGACTAACAGGGAGTCCCCCTCGTATACGGTTCATTACAGTATCCCGCTAAATAATTTTAGGACTATATTTTTACTGCAGACATGTACAGACGATTTTACCATGTTATACTATTAACACAGCTGTATGTACTTTGAATGTACTTGGATTGGAATTGTCTTGCGCTGTCATGACGTCGCTGAATATTGTAATGTCTAATGTCGTTTGATGTGATACGTTGCGTGTACTTTTGTTTGCATTATTTATGTTTTATGTAAATATTTTGCTCTTGCAAATAAAACACATTGGTGTGTTTTTATAAACTGAGCTCCTAAAGTTGCGAAACTGAATTCGGTTTAGAGCTTGCTGTTAAAGTCTTTGGTGCGGAGATGACAAATTTTTAATATCAGTTCATCATAATACCAATTTCGTAGGCTAAAGTGCAAAAATACCGATACCATAATTTTGTAATTGCATAATTTCCCCTATTGTTTAACTGCAGTATTTCATTTTGTAATTTGCAACGCACCTGAAATTCACGTGAACAGTGATGCGCCATTTATCAGCTTTACGGCCGAAAATAAATGACAATTTCAATTTTTAAAGTTTGATGTTTTGCAAAACAATACCAATCAATTGGGCTGGCATTTATAATGTTTCAGGGAATGTGGTATGCAACGGTTCTTTGCATTCGGAATCAAATGGCACCAGAATATCGTTTGCTTTTAATTTGTTTTGAAACATTGGAATATTGTGGAACAAGGATGCAAACAGACACAAAAATGTATAAGAAAATTGCAAAGCAATCAAAACTCACTGGTAAACCTTAAGGCGTATGCTTTGTGAAAAATATGCATATGTGCTTTGGTGCGGAAATTAAAATTTGAGGAACTGTGTTTTAAGCTTTAAACAATTAAAAAGACGACTGTAATCAAGGTTTGGCACGTGACTGATGACGTCTAGCGCCACTGCGATATTTCTTTTGTAAATTGAAAGCAATGCTTAGCTTTAGGGCATTTCTATACCGAAACAGGAGGGTAAATATATGTACATCATCAATGTACATATGTAAGATTAGAATCGGTCATGAAATCTTTAGTCCACCCGGATCAGACAAGCTCGGTTCCCGACAGAATTATCCAAGACAGTGTTGCACATGTCATGTCTGTTATTCATTATGCCAATGAAAGCAACGCAAAGGCGTTGCTGCTATCAGTTGATCACAAAGCCGCTTTTGATTTGGTGGAGTGGTCTTTTATTTTTGAGACACTTAGGGTCATGAATTTTGGCGAAAACTTTTTAAACATGATCAAATGTATTTATAAACCCGGATGTACAAGATCATCTGTTATAGTTAATGGTTTTAAGTCAGAATTTTTTCATGTTTTCCGTGGAATTCGACAAGGGTGTCCCTTATCGCCGTCATTATATGTCATAACAGCGGAAGTGGTAGCTCATTATCTTCGAATAACTTCAAGAATTCCGGGGATACCACTATACGGCATTAACACCCGAGGACTAAGTTTGCCGACGACACTAATATTTTTCTAAGTAGGATTTCAGATATAAGTGTGGTTTTTGATGTTTTTGAAAAATTTCAAAAGGCCTCTGGCAGCCGACTAAAAGGAAACTAAAACACAGATACTATTAATGGGCGATCTAAGGAACGCACTTGTACCCCATCAATATGCACGCTTTATTGTTGAAAGAGTGAAAATTTATGGCCTTTGGTTTGATTCAAAGGGACTCGATGTTCCTGAAAATTGGATAAAGTGCTACGAAGCAATTGCAAGTCTTGAACAGCGAATACCGCCCGAGGTATCTCTGTTTTGGAAAAATCCATCTTGTTCACATTTATTTTTTGTGTATGTTTAATTATTTGATAAAATTAGTAACACCCCCTGAGCAACTAGTGAAGGAAACTATCAATGTGGTTTATAAGTGGTTGTGGTACCCGTCCACCGCTAGTATTATTAGAAGTGATATCCTGTTTTTACAACCTAGTCACGGCGGGATAAATTTCCCAAATATTTTTGTCAGACTGAAAGTGAATCGTTTAATGTTTTATATTCGAATATTAAGAGGTACCGAAGTTGTGAGTTGGAAGAGATGTTTCGAACATTTCTTTCGGCAAGTTCAGTTTTCGACTAAACGTCAACTGAGACGCATTGATGTACCGGAGTTATATAAAGAGATACGGATTGCAATGATTGAGTCATCTTTTAAAATGGATGGAAATTTTTGTTGGTTTTTTGGCGAAAAGTTATCCTTAAAAACAGTGTCGGCAAATAAATTGTATAAAATGTGGATACACGCTGTGTATAAGGGACTCATGCATCCTAAACATGTTTTTTGGCGAGACGAGCTAGGAGTTGAACCTATTTTTGTCGAGCGATCATGGATATGGGCAAAAGCGAAATATGTTGACGGCTCTGCGCGAGACGTCCATTTTAGGTTAAGACACAAGTCATTATATACTAATCACCGCACTAGTCATTTTACAGATGGGACAAATATATGTTCGTTTTGTTATTTGGATGGAATTGAAGTGCGGGAGGATAATGTTCATGTGTTTATTTATTGTTTGCGGGCGCAAGAAATTAGTTTTTTCATTACTCCCGTTTTGCAACAGGTAGCTGGAGTAAATGAAATAACGATTTCGGATTTAATTTTGGGACGAAATATTCACGACCCATTAAAGAGAATAGCTTTTAATTTCATCGTCCAACATGCACAATTGGCAATATGGAGTGCTCGATGTAAACTCGAGTTTAACAATGAAAATGTCTGTGTTGTTGATGTTTTTCAGGAAAATGTTTATAGAAATTTGTGCAAACTTAAGCTGTATCTAAAAGAAGAATGTTTTTTTAAGGTTTTTGGAACAATAACCCGACAGAATGATAGCATGCTGGGTTTTCGAATGTCTTTTTCTCAGCGTACCTGATTTGTAGTTTGTTTTGAAACTAGGTTTCTTGTGTGCTTTTTAACATATTTGCTCTGAATAATATCCTTGCAAGCAGAGTAGAATAATGGGTAATTTTCAAGGACCTTTGTTATGTTATGATAATATGTTGTTGCCTTCTTTGGTTTATATAATTGCTTTCGTTGATGTAAATGTGGTTTATCCTTTTAATAAAACCCGGGGTGTTCAGCAAACGAGCGCTTCGGACTTAAACTAAACTATAATATATATTGTACGCTAGTGAAAAACTTTGCGAAACCTATTTACCTGCCCCGTTCCAAAGGCAAGAAAATGTCTTCATGCGCCTCGTCTTGAATTCAAAACATGCTATTCATTATTCCATTTTTGATTTGAACAGATGGTTTTATAATGGAAATACTCCTGCGTTTAAACACTGCATATATAACCATATTTTCCAGATTTCAACTGGTACCGTGCAACACTATGATCTATCCAGGAAATTTGTTTCGTACTAAATTGTATATATACAAAACTGTAGCGTCTTCTAGTCTAAATATGATCTAATGTAGGAACTCATTTAAACTAATAAAAGGCGCCACCGTAAAGCTTGGTTGTACAAGGCGCCGACGTGTGAAATCTGGAACAGCCTTTGGAGACATGTCATAAAGCTTGTTTAGACCAAGAGCTTTGGCGAGGGTTGTGCAATAAAGGAAGGTATAGCTAAAGAAAGTATGTTGTGTTGAGCCAGTTATAAGATAATGGTGAGTACACGCATTGCGGGGTCCCAAAGTATATAATTGGCATGCATAAAATGTGCCGTGGTGTCAACGCAATGAAACCGGATCTGTTGACCTATTCAACCCTACAAGCAGATTGATGTTTTCAGTTCTCGTCACTGCACAGACCAAACCGTATATATTTTTGATTACTGTGTTTTTTGTTGCTATTTTCAAACAATTCAAATTTATTTCGAATCTACCTTCTACTACTTAGTAGTACAAAAATAATTTTTGCCACAGAAGCTTCGGACACCAGCTATGCCCAACTCAATAGATTTCGGTTCGCTGCTAAAATAAGCAACGATTAAATCTCTTATTCGGGTCACTACAGTACGTACTTTAACTCTATGCTCCTTTTAATTTAAATTTTTAAAAATGTATAGGACTCTACAACAGTATAGCACTCAGAGTACGTAAACGAAGGCCTGCATCCGGCTCTGGATAAAAATCAGCGTCCGGCATCGGCGTTTTCCACCCCCGGTTGCACCCTGGTAGAAATAGGCAGTTGCTTTTCTTGTACAAAAGACTAATGTATCCATGTATATGTTAAAGTTACGCAGTTGCGCTTGCGACAATTTATAACACCGCGTGCGTCTGTCAAAGACATATAACGACGCATCAACAGGGAAACGATAAGTAGTTATTTTCGACAACACAAAGCGCTTTCAAAAACTGTGCTTTATAAAAGCAGTTTTTTAAAGTTTTCTGCTGCAATTTTTGGCACCGAATGCAGCGCTTCAAAAACTTGACAATGCGGGGAAAGTTGCGTAAAGGAGGGTCTTACACTGTGCTGCAGTGCAAAAATGCTTAAAAACCTTTGAAAACAGCGCGATTGTACAGAAACAAAATGTGAGACAAATGTTGGATTCGTTAAAAAATAGAAAAATCAACTGCATACGAATCGATCGTACAAGTTGCAACCTAGCAGGGTGCGATTGAAGATGACTAAACCGGAACCGAACCACTAGCTTTGCGAGAGACGGAGGTGAGAAAAATTTAGGATAAAGATATTTGCGAACCAAACAAATCAACTGCAAACCTTGCCAGAAATTAACACAGTGCAACCGAAGGTGAAACATATACCGGAACCAAAGTCGACAAAATTTATCAGAGCCGGAGATGGGGCATAGGCAGTTAATAAAATGTTGATTTGCCGATTTTAGCAAATTAAGGTGTTGCTACATCATTTGATTTTACACTTATTTAAATACACGAAACCTCGGAAATTCCGTCCTCAAAACTGCATTAAATGTTAAAATGAAACGTAACAAACAATTTTGTAAAACAATGCAAAATTCCTCTACCGAAATTGTTAGAACCTCCGGCAGAAATTTTATCGAAGCCGGAGCTCCTTTTCCTGCTGGAAAAAATACGGAAAATCTCAGTACCGACATTGCAAAAAACTCTGGCACAAATTTCACTATAGCATGTAAATCTGTTTTTACCATGAGCTGGACATTGAGTTACGGTTGCAGCTATAGACAAATGTTCGTGTGCTAAAAGAACTTTTACTGGCGCTTAACATCAGGTTCCCGTCAGTTTATCGTGAACAGAAATGAAGCAAAATAGCGAAAATTATGTTGAACGGTTAACTACCCATAGTTTCAGAAACTTCGTATATTTGTACATCCAAGGCGC
Organism: Enoplolaimus lenunculus; assembly: GCA_030248215.1. NCBI lineage: Eukaryota > Metazoa > Nematoda > Enoplea > Enoplida > Thoracostomopsidae > Enoplolaimus > Enoplolaimus lenunculus. The sequence continues at coordinate 483,966 of JASANG010000273.1, read as the reverse complement.
AATTCGACTAACTGAGTAGCTCATCGAGTCGAATTTGACTCTGGCGGAGTCGAATTTGGCTCAGCTTGTGTAGTCCGGAAAAGCCTATTTCGTATACGCTCAAATTTCAGAAGCGGTATCAATTTCAGACTGCAAAAGTTTACTAAAAACATAAAAACAACAGGAATTTCGTAAGACCCATGTTACTCTTACGGCCAGTCAGTTTTCTAGCACGACCGCAGCAGAGTAAGAATTAAATTTTAGACTGTTTTTGCTTAAGCTTAACCGAATTTCAATCTGCATTCTGTTACAATAATACTGCATAGTGACCCGAATGAGGACGGACTGATACAATAATACTGCATAGTGACCTGAATGAGGACGGACTGATATTTATTTGACCTCTCCAGAGGGTGCCCCTGTTATTCGATTACGGACTGTTGTCTATTTTTTAACCTGCCCTCCGCCGCCTTACGTTACTTATATATCCGATATTGCAATTATCCGTTGAATTAAACGTTTATTTGTGTTGTATCAAAAGCTTGAGCGACAACGTAACTTTATACTAAGGAATGTATATACTTTCAAAATTTTATAATTTAAAGATTCGAATTCAGCTTTGTTTTATCCTCGAGTCATTTATGGACTACAGTTAGGGATAATTAACATTTATAAACTCTAATCAATAAGGTTTAGGAACTCTATCCGCTTTCGGACTCTTATTAGGGATGCGGACTTATATTGATTGGGACTCAAAATGGGGATCCCCACTTATTAGTCCCTCTTATTCGGATCACTACAGTAATCGCACTATAATGATAAGCTCTATGCAAATGTCTAGAAAACCTAGAGAGGTTGTCCCAGTCGACGACGCCAGCGTAACTTGAATTTTTGTTGACAACAAACGATAATTTATCGTATAATGTAAAATGCATCTCTGTATAACTATAATAGCTAGTCACAATAATTGCAATGGATATACCCATAACCTCGGTGCTTAAAACACAGCCTTATGCATATACGTACACTTGTTTTTATTTTAGCTGCAGTATGCCCAAATTACGTATTTTCAGAGTTGATAGATTACTGTTTAAGTAAAGAACCAGTTGCAAACTGAAACAAATATATCAATGTACAAAACAGCTAATATAAACAATAATTCAAAGCACGTAATCCAGAAAGTATGGATGCAATTATACTAGTTACCTCTCATAAAAATACTTATCAGCCGTCGTATCATCAAGCAATATTTTAGGCCGTTCTCCACGACAAAACCGTCCATTATATCCTACTCGCGGAGCACCCTTGAGGCCATGGCGTACATGATATGGCTTATACGGATCTTCGATGTAGTATTTAGGGCGAACCCAAAACCGACTGACAAGTTTGTCCAAAATTTCCGATTCAATACGATTTGTAAACACATGCGCATCTTTTAAATGCTTCGCACGTTCTGTGTCGTGGTATCGCTACAATTGAAAGCAAGTACTGCTTTAACGTTTCAAACTCAAATGATTTGGTCCTGGAGTCATTTATGCGCTAAAATTAGGGTTGACACTTTTGGACTCTAATTAGGGTTTAGGGACTCTATCCGCTTACGGACTCTTATTAAGGATACAGACTCCAATTGATTCGGACTCAAAATGGGGACCCCCCCTTATTACCCCTCCTCCTCTTATTCGGGTCAATACAGTAGCCGTATTGTCAACTGTATGTAGCACCTATTACCTGTTGGTTAATGGCTCCTCAAACAATGACTCGTTATGGAAAAGCTGCAGAATTGAATCTCACATACTACCAGAGTATATGAAACATAACATCGCCAAATTTCTAAGCGCACTATTCACTAAACATCACCTACCAACTTTAAGAATACGGGGCAACGCTTTATATAGTGGTGCATGGTATATGTTGCACAGTTTAACCAAATGCCAAAAAATAGTGGAGCCTGGTATTTGAATGTATATAAAAAAAGTTAAATCACGATGTTTAGTACTACTTACTATTTATGTTACAATTTTGTTTCTACAAGGGTCTTAGTAATAACTGGGCTTCTTGAAGTATACCCTTATATTGACAAAATTAGCAACCAAATATTATGATTTTGGTCATAAATAATAGTGTAATATACTTATGTTGTACTTTTCAGTAATAAATATCCGTCAATGTATAATACCGCAGCCGAATGTCGATTTTTCGGCGGATCCAGATATCAGGTTATACCTTATTTACAGCCTTGTTTAAAAAATTGTGGTCGTAAGCCGAAGCCAAAATGTATGTTCAAAGCTAAAGTCAATCAAAAAAGGTTGTTCGTTCGTAGGCGTAAACTTTACTGTCCAGAATTTCAAAATGATTTTACGTCACTCCGATACGTTTCGAACTTAATAATGGAATGGCCGGCAACAGTACTGAAAACTTTTATCAAAAAATTCTAGAATACAACTAACTTTAACGTAACGTCCAGCCATATTTCGAATCCATACGCCGTTGTTAAGGCGTTTAAAGCGGTCAAGAACATCTCCGCACGGCTTCTTGCGGCCTGTATTTGGTTCAAAACGCATATGATACTCATAGAGCGGAATTCGTACTAGCGTACGCACTTGAGTTGTTAGTGCATCGAAACTAAAACTAATACAGCTCACACTATATGATCTGCGATTTACTCTACAACTACGTACTTTAAAAAGTGTTCTAACTCTAGTAGTGATCAATTGTAAATTGAAAATTGCCTGCGTAGAAATCGCTCTCTGGTTAGAGCTGTTACACTCAGTTGAGAATACAAAACTTCAGAAACGAACACTGCCGGAAACTTTGGTAAGTTCAATAGTATATAACAGTAGTGCAAATCTCATCTTCTTCTCGTATAGAGTAGATCTGTATAAGTGAATTAACCCACAATGCGTAGCGCTAAACATAAAATCATCACAAGACGCGAGAGCCTCATCGGCCTCGAACGTCTAGCTCCATTGCTGAGTAGTGATGGTAAAAGCACCTGACACGTATGGCTGCGATTCGAATCCTGGATGGAAACAAAATCTAACGAGAATGTTGGTTTGAAATTCTCTTAACTTTTTCATACTAACCTTCGCCATTTCGAGCAAACCAAACGAGAACAAGTTGGGAGCATGTGATTAAATTAAGTATACTAAAGAAACTGCAAAAATATTACCACGTCATATGCATCGTTACCGCACATTGTAAAGCGTCATAAATCTCATAGCATTGGTTTGTATTTCAAATATGTCAGCCATTGTAAACTTTTCTAATATTCTTAAAAGTATGAGCCACGATGTGAGCAGCATGCACTAGTTGGCGATAAGTACCGGTAATTTTGGCGATAAGTACCGGTAATTTCGAAACAGCCAATACAGAACTTCAAAAATTCAGGCCGAGCTTGATATTTGCTTTGGTCAGCTTGTCATTTGCCGCCGCCGTTCACTTGTTTCAAAACCTGTTGTGAACCGGTAATAAAGTGCCATAGACATTGTAAATTTCCCACATATTGTAACAGTCGACGCATATGTTAGGAAGCGCTAGCGACAAAATCGTGCTCGCTTGTTAGCTGGGTGCAACGGGAACTCCGGTTCCCGTAGGGATATCCGGTATTTTTCATTATCCGGTTCCGGTAAGAAATCCGGTATTTTTTCCACCGGAATTTTCCGGTATTTTCGGTATTGAAAACTTTTTCTCATTCGAAAATTTAAGACAAATAGGCATATTATTCTAACTTATCTAAAATTGTCCGAGCGCGTATCGCCAAAATTTTCTATTTGTGCCATACTCCAGGGTTCCCACCGGAACTAGATTTTGTCAGAGGCGGAATTGGAATTAAATTTTTCTGTCGGCACCGGAATCAAGTTTCAGTAATTCTGTTAAAAAGCTAAAGGTGCATGACATTTAACTTTTGCTGCAGTATGCCTGTTTCCGTCACTGTTCACAGTTCAGTAAAAATTTATATAGCCGACAGAATACACGTAACAACTTGGAATATTTACTAAGAGAAACCAACAGAATATTAATTGCAAATGAACGAAAAAAGCAAATTCTAAGTTCAATCATCTTAAAAACTCATAGCCGAAAAATCAGAATTCCGGCATCGAAACAGCAGTCAGCCGGAATGGGAAATCAAATTTTGCCGAAATTTTAACCGGAATTGGAATTCCGATGAAACCCTGTCATACTCCATAATTTATCATGTTTCACCTACTTACTGCATTTGTTTCAAGATTTTGGCATTCTAAATGGAGTTTACAGCATTAAAAGCGATAAAATAGCCCTGAAAATGATTTTTTCGGTAACAATTATTTTTTATTTTCCGGTTCCGGTATTTTTTAATTTACCGGTTCCGGCACTTTATAATTCCGGTTGCACCCTGCTTGCTAGTAGTTGAAACAAATTCACGATAAAGGTGGTGCTATTCTTCTCGGTAATTTTAATGCTGTCCGTAACCGGCAGTTTGTATCTCCAAACATGTATGCGTAGTTTACATACTTTACTGTCTTATACTTGCGTATTTTGTATTATAATAATATCTGCACACTCTTCCTGGACATGAAAAATGCAACAACAAAATGTTGATAAATTTACTCGTAAACAAATAACAAAAATACAGAAATACGAAATGTTTACCAATTAAGTGTATGAGCAGAACAAAATCTCCATAATATCGAATAGCTGCTTAGGTTCGAGCGTCAAGCATTCAGGTGTATCTGGGTGTTATATTTCAAGCTTAATCTTAGGGCTCAGATAAAAAAACTATTGTTGCTTATGGTCTATCTATAGAAACCATTTCAATTGGTGGTAAACAATGGAGATAGCGCTGTTTAAGTATTCATTTTTAGTTGTGTGGCGCAGTGGTATGCCTAAATGGGAGCAGCGCCCACTATACATGGTTCTAACACTGCGAGGAATAAAGGTTTACTAAAATGCAATCATTTTCAAAGCAATTATAGTGGTTTTCACTACTTATTTATACAATTGGGTTTAACAAAACTCTACTTTTAAAATAAGGTGACCGATAACCTTAATTTTCCAAGGCTATGCTTTGTCAGCAACAAGATGAACAAATTCGAAAGGATAAAAGCATAAGTTACCTAACTATAAAGGATACGATAATCTTTCACAAAGCGCTCGGAAAACTTTTCAGCCTGTCGTAGTACGGTATACGTGTAATCGACATACCTTAAAATAACCTTAGCCTCGCTGTTTTCTGGTATTGTTGGGGTTTATCTCACGCTTCACGATACAAGATTCGCATTTTCGAGAATATCTTCTCGGAACACTCGTGCAATATTACTGAGTCTTTCATCGTCATAATCGCAATATTTCAATATAGTATTAGTGACTTGTTCGGTGCAAATTTCTAAAAATAAAATACGTATTGCTTTCAAGACGACTAAAATAAAGCTCTAATCCGCTTTTTGGAATAAGTTTGCAAGTTCAAATTGCAGCTGCAAAAATGCACCTTTGAGCAATTGTGCAAATTGATAAGGTGATCAGAATTGAAACTATAATTCCGGAAATCGACTAATGCCTACATGATAATGAAAATATTTCAAAGGACTATTCTTGTTTGATATTCAAGAAAAAGCAGCCATAGAACGCGCATAAACCAAACACGACAAGGTCAAACAAACCAAAATTCTCACTATCTTTGTTGGACGCTTGACAAAGATAATACAGTGTGGTTATTGCTGACAACTTTGTCTCTAATACGATGCTAAAACATTGAGAATGTGTTCGAATAACTCATTTAGCACAATATATATATACAAAAGACACTATAGAATCCAATGTCTATCAACCAAACTGTATGTTTCACCTATATTTTGGATTTAAACGGTTTTAGCAGTTTCTACCAGGGACGTACGGCCTCGATCTCGGTAAGTCTCGGTATTTGGCTGGTCCCGGTCTCGTTTTATTGAGTCCCACTAGGTTTCAAACCAAGACCAAAACAGAAACACTAGTTATCGTTTTTTCTGCTCAACGCTCTCAATAAACGGAAGCAATTGTATTTGTTGATTTTTGACTACGAATTTTTTGCCATTTTGATGCTATAAAGTAAATTAAACCCCAAACTTTTTGACACTGCTGTGTCAAAACACAGATAGCTGTATTTATAGATGACATCTAAGGAATCGTGCCAAAAAATTTAAGTTCCAATTAAAGCTAAAATATCATTCTGATAAACGCTAAAAAGCGTTACTATGAATAGAGTTAAATATACTAGTGATTGACGATCCATGTTCGTTGGAAAAAAGTGAAAGCGTAGATTCGAGACAAAGTCCTTGACATAGGGTCGTGTTTTTGTCCTGTGTCTGTTGTCAGTGTGGTTTTGGTAAAAATAAAATTTTGCGCTAATTATTGTGTTTAATATTATAAATTAAGAGCAGATGCAACATTTTATTATGCTAGAATGACAAGGAAGCACGAAAAAAACATTCAAAGCTTTTGTAAGACAAAACTTTATTTTTATGCTCGATAATCCACCAGCGTACAAATTGGTATGTCATGTGCCGTTAATTTTTAATACAATGAACAATAATTTTTAAACCTTTTGCACTTTTGCACCAAATAACAAAATACTTGTGTTGTAATGTGCCGTTTCAATTTTAAACTAACCTGTCCAAACACAGAATCACAGATTCAATCCCATATTGCATTATTTGCGTATGCGTTGAAGGATCTAAAAGAGCTCAAATTCAGTTTAAAAAATTTAAGTAACAATACATGAACGATTTAAATAATTTAAAAGCATAAAACGAAGTTATTAACATAACTTATTCAAGCAGCTACGGAATGTTAGAGATAAGTTCAAAATTCAGCAAGCGGTTTCCCACTCATAAGTTTAAGATGTTTGCGAACGCCGCTCCCATACTGGTAAACTGGTTCAAAAAGCGAACCATTAATGCTGTAAACACAAACACTGCTTACCGCAAGACATATTGCATAAACCACCAGCGGCAAATTCTACAATCTTAGAATCAGCGCTGTCCGGACAATCTAAAAACTAAAATACTTCGCAGAAAACAGAATTTGTTCGCTAAAGGCACTGAATATTTAACTATTGCAACATAGTCTTCTTGATCAATTGTCAACAAACAATCCATGCCAATTCCAACAGAAATGTCATGTTACAATGATTGTACTGAAGGATAGCAAAGGGTTATCAAGCGAGGGAAAACGATCATCAATAATCAACCAAAACTACATTTCAGATCAATATAAAATATTACCCAAAAATAATTCCACTACGTTCAATCGACGAAGGAAGTCATAGTTGACAGGATCATAGGCAAAATTCGCAAGGTTTGCAAGAACTTGTTGCTTTGCATCGACTAAAACAAAATCAACGCCAACATGAATTAGTGAAACAAAAAATTTGTCATTTAAGAAGTCAAACATAAATTTATCGAATCTCGTCTACAGTTAAAATAAACTTACAATTTGGCGTGGTTTGAAACTCCGTTAGTAAACGCTGTAAATAGTCAATTCGACCGGTTTTTTATGCATTCTTTTCTTCAATTACTGTCAAAGACGAAAACACTATTTAAGCAAAATGCCAAAATCATTGCAGCTTGCCCACAAAAACAATAATTAAACACAATTAATTAAACATATTATGCAAAAAGCTGGCAATGTAGCTGCTGCAATTGGCACAATCGTAACACAGGAACATATAAGACTATGCGTCACAAAAGAATTTAAAATTAACAACAGTAACAAATGTAAAATCGAACGGTAGCTATGAGTTACCAATAAAGTCTCAATGCAAGGTAGTCGATAGATGTTACGAACTGTTTAGTTTTTCTGTTTTTATACCTTATAAAACCATAATATACACATGTATCTTGGTTCTTCTATGTTTTTACCGTTTTAGCATATGAAGGCACTACATATGCATCAACATTACACCAATGTGCAGCATTAGCATGAGGTTTCAGTTTACCTCCATGCATCCGCATGTCACATCCCCCGGTTTTTCTACAAGGTCGTCCCTTGACCGCAAACTTGTGGTCACCATGTGATAAGTTGGGTAGGCTAGGGTACGAAGGTTTTTAATTCTGAGTGCTCAGCAGCTGAAAATGAGGGACGTTCCCACGAGTATTTATATATTGAACAATTTTATCAAGGATTACCCTCGACTCTTGTAGAAGATCGACTTCCGGCTGTGACTCCGATATATTTGTTGCCAGAGGTTCAGGTAAATTGTGTATAAGTAGAGCCCTTTGTTGAGCTTATTTGAAATTCAATACAATTTCGAACACTTTCATTGCTAAATTACTCAAAGGAAACTTTTAAAACACTTTTCGACATTTTGAAAATGATTGCTAAAATTTGTAAACTCGACATTAATTCTATCATTTAACTTGGATTCACCTCCATCTTCGGCAGGATCTGTTAACCTCCTGCTTCCGCAGTCTGCCTTCGGTTGCGGTTGTTTCGCCTCTGTTTGAACCACTCTTAATGTTGTATATTATGTAATATAATTCATTCATATCTAGCTAAGTATTAAAATCGTAAAAACAACCCGGCACGTCAGGTTAAAATCTACATAAAAACTACATTATGTTCCAAATATACCTGTTCATTATGCAAGTGATTAACTTTTCTACTATGTTTTGGAGATGTTACAAATGTTTTAAAGTTGTCTTGGATCATTTATTTTTCTTCAATTTTTTGCGCCTAACACTTTCTGACGCTTCACAAAAACTAGTTGTCGCAGTTTTATGAGGCAGCTTGGTTATCGGGGCGAATACTTCAGGAAAATATTTAAAAGTAGGAAAAAATTTTTAAATGCACACTCCACATAGTTTCAACGTTTGTACATTTCAGCAATAAAATGAGTGCTGGTTCACATCTACACGTGTATCAGTGTGTATAACCGGACGTGAAAAATACAAGGGCCGGAGCCGGAGCTGAAGCCGGAGGCCAGAGGCGAAATTAGGTAGTCGGAACCTCCGTGAAAAATTCTACCGGAGCCGGAGCCGGAGCCGGAGGCCGGTTTTCTGCCGGAGCCGGAGGCAGACATGTGGTTGTACCAGGACTTATAGTGAAATCTGTCCTGGACCGCGAATCAACTAGCCTATTATCCAGGGGCTTCGTGTTTGCAGTGCTCGCTGCGTTGAGATCGCCATATTCGAATCATATGTCCTGCACGCCCAATGTTATTAGTTTGTCCAAAGCTAAAGAATAACGCCAGCAATAGAACATTTGCACTCTTGCGCTCAAGTCAGGCATGCTACCACTACGTCATGTGGTCCACTACAACAAAAACTAATGCATTAATTTTTTGCGAGTATGATAAAACAATTATTGAGTGATTCAGAGTGGAGATTCGTAAGAGAACGAGTACGCCAAATAGAAGTCAGTTTAAAATTTTCCTGAAATATTTCCTGTAGCCAATTTACGTTAAACGACTTAGCTACGAGAAGACGTGTATAAGACAGAAGTTGATACTTTAGGTTGAAAGTTATGTGGGTGAGTGATTATTCATTGTTCATGCTTCGTTTTCTCTTCATGTATAATTTTCTAGACAATTTGCATACGTTATCTAATAAAATTTCATTTGTAATTTCACCATAACAATTGATTCTGCGTACATGATTTAGTTTTCAGTTTCATTATATGGTTATTTTTAAGACAATTGCCGGTAAATATGAAGTTTTTGTTTGTAATATCTTTGTGTGTAATAATCAGTCTAAGCACGGTTCTGGGTGAGCTAGAGTCGTCTGATCATGGAGCACATTCGCCGCATGAGAAACGAACCAAAGAAAAAGAGCATTACAAAGACGGAGAGCACAATAAGGAATTTGATCATGAATCGGTACTAGGTATGAGGTCTAAAAGTAGAATTCCTACAAAACCGTACTTTTTCTTATTCGTGTAAAACAGTTTTGAATCGGTACTAGATATGAGTTCTTAAAGTAGAATCGTACTTTTGCTTATTCGTGTAAAACAGTTTAACCCACACGTGAGATTTATATTGTGTTTTGTTTTGTTTGTTGTACCGTGAGCGGTTGGTATACGTTAAGTAGGCTAATGTACCTTGCAGGTCGTAACCGGAATTGCAATTAACCGAAACCGGAAAACGAAAAATACATGCCACCGAAAAAGTCATGTTAATTTTCTTTTTTCATTTTATATGCTGTATTTTAGATTTTAATCTATGGAAGCGAAATCTACCTTCGATGGTTTATATTTGTCGATTGGCAAGGTTTGAATACTATACTAACAAAATCTATTTAAATTTTATAGTCATTTTTAGTAAATATTTTAATTTCCTCCATCCAATTTTTAATACCTGAATTTTTAATTCCGGTTAAAACTTACAAGGTGAAAAAATGTCGGAATCGGGATTCCGGTTGCACCCCGGTACCCACGCCGCCTCACAATCAACTGCTGAGTTTTTACGTTGTTGTGGCGTATAGGTACCTCAACATTACACTCATGTATCTTGGGTTTTCCAATTTTTTTACTGCTGCTGCATATGAAGGCACTACATATGTACGTACCGATATACAGCATCAGCTTGAGGTTTATTTTGCCGACATGTATCCGCATGTCAGAGTGGCGTTTGCTATTTAGCTGCATTTGTTTCTAGGCAGTCGTGATGACGCTGATGAATTTGACAAATTGTCACCCGAACAATCGAAAGAACGCCTTGAAAAATTGGCCCAGAAAATGGATAAGAATGATGATGGTTTTGTGGACGAAGCTGAGCTAACAGACTGGATAGAGAATTCACTCAAGTAAATTTCAAATTAGTTTTTGGTTTTGCCAGTATCCTTTTTATACGTATATATGCGTAAATATGGAAAGCAGAAATCTAGTTTTAATCGCAAATTACGCATTATTTAATCACCGTCAGAAAACAACTGTGAATCAGTAGCAATTCACATTTATTTTAGACGACTTGATGAAGAAGAGGTACAAGAACGTTTTGAAGATATTGATGTAAATTCTGACGGAGCAATGACTTGGGAAGAGTATAAGAAAGACGCGTTTGGCGAGCTGGATGACGGGACCCTCGATCCGGAGGATAAGGTTGGTTTAAAAGATTAATTGGGTTTGGTCGAGCTTTGTCAGGAATGAGGCATGCCGCCACCTGGCACTGGACTGCTGATAATCTTGACTCGGCTTTGACTTGCGTTTATATTAACTAATATTTGTTCATCTCAATTTCTCACAGAATGTGTATAACTTAATCGTTCAACTTTCTATCCAAAGATAATGTAAAGCGTGCATATATCTCGTTTTAAGTATGTTAGCTATTCTATCGCGCCTAGTGTATGTACTACCTGCTGTAAACAAATTAAAAATTCTTTTGGTGTTCTACCACGCAGAGTCTAATGGAAGAAGACGAACGCTATTTCAAAGCGGCGGATATCGACAAAGATGGCAAGTTGACAAAAGATGAATTTGCTGCATTTCAAAATCCAGAAGGCTTTGATCATATGTTCCCGTCACTCTTAGCATCAACACTGCTCGAGAAAGATACGAACGGCGATAACAAAATTAGTGAAGCTGAATTTTTAGGCGAAGGTTTGTTGTTGGAGCATGATCTGTCCTGAATATTTTTGTTGGTTATGTTAGTGCTTGGAGTCCGGGTTTTTGTAGGGTTGTATTAGTTTTTATGATATACTTATTTCATATATGCATATTCTATAATCTAATACATAAGTAATTTTGTATAAAAATATTTGAAACATTTTCAAACGTGGATTTATGCAAATTTGGAGGTTTGATGCAATATAATGTGTATTTTGTCCTGCTTTGCTGACCTCACATTAAAGTATTCTGCTTGTTATGGTTATTTCAACCCTCCCTCACTAATGGATCAATTTTTCTTCATATCAAAATAAAGTTTGATGCGTTATATCACAATTTTAAACGTTTTAGCAGGCTCGACCGATACTGAATGGGTGAAAAACGAAAAAGCCCGGTTTCACGAAGAATACGATAAAAATTCAGACGGCTATCTGGATAAAAGTGAAATGCAAGCGTGGCTAATACCGAATTTGCGAGAAACGGCAACAGACGAAGCGCAACATTTGATAACAACTGCAGATCGAGATGGCGATAACAAGTTAACGATTAAGGAAATTGTGGACGAGTATGATACTTTTGTGGGAAGCGAAGCAACGAACTACGGCGAACATTTGCTCAATCACGAGGAGTTGTAAGAAAAATTCGAGAACGGTGTCTCTGGATTAGGGTTGCAATTGTTTTCCATTGCAATTGTTTTCCATGAGGGTGGAAACGGTAAGGACTAAGGAGTCTGTAAAAGATTTCTGGTGTGAATGGGCTGTGCTAGGTAGAATTGTATTTCTTGAATTCTTAGGTTGAATTGCATTTCTAGAATTCTTAGCTTGAATTGATTTTTGTCTGGGTACTGAAGTGTTATAGGAGTTGTTAGCTGGCGAAGTAGGAACATGTAGTTGCTTTGGAAATTAATCTGTTGGTAGCTATGCCGTAGACCGCTGCTCTATCATGCCACTGTTCGATTTGATCTGGGTCCAGTAAGAAACTACACCCCATTGCAAAAGGTTCTCAAAAATATTGTTTTTCTATTGATGAAATGAATAATATTAACAGAGTCAGATAGAGCTATAGAGAGTTTTCTTTGCTGAATTTTAGCTATATTTTGGTGTATACTGCTTATATTAAAGGGTAACTTAATTGAAAAGCGAGCCATGTAGTTACTGATTTTTGCAATATCATTATGTATTGCCGCAAGCGTACTTATGTTGTTTTTATTATTACTTTGGAAAGGTTCCAGGTTTTCAGGATATGTTTTAGAATGATTATACTTTATGATGTCAAGCTCAATTAATATTGTTTAATATTTGTTTCTCATGTATGTTTTTCTTTTTTTTGCCATATTATTATTTGGATGCTGATTAGCGATTACTTTAAAATTCGACCAGGTGTTCAGAGCCATTTTCATATACTTTATTTTTATGTGAATAAACTTTCAGCAGGTTTACTGGTTGACCATAATTTCCGAACAAATGTGTTCGTTTTACTTGTTTTTGCTATATTTTCAGTTAATCCAATTTGTCATCCTAGACTTAGACTGAAAGCTATGGAGAGAAAGTAATGAGTAAGGTACGCAAACTACAAACTTTTGGTGCACTGTCATATTTTGTTGCGCGAAAGATCTTTGTCGAGCCGTCGTACGTACCCCATTTAATTAGATCTACTAGTAATAGATTTTTTCTAATATTAACTGTAAAGTACTATATATCTTGTTAGAAATATCAGGTTTTGACAGTTATTCAGAATAAGAGGTGCGCTAGACTTGCCGTTTGATGCTGTTCGTTGTTTTCCTTGACCGTGTGGTATCATACGAGAGAGCGACAGATGGGTCTCGGTAACACCGAAATAGTTAACTAGCATAGTGCCACCCTAATGCTAGCGGGACAAAATAGTAGTGTTGATGTAGCATAAAGGTTAAACATTCTTTCTACGTTAACAATGGTTTTCTGGTTGTTTAGGATTTGCTGTTTTAACATTTTACGCGTGTCAGTAATATTTTTATCTTAGCATTAATATTCTATTCGCAGTTTGCATCGTAAAATTGTATTTTGTCATGCGTCAGCGACTGAATTAGCTGACATTGTTGAGCGTCATATTTTTTAAAAAGAGTGGTAATATTATCAGCGTTTCATGGGTGAGTGTGCAATAAAGCCATTCGTATTCGACCTAAGCAGGCTTTATTCTTATTTTCGTTTAGCGTTCTATCGGAAATACATTGGACCAATTAAAGTCTCTCCTAACCAAAGACATCAATTAAAGTCCCCCTTCTTAAGGGAATCAGTGGAACTTTTCCGCCCCTGGTGATTTCCAGTGATTAAAACGAACAGGTGTGCCATGAACCGACCTGGAATTATTTCTGGGAATGGACTGGGTGTGACCAGCTCATCTACCAAGTGCTGCGTAAATCCGTAGAACAACAAAATGGTTTCCGTAAGGTTACTCTGGTTCTCAGTGGAATCGCTAGAAAATGTCCACGAAGCATATGCGGAGCGCTAAGTGAGTTCTCGGAAGATCATTTGAACGAGTTGAGTTGAATTGTTGCTGCTGGAACGAAACCTTAAGTAATACATGTGCTAGAACACCCCCCCTTGAATAAACTCCATGCATCGTTCCTGATGCAAACGCAGGAGTAACTTGCTGTTCGTCGAGCTTTTGGTTAATTTATAGATGCCAAACATTGCAATGTTAAAGCCGTGTAACAAGGTACTGAGATAGTATCAAGTCCAAGTTGTGAATGCGTTTACTGCACTGTACTGAGGTATCTTATGGTTGTATCATGACGCCATGCGTGACGAATGCTATTTGGGTCTTTGAATTTTAGTATATATGAAAAGTTATGTTGTGTTTAGTGACGAAATTTAATTTGATCAATGCTGTTAACTGATTTGTATATTACAGTTGGAATCATTACTCTGCTGGTGTAGAGAGTCGATATTCTGAAATGCGTGATTAGGTCCTCAAACAAGCGAACTGTGATAACTATAGATTTGATTTTTTGTAGTATAGTGGTATATGTTTAAACTTGTTAGTTTAACTGAGTTTGTGTTTTTCGTACCCGACCTAGTTTAGTTGAACGTTCAAGGTTTTGTTTGACACTTTTGTTTTTGTCGTAAAGTATAGGTTTTATTTTGTGCAGAACAACAGTATTGGATGTTTAGCTGGGAATTGTATATAAATTTCAATTTTGGTGCGTGAACTTTTCTATAAACCACGGCAAAAAATTCCGTTTTCATTCGGCAGTCGCCCTATATACTTTGCTGAATACCATGTGTTATGCTTTTGATGACCGTTAAACCACGATCACCGTATATGCATTTGTTTGGTTAATATTTAATTAGTGGTTGTAATGTGTTATTTCCACATTTACTATCATAATTCGTTCCATTTATTGATTGTTGTATGTTTTAGAATACCTGTGGCATTGGAGTGGAATATTGTGCCACGTATCGTATGAAATGCTATTTCTGAGTGGTAATATTAATGTGCAAAATGTTAAAGGGATATTTTCTAGGTTTTAGAAGCTAGAATGCTTGTAAAAGCTAAATGTACAATGTGCCGTTCTGGTCAAATGATTACGGCTACGTTATTGGACTGGTTTAGCTTTGTTTAACAAAAAATTTAGGCTTTGCAGTGGGCGTACGTACTCCTAGTGTAGTCATTATTCGTTGAATTTCTGTATTGAATAGTTTTGGAAATCGTATATTAAATGTTTGGTGTCATCATGTGGGGTATATTTCAGCTGGGAAAATAAATTGCCTTATATTCAGGAAATATATTTTTCAGAAATATGGGTCTGAAATTTTTCAGACTTAAAAGTCTGAAAGTTAAGACTTTGTATCGTGAACGATTGAGGCAGATATTTTTGAAATAGAAGACAAATATTTCTGAAGTATAAAACGAATTTGTCTGAAATACAGGACAAAGATTTTCCTGGAAAGTAACTCCAAAATTTGGGCTAAACCTCAACGAAATACTTGCCCTAACTTTACAACCAAAGATACGTCCAAGATGTAAACTTAGGTTGGAGGGAGCCTGAGCTCAACCAGAGATTTCCTTGAAATTTGATTATTTATATACACTGCTAAGAATATATACGGAGCAACTTTTTTTACATCCATAATAATCAGTAAATTAGTCTTGAATATAAGACAACTATTTTTTGTAAGGGAGAAATTTATGTCATGAATTGGCGACAGTAATTTTTGAAGATAAGATATTTATGTTTTAAACATTTCAGGCACAAATTTTTTAACTGTTTAAGGCTATTAATGTCTGAAATACCAGACATTTATGCCTTGAAAATTTAAGAAAGTAGACGTCTTGGAATTCAAAACAATTTATTTTGTATAAAATTTGCGTCGAAGAACTGTTATCAGGAATTCGGGGATGAAGTGTAGGAGAAATATGTAAAGGTTAGAGACGATATAAAGTATTTAATGTCAGTAAATACCAGTTCCGTGTCTAACTATTAAGAATTTTTAATTTGGCAAACGGAAACGCTTAACCGCAAAAATGTGCACCAATTTTTGCCGAAAACAGTAGTTTTGTTGGAACCTCATGATTTTTATTCAAGCCTTACACTGCAAAAAACGGTGAGTCAGATTGACTGTCCGAACGAAATAGGCTTGAACAAACTGAGTCAAAATTCGATTCCGTCAGAGTAAAATTTGACTCACCCGAGTCGCTCAGTGAGTCGCATTTGACTATGGCGGAGTCGAATTTGACTCAGTTTGCGTAGACCGGAAAAGCCTATTTTGACTCTGGCGGAGTCGAATTTGACTCAGTTTGCGTAGACCGGAAAAGTTTATTCTGGAGAGAGTCAGTTTGACGCAACATTTTTTACGGTGTAGTCGTGTTTTTACATCAGTATAATATATAGTCGTGAGAATTTGCACATCTTTTAATAATGATACTGTTCCTTTTTATGCGGCCTTCAGTAAACTATTTGTACTGAATTTGTTTTCTGTTGAGCAAACTAGGACTGGGTCCTTTTGGCTTGGTGATTGCGCAAAACAAATTTTTTGCGACACTGAAGATCATTTCATTGTTAAAATAAAATAAATTCGACATTTCCATCACCTTTGGTTTCAACTCGGGCTCCAGTTCCGGCAAAATTAGTTGGCCTTCTGCTCAGGTTTTTTTCATCACCGGTTGCACCGTATAGCCGATGTCATGATAAAGGACGTCCCGTTGTCCCGGGACAGCAATATAACAGGAGTACAAACATACACGCTCGTGTTTACTAAAGAAAATTTTTCGATGTGGAGAAGCTTTTTCTTGTGGGCTCAACTGGTTTGCTGTCTCAACTGCTCCGCTGTCCAACTATCCCGCTGACCCAACTGTTCCGCTGACCCAACTGTCCCGCTGTTCCAACAGTACCAATTGTCTCAACTGTTCTAGTGTCCCAACTGTCCCGTTGTCCCAACTGTCCCGCAGTCCCAACTGCCTCAGCTGTCCCAATTATATTTGTTGTGTGTACTCCCGGTACATTGCTGTCCCGGAAAAATGTGATGGCCTTTTAGGGTATTGGCCTATTTTATATAGGGAACAGCTCTGTCAAGACATGAAAAATATTCAAATACGTTTTGCTGTGGGACTGGAATAGAGTAAAGCTTAAGCTTTTAAATTAATTGTTTTGCTTATGCTAGCCTTAGGTCAAGTCTTAAGCATTGGCGTAAGCTCATTCTTACTCATGAGCTTAGGCTTAAGTATATGCTTATATTACAGTAGCGCCACGGTTCTGGGCCTATACCTAAGCCTAAGCATTAAAAATGAACATATTCCTAAACCTAAGCCTAAGTCAAGCAAAAAAATTAGTCTAAAGCTTAAGCTCACTCTTTTCTAGTCCCACAGAAAAACGTTCCGCCCCTTATCTTTACATGGGCCCGGGAAGCTAACCGCAATATTAGTTTCAACACAAGATTTAGGTTTTCATTCCTGTTGGGTAGCTAGGCCTGGATGCCCGCCTTGGATTCACCAGCGACCAGAAATCGTTGTGTACTTTTACATGGTATGTTTTCTGTGGTCAGCCTACAAGCATTTACCAATATGTTTATGCCACAAAAATTTTTGTTGAATCAAATTCAACGTAAATTTATGATCGACAGATGATTCAGCAAGATTCGCTTGGTAGTACCAGGCCACTAAAATATGTTTTCAGAACGTATGCCTGAGTTATAACAAAGCTTTACGCATATGATACCCAGAAATTATTGGTGGGGACCAACAAAGTAATGCAACTAATATATAGAGGGCTCTTTAAACACAACTTAAAAATCGTTAACGAAGCTGTAGAATTCTTTACCTGACAAAATGGGATTGAAATCCGCCCCGCCCGTTGACCCCTTCTCTGTCAGTATGGCTTTACAAACCTATAGATATGAATATATGAATTTTTAACAATATAAAACTAAAATGCTCAAAGTGTCGCGCAAATATGTATGTGGCGGTTTATGCTTTTTTTGTTGTTGGTATTTTTCAAATTTTAAACATTGAAATCGTGATTTGAACTGAATTTTTGCACAAATTCGGCAGCGCGGTAATGTCATGCACAGCGCAATATGTGATTATGGATCATAACCGCAGCAATAAATTGCAATAATTTTTCATTTATTTATTTATATTTATTAATATATATTTTCTGAAATTTCGTAAGTTTCTTTTCGTGTAACAGACAGAGTAGCAGCGCTGCGGCTATTTACACACCCTGCATCGTACGGCAATCCCACTCGAGCACTTGGTGTCCTCCAGCGAAACTGATTTCGGCTTTTTAAATTACGTGGCTCGTGTTTTGGAGAAAATTTGCTTGTAGTGTTCGAGAAACTAATTTTTATGATTTTTATTTTCGGTATAGCCAGGCGTGCTGTATGAAAATAGTTCACATGCTTTCCTCACGCGAGCGGCTCCAGAAGCGAGATGTGGGGGCGCACGCGCCCCCCCTTTCTGTCAGGAAAATTTTTGAGCTAAAATGGTAAGGTTTCTAAGTTCCTTACGAATTTTTAATTTCTGCACTGTAAATTCCGATGAGTTGATTATAATCAACTCAGCGAATTTAGTCATATCTGGCTGTTTCTGAGTTAATAACAAAAAATGTCAACTCGCTCTGAGCTGATTTAATGCCGGCGGTGAGTTGATTAATTAACTCAGAAAGAGTTCAATCCTTTCAGAATTCTGACTTCTGAAAGACCCAATTCATAGCTCAGGCTTCTGACTGGATTCAACTCCTTCCGAGTTAAAATTAACTCATTGGAATTTGCAGTGTGATTGTTCGTATCAATTGGTAAAACTCCGCAGCAGTTGGTGTTATTACACTTCACAGATTTTGCCTGTGGCGCTACCCGCATACCAAATTTCCAGTAATAGTGCTGCAACTACTCTCTAAAAGCTTAAACTATCTTGATTTATGATTAAGCTAATCCACCAGTATTAAACTAACTTTTTAGATTAACTAAACTAACAGGTAGGTTTACGCTTAATTTCATTTGAAATCTTACATATTTTCAGTTTAAGCTAAACTTATTGAACTCTTAGATACACGGCAGCTCTTGTTTGTTAATCAAAAAATAAGTATTCTTAAACTCGTGTTAAACTTAAAAATGCGTTAGTTTAAGTAAAACTTAAAATTCTAGTTTAGTTAGTCCTTCCAGCCATATGCACATACTACTGGCAGCAGGGTGCCACCCGGAGGTGAAAAATACCCGGCCGAAAGTCAGCAGGTTTCGCCGGATATAAAGTTTGCGGTATAAGACAGACGTATGCAGTTAAAATAACGTCCCAAAAAGTTAATCTCTAAGTTTATTTTTAAAAATCTCGCAATGAAGACTTCAAAATTACTCGAAAGTTACCCGAGTCGGTGATGTGCCCAGCGAAAAGAAGGGCACATTTATACACTTGGCCATCGGGAGTTCCCCACGTCAAAAACTTCTTACTCGGCCCGCATTTACCCGCGGGTCGCGTGCAACTCAGCGTATCATCCCTGAACTGTTGCGGAAACAGATCAAAGGTTTTTTCTTTTAAAAGACCACATTAGGCAAAAATGTTGTTAATTTTCAAACGCACTGCACCAACACTTGTTTAGCCCGACCCCTATCAGAAGTTTTCGCATCCGCCTCTGAATTCAATTGCTAAGAAAATTTCAATTTTGTTGGGGTCTAGTGGGGAGATTGATCCCGGGATTTCCCAAGATCTGTACTTGTTAGATATACCATAGTCACCGTAGCCTCGACCCCGTAACTGTCAATTCGCTCTGAATATTCGTCGAAATACATCTATTTTGATTATTGGAAATTAAAGAAATCTTAATTGCTTGCAATTTAATAAATTGTGCATTTACAATTGTAACGTCCTGTTTGTACGAATTACCGGTTGATTTGCTTTGGGTTTACTTTGAACTGGTAATGTTGCTCGTTTTAAATTGTTTTATTAAATTTTCGGATTGCAATATTTTATAAATGTAAATATATTTTAATATATACATTTATGTGTATAGGGGCGTAGCTGAGGTTTGATTTCAGTCAGAGTTTATATTCCATATAAAAGTTATTTGCGAACGGGCATTTAGCGAGCGAAAGTTGTATGACCCACGCCGAATTTATTCTGAACATAAAAGTTCCGTTTTTGTCTCTCCAGAAATTTAGGGAGGTACATTCCGTATCTTTTTTATGTACACTTCTGATATATACTCACATGTTTAACATACGTATTTATGGATTACATATATATCCGTGTCTATAATTTTCAAATTCGAAACACCAGATTTCTGAACCGGAGGCGCAGCTCACCTTGCTCGGGGTAGGGATCGACCGGATATCTGGTTCCCGTTTAACATCCGGCAAAATCGACATCCGTATCAGGTCTCAGTATCCGGTAAAACCTACCGGATACCGGATATTTGCGGTTGTGGTTCCAAATATCATAAAGCTGCTTTTTACATGTCGAAATACAAGATATTTCGCAGCGACTGCAATTCCGGGCTAGTCAAGAGTAGACACTGGCATGGAGTCGAAAAATCCGAGCCAAAAATTAATATTAAATCCATAACTATATATTTTTGCACGACTCAAATGCTTTCAACAGTGCACAGATTTATATCCTATATCCGGTTAACATCCGGTTCCGGTAGAAAATTCACTATCCGGTGCTGGTTCCGGTATCCGGTAAAATTAATATCTGGTAGATCCATTGGTGATTACGGTTTTAGATGGCTAACAACAGGCAATGTCGAAAAATTTACAGGTGGGACAAAATTCTTCCAGGGCGTGTGAGCACCAATGACCCCCTATGGCTACGGAGCCGAGCCATATGAAGATATTTTCCGTCTGGTCTTTATGTAAACTAACCCGTATGCCTAGTGCAACTTTATTCCAGTATATATCTGTACATATAATGTATATGTATATAAAATCATTACATACATATTTTTAATATATCTATCGTAAATATTTGTATCCGTTTTTTGGTTTTATGTGACAAATGGGGTCATTTTACGTTTTTGAACTCGATATCACCGTTATTTTTCCAAGCAACTACTCTAAATATTAGCAATATGATACTAATATATATCGAACAATATTTCAAAATTTAATTTTTATGGATAAGCTATTAGATGCAAGAAACGAAATTCAAATTACAAATTTCAGGAATTTTAATTGAAACAATCGTTAATGCTCATTTATTTGGGTTTTCAATGTGAAAAATTCAATTATTGGTTTGTGGTTTTGGTCGATGTAAAGATCAAGGGCGGAAGGTTTCCCTGCGGACTACAATAACGTAAGCTTTACCTTTAGACTATTTTTTTGCTAATGTTTATGCTTGGACTTCCAGTTCCGGTAGGAAATTCCTGTATCTTTCACTTTCTGGTTCCGTAAACGTTATTTTTAAAACCATGTTTAAAGTTGTGCTAACAGCTTAAGTGGTTAATTGTATTTGACAACGAGTAGAGGAACAATACTAAAGCGTAATTCACACATGTAAGTTTTCGCATTTATATTGAAGTTACCACGTCAGCTTGTTCGGAATCGGCTCTTTTGAATATCTTGAATACGTCTTCGTATCATCGTGGCATGAGTTATACAAACATTCGCTCATATCCAATAATTTGACTTTTTAATCAGGATGTATCGTGGATACGGATTTGTAGACCACCTTAAAGTTTTTCATGATCCGCCCCTGTTAAAGTAAATATTTATGTTAAAAATTCAAGCGATCCAGCCGCACTGTAATTCCAATGAATTGAATAATCAACAGAGAAACAGAGTTAGTTGTTTCTGCATATTTCTGAGTTAATAATGGTGAATATTAACACACGCTGAGTTTAATAATTCCAAGTGAGTTGATTAGTTAACTCAGAATGAGTTCAGTCAATTCAGAAGTTATGAAAAACCTAATTCAGGCTCAGTGATTCAAATCTGAATTAAAATCAATTAACTAGAGTTTACAGTGCAATGACACGTTTCTTTCCAGATTCAGTACCACCTACAAAACGTTCAAACTTTTCGCATTTTAATTCCAAAGTTTATGACCCCTAAAACCATTTCGCAATACGTGCTTTGTTGGAAATTTAAATTTATATTCTCCTTAAATAAAACCATAAACACATATTCCATCGCAGCAAAATGATTAACTGGTAGCATAAAAGGCCATGTGGTTATCAAAAGAAACGTCTTTGAATGTTGCGGGCTTACCTACTCGTCAATATCTTGGTTAACCCGCATTTTCAGCTCGGTGCCCTCAAAAGCCTGTGTCGTGCTCGGAGGTAACTTGCCAGATTATTGAAGCGATGAAAAGTGGTCGTTGAGTGCCTCTGACCCTGGTTATGACTGGTTTATGTTGTTTAGACACGAGGGTATATATTTTCGTGTTTGTAATTTTTTTGGTTCCTGGTTCTAACTACAAACAAGGGTGTAACCGGAGACTCAAAATCTTGAAGCCGAAAGGTCCACAATATATACTGGAGCTAGAAGCGGGTTAGATTTGGAGTGAAATCTAGTATAACTGAAATCAGATTAAATTCGCTCGTTTCGACAGTAGTTTATGAACTGTCAAAAATTGTGTTTTTTTTTTACTTTTTTGAGAAAAACCTCCGGTAAAACTGCTATTGGACTCAAAACCAGAGGATGATTGTCTGCCAGCGTCGAAGACAGGCTTCCGTTGTACCCTGTCAGTCACGCGTAATTTTGGGTTGATTTTATGTACAACGGTAAAATACTAGTGCTTTAATTTTATCTTGAAAGGTTTCGGTATTTTGATTGAGGGTAAATGTCCATCATGGCCGTCCCCAAGGCGGTGGGAATTGGTGGGCCGTGCTCCTGCTAAATTTGGCTCAAACCCCTAATAGGCTTGGTCGAAAAGTAACCAATCTTGAATGCCAATTGTAGGAGGCAACCAAAATTATTAAGTGAGCCGCTTATATATAACTTTCTGCGGACGCTCCTGAGGTCCATTAACCTTCTCAGTCAATTTATAAAAAAGTGTAGCATAATATTAACTATGCGGGTTTCCCACTAAACCTGAACATAATCCTATTGCTAGGCGTAGGCCCAAACACAACAAATCATAACCCTAAGGATTAAAGTCTGCAAGTCTTTCTGTGTCTCTGTCTCTCACCGGACAGGCCTTTAAGATAGTCCAAGAGCATGCATTACACTAGTTCATCTTTACTATGGACCCATATCAACAATTATCTGCATTAATTTAAGAAGAAACTACACTAATCCATCTAAGAACTTTGAAAAGGTTTTGCCTTTAAGGGACAGTAATGGATCCAGGTTGTTTGGACTGTAGTGGTTCTAGATTGGTGTTGTTGTTGTTGTTGTTGTTGTTGTTGCTGGTTGTGGTGGTGGTGTAGTTTAGTGTAATTTTTTTCTCAGAACTGTCAGTGATTACGGTACTTGGGATAGTGTATTAATACGAGCGCTTATTCTACATCTGTTCTTATATAACCGTTCCTGCAAACACCGTAAACCCACCGGGTTTTGTAAGAACCAGTGACTGTTCGATTTCTTAAACTATAAGTTTTTCGACCTAGAAACCAGGGTCAATAAACGTTTACAAAGCTGCAAACAACGCTGCAGCCAGTGCGGGCTACAGGGCCATAGCCACTCCCTACAATGATTTTGAAAAGCAAACTATTTCGCTCAAAAAATATTTGTTAGTTTGGAGAATTTGATTTTAGGCCCAAAGGATAAACATACAATTCTTGTGATAACCCTCAAACCAAATTTCTGGCTACACATATATGGCAGTGCAGTTTAGAGTCATTTTAGTCAAATTAAACCATTTTTAACACTGCAAATTACTCGTAATACCAATGTGCAAGTCTGTTAGCTCATAATGAGATTAGATTACATACGCCGGACTGTAAACTCCCTCTGGGATTTTCCATAAAACTGAGTTCACATATCTGACGTTTTTTTCGTTTTACTGGACCGGATAAAACAGTGTTGTATTATGTTGATTTTATGCCGAGTAAAACGGCAAAAATGTCACGCAGGAAGGACCAGCAACCCGTATGGTAAGGTGGTGCGGCTTTATTGTGACGTGCCGCGATAACAGGATCGGAAGGAACCGACACCAGGGTCGTATAAACGAGATAGCATAAAGCGAATATATGTCCTGTGTCAAAATTTCTGTAGGCAGGAACCAGACTTTACATTAGTAATAGGATCCTGAACTAAACAATTTTGTTGCCGATTGTTCGCAAAATGGTTCAAAATGAGCTTTATACACATACGGTTCCGAAATGAAAACCTGAGGACTGTGATGCTGCGATTAACTTAATATTTGTTTTATCATTGCATTGGCAGACAAGTCGGCAACAATATTATTCTATGCCAATGCTACATTACCGTCACTTACGAATAAAAAATATCTTAATGCCTCCTGCAGATGCTACTGCTTTGATTGCGCTGGAATCTGATAAGAATAAAGGGGTTTCGCAAGAATTGGGTAGTCGCCCGACAACTCGACGACTGACAACTCAAAATAATGGACATCTCATCGACTCGACGGTTTGTCACAAATTATTACCTTTGGCTTTGGCTTAGCATTATGCTTTACGTTCAAACGGAGGCTTAGTGAATAGTCGGGCGACAAGT
Source organism: Enoplolaimus lenunculus (assembly GCA_030248215.1). NCBI lineage: Eukaryota > Metazoa > Nematoda > Enoplea > Enoplida > Thoracostomopsidae > Enoplolaimus > Enoplolaimus lenunculus. The sequence goes on along the minus strand of JASANG010000273.1, from coordinate 459,352 downwards.
TGTCGGGCAACAAATTGGTGTAGATTCGGGTAAAGTATGGATGTTTAAGAAATTTTATGGACGTAAATGTTGATTGGGACATAACGGCAGAAGGAACGACCCATGCAGTGAATGCAATAGAGTCGGATAACTTTGTGAAGATATAACGTTTTTAGTTTTTCTGAAAATGTTTCATTCCAAAAACCACGCGACACCGACCGAGATCTGTAAAACCGCGAAAGTGGAAATTTATCCATCTGTTTAGGGTTAACCTGCTCTGGGTGAAATACTTACATTACAAGCGGATAATATGGAGCCTAGCCATGAAATACTAATAGCTAAAAAAGAATCAAGTTAAAAAAATAACTGCATGGGAAAATCTTTCGCGTGTGAAGAAGGAAATATTAACTCGTTGCTACCCGCACTGTGTGTATGATTTTCGTCAAATAACTTGAGAGCGTTTCATTGGTGAACAATTTAATTATAATCAGACACTGGTTTTAAGTTGTCAAATCAACTTTAAGACAGTTATATTTTAGCTTCTTTTTCAGCATGTTTTATGCCAGCGGCATACGTTTGGAAAAATTGAAATCGCTCAGGGTAGGCAGCGCCGGAGCAGGCCTAAATGGCCTTTTTTCAAATTCCAGGGTGGGGCCCCTTTTGATGATGAAAATATTTTTCAATTTTTTTGTTTCAAATTTCAGGGTGGGAGCCCCAATTTGGGATGGGCCCCCCAAATGGCGGTATGCGGCGGCTGCTTTGGCTCGGCAGGGTAGGCTGTGTTTTTATTGTTTTTTCGTCGTATTGAAATTTAAAATTGAAAAAATTTTATTAATTTGTATTTCAAATTTCAAATTCATGGGCGCGCTGATATAATTATTGCGACAGAAATCGTAGAACTTTCACTTATCAACTTTGAAAATTTTGCAATGGTAAATCTGGGATATGCCCGCAATCAGAGAAGGCAAGTGGGTCTCAACCTGATAAGAGCGTTATGCATATCTTCTCTCTTAGAAAAATTTTAGCTCCCACTTGTAAACTTGTTTCTGCCCGTGTAAGAACAGGGACGCAACAGTCATATATGTATATTCAAGTCTAAGCCTAAGCGTAAGAATAAGCTTATACCTAAGCCTAAGCACGAAATTCAACTAAAGCTTTAGCTTACTATATGGCATTCCTGCAGAAAAACGTTCCGCCCCTGATCTTTACATGGACGTTATTTTCAGCCACATACTCCTCTTAAAATTGTGGTTCCCCAGCAAAGTGAGCTACCTACGGCCCTGAGTCAGAAAATATTTAATTGGGTTGACTTGCGGTATATCGTGGCGACAGAATCTGCTGAACTGCACAATATATTAAGGTTTCATTGCGTTTTAATTTCGGCTCAGGAAGAGTCTGTTTTATTGCTTGTTTCATCACTATCTGCATCTGCGATTGATCTGCTTACTTCCGATTTAACAACAAAACATTGTTCCAAGCCCAAAATTAATACATGTTTAACGATATACGTAGTACTTCTTTTGTGGCGTTATATGGCACCAAATGGTAACAATAAGCACTGTGCTTTCCAAAATCCCAAATTTCACTTTTGCAATGTTGTTGGCAATTGCATTTTACTGCAAAATGGAACTGTCTAGCTCATCTTTCACCCCGAACCATTGTTTTAGTTTTCCTGGCTTTAAAAATGCTGACCTTTAGAACTATATAGTAGCTTCGGGTGTGACCCTAAACACTTTCGACCTTTGTGTGCCCTCAAAGAACGCAGTTGTAGGACCTAAATTGACACACATCAACGTATAATTTATTTTGATATTTTATCGGATCTTGCATATGTAACACAAATATTGATTTTGAGTTTGTACCCATTTGCCCCACAGTCCCACTGTCCCTCACCACTGCTGTTGCGTAATATGTATATATATATTTATATATATATTAAATATAAATATGTATATATATTAATATTATATATGATATATATTTATTGGTGTGTATCTATATGTATATAAATATTTATACACATATTCTATATACATGCATAAATAATATAAACATATGATTTAACTACATACACACATATATATATAGTACCTCCATACGATACCGTACAAATATGCACGGTATCGAGAACAAATGGCCAAAAATAACGGGCCAAAATCTTGGGCCCATCGTGTGTGCAATATGTGTTGTTTTGAACGCAAGGCAGAGAGTCTTTTAGTTGATTGGCCCCGGCCACCACCGCTTTGGATATTGAAAAGCTGAGAGCAAAATTGGTTTTCGGGCACATCGTTCGCTCTCTCTCAAAGAATGGGTTTGTATCCAAAATTTATTTTAAAACCAGAAATGACAACTCTTTTTATTTTAATATCTGGCGATTTTGGTTGTGTATTTATTTTAGACCAGTGATTATACGGTTATATATGCATGTGTAAGTGTGTATACAAGGGTTTCAGGTCAGCCCGCGTTAGGATAGTCGCCCTCCCAAACAGGTCCGAGGGTCCCTCAATAAAATGTTTCACTGTTCTATTAGCTTGTGGTCCGCGAAAAAAATTTAATTTTGCCAATATGGGGCTTAAAAAAGAGTCGTGGTCCTCCGCCAGCACTGGGTTGCAGTTGGAGATATTAAAAACAGCTACGTTTAATAGTCATCGTCTTAGAATTAGGAGTGAAAAATATTTCTGGCTCGATTGTGAGCACGGTTGAAATTGCAATCTTTGTAGAAACAAAGTTCTGGCCGGATTCTGGTTTGGAGTGAAACCAAGATAGATCAGTATTTTGGGAAGAAACAAAACGGCAATGTTTTTGCGAGCGAACGCAGCGAATATGCAGTATTTTTGCTCTGTAAAAGTGCCCTCTTTCGGTTCCCCAAAAATTTCATGGGCTATTTTGTCGTTATGATCTGTTGGTTTTGGCCGTGCCTTTGGTGTTTCGGTATACGTTAACTGACCAGTGTTGCAATGTAGCATTTAATTTTGTATATATACGTCGGTATATATTGATGTATATTTATATTATATCTATATATAAATATATTCATATATAACGGACTTTATTAATATTGGTATAACTAACTTTCAATGGATGATTAGAGGCATAATTGGGCGCAGCGTTGGGGCTTGTATAAAATCTGTATCACCCGCTCTGAAAGAGCCCCCTCAATGTTGAAAATATTTTTGCGATGTAAAACTCTTGGGCACACGGTCTCTCTGAGTGCTCGAAAAATGGTGACAAATATTAAAGAGAAAGTCAGTCTTTTGTTTGCAAAAACTTTTCAACGTCTTGTTGTAGTACCAAGAAGATTATGTTCGAATACCAAATAGTACCTTATAAAGGCTTTTGTGGTATGTAATATAATTAAGCACATTTTTTCGATTGCGTATGTTGTAACATATAGAATATATAAATATAAATATATACATAGTATATATCAGGCTGTAACGGGAATTCCGGTTCCGGCATTTTTTCACCTTCCGATTCCGGACCCGGTTCCGATAATGTTTTACCGGAATTAGAAATCCCGGTATTAAAATTTGGTCGGTGGAAATTGAGATATTTTACTGAAAAATAACGATAAAATATTAAACAGATTTCATAGTATAGTATGCAAACCTTGACAATCGCCGAAACTAAGCCGTCGAAGGTAGATTTCGCTTCTGTGGATTATATAATTCTAAAATACAACAGATAAAGTGAATACCTATCTCCAATTAGGGTTATTTCACCAATAATATCAAAAAAGAAAATTAAAATTAATTTTTCGGTGGCATGTATTTTTCAAATTCCGGTTTCAATTTCGGTAAATTGTAATTCCGGTTGCACATATATACAATGGACAAAATATAAGTTTGAGGCCTCTAGTTTTAGCTGAGTTGAAGGATTAAGCTTGCAAATCAGCAGCGGATCATAATTGACGCCATTGATGTGGTGGCGTCAGGAACCGCCTCATCAAGAAGGCCCGGTCAAGAATGTTTGAAAATGAAAATTTTGAATGGAGCAGTATATCTTGAGGCTGTTGCAGCGTTTTGAGTGACGATTTTACTTTGCACCGCATTTTAAATTCAAGATTTTATTCAGGCCAACGTGTTAAGAAAAAATCCAAACAATTTCAATCTGCACGTTTTTGAGCGAAATTTTATCTTAGCAATGTCCAAATTTTCGCCGGTGGTCAAATGTTTTCTACAACAACTTTACGTCACCTGATTCACCGTTTGTTACAAACCAGAAAACGAAACCCCTGATAGGTTTTACACTGAAATTAATACTAAAGCTGACTCACGTTATATTTCGTTTCAAATGAGATGAACTAAAACTAAAATCCTTAACGTTTTCGCTATTTTATCAGATCCGTGTTTTACTGTAAAATCATTAAATTTTGCCTGTTCGAAAGAAATTTTGAATAATCACAAAGATAAGAAGAAATTTACACGTCTACCAGTTATAAAGTATAGTCGTTATAAAACGCCAAAACTACTGCACGCATAAAGTTGCGATAAAGTTTGCAATTTTGTATACGAATTGTGCAACTTATATATGTATACATTACATTTCTACACGATCCGAAAGTCAACATATTTCATAAGGGCATCCGCGGAAAAAATTTAAACTAGACGGACAGTAAGGAATTCAAGAAAGCTGCCAGTCATAAAAGTTTAAATGTAATTAAAAACTTTATTATTCAAAAACCCGAGCGTGGGCCCATGCTGAAAAGGGTATGGTCCTTAAGTGTCCCGTATGTGCACGCCCAATATAATTATTGCAACTACATAAGGTTTTTTACGTTACATAACCATGTTTTCTTGTTATGTTTCAAACGCGGTGTCAAACAACTTTTTTTACTACTTTATTTATTTCTAAAGAGTTGGTGGGTAAAATATTCTTTTCTATTATCGAGAGTTACAAAATTTGAAAATAGATATTTTTTTGTTTTCCAATGATTTTTGTATTAGAAATTTTTGTGTAGTTTATTTGTATTCGAGAAATTCTTGAAATTGAATTTAGGGATTGTCACAGTAGATTATCATTGCAATTGTGTTTAGGAAAATCTGGAAACGAGAGCAACTGGAAGCAGCGTGGCCGTTTGTCTTGATTTCGACAGAAATTTAATTTTTGCAGGAACAGAAATTAAATTTTGTACAGGCTGAAATTTCTTTGTTAAATACGTATACTACATTTTTAAGTCGACTTACCGAATAAGTCGTAAGCGTCAGGGTTACGCTTTACTTGTCCTACGGCGCCAATTAATGTGCAACCCTTTTAGTAACTGTTTTGAGCATTAGCGAAGTAATAAGGGTATGTAAATTGGTTTTTGCATGTTTAATAAGCCTCATTGTCTATTAAACCAGAAATTACGTTAGGCTTAATTTTCCACGCTAAAACCATGCAGCAATCAGCTTTTTTTGAATTATTTTTTATATTTAATCTCAAACTCTTCAAAGTTGTCTTGGAACACTTCGTTTCTGATCTGTTGCTATTTTCGTTCTCTTATATTCATACTTTGTTTAAGTAGAAAAATAAGTATTTTTTGTTTCGTTTTTTGTTTTTCAGTTAAAAAATTCTATTTTTTGACACATTTCCTTACCGTCTTGCGTTTGTCGTATGTTCACGGATTACGGCGTGCGTGTAAATTGTGCATCTTTAACAACAATATTCATGCAAAAAAAGACAAAAAATGTGCGAAAATTACATTTTATCTGCAGTCTCAAGTATGTTTTGTTCTCACGGAACTTTCAAAATAATGAACTCTTAATAAAATTTTTGGTGGAAAGTTTTTCTCGAATTATCTGAAGTATAGTCAACTCTTAAATTTAAGACATTTTCTAAAAGTATAAACTCGAAACAATGAACTGTTTGAAAAAGGTTGCCAACGAATTTTGAACTGCACGAATTTTTAACTTTGAACCAGTTTTTCAAACGATCTCAATTTATTAATTATGCCTTGACATTGAGAAGTATTTTTTAAACAAATTCCACGAACTTTTAGAATTGTTTTCCTAAATTAATATCGGAAAAATATCCAATTCTTATATTTGGAAAGTTCAATTTTTTAAATAAAATGAACTCTTTCACATGAACGCAGTTATGGGTGTTTAGTGGTAACCCCCTGTATATGTTTTGTCACGGGGTTTGTGAGAAATTTACTTTAGATTGTAACACAAGTATCCACCTTTGGAATTTTTATAACATGTTACTTCCGTTTCCAAAATGGTGGCTACGGTCATGTTGTTAATTTTAATATTTAAACAAAATGTTGACTAGGAAATTTTCTGTTAAGCATTCAACTCTTAAATTTGAGAAATTAAACTGTTAAACTGAGATAGTTTCAACGCCCAATTTAGATTGAGCCCGTGTAAACATTAGGGCATGTTTAGATAGGAAAAGTCTAAACCTAAGCCGTCTACCAGCCTTTCTGTCTGTAAGGGGGACGGCTTCTGTACTTGACATGGGCGGACCGAATTAGTTGTTATTTTTGACATTGCTAATTTGCGATTGTTTTCATTATAGAAATTTAAAATTTTCGATGCCATATGCGTTTGATTTTTGATTAGTCAAACGGATGCAAACCTCTCCCCTACATTTATAAATCATCCTTTTAAAGGGTAGTTTAGAGAGCTGCGTAGAATTTGCAGGCATGTCGTGATTCGCCTATGTTAGTCATTGGTAAATCAAGGTACGCCTAAATTATGCTCCGATATTTTTAATTTTTTTTTTTTTTTTTTTTTTTTTATTTTTTTTTTTCTTGTTCTTTTTTTTTTTTTTTTCTTTTTGTTTGTTTTTATTGTTTTATTTTTTTTTGTTTCTTTTTTTTTTTTTGTGTTGTTGGCGGGGGGGGGGGGGGGGTTCAGATTTTTTGCTCTCTTTTTCTTTTTTGTTAATTTATTTTAGTTTATTTTTTCGGTGGGTCTTTTTTTTTTTTTTTTTTTTTTTTTGTTTTTAATGAAGGTGTTGTAATTTTTTTTATTGGGGATGTTCATAAAAGGGGGGGGGAGTTGGTTTGGTTTTTTTTTTTTTGTTTGATATGGGTGGTGTGTGCCCTTTGTGTAGGGGTGGGGGGGGGGGTCGCCCCGAAAAAGCCGAATATATAAGGGGGGGGGAAGAGGGGGGCCACGGCCAAGGTGTGTAGGTGTGGGGAGGCGGGGCGCAGTATATTTAACTAAATTTCTACGCACAAACTGGTCGACTTGACACATAAACCCACCTGGCTACATCGTTGTTTATTGCATATAAATAAATTTACTAAGCTAAAACCCCCATAAACCCCTGCACTGTCAGGGGACCCTAAGCAGGATGGATGGCTGCCGCCCCCAAGCCGCCTGCAGTAAGCGATTATCATTAAAGCGCCAATAGCAGTTACTTTCATAGAAAATTTAGCTGTTCCAGTAAAAAATATAATTTCAAACAGGGGTAAGTGACACCCGAAACTCCCAGGCTACGCCCCTGTTTATTGCATATTAACAAATTATACGTAAACAGGCGTGTTTTGACCGCTGCTGATTTGTCTACGCTGCGCTTTTGCTTGTTGTAGTGCCATGACAGCGGGACAGCCTTCAGCGTAGCATGGGCCAATATTTTTATCATTGAGTGATAGACAATATTTGCATAGATATTGTCGCAGATAAAAATATTTAGAAACAGTAAAGTAAGCTATCTTCGATTAAAGCTAATGGGATGCTACTGAACTTGGTCTTAGATAACGTATATTTCACAACGAGGTCTCTTCGCAATGAATTATATAGCGGGCATAAAATGATTGGTATATCTTCTAGAAACGTACCAATCCGTTAATGGCCGGCTGGCAGAAGAAAAAGTGGTAATTGCACAACACTACTTGACATTAGTCATGACAGCAGCTTCAGATCAGGGTTGATGTGGTAAAATACGCCGCTAAGGCGGCAGACGTCATCAAAAGTAGTATAATGCCACCGTTAGACCTTTAAACTCAAGGACTATGTCGACAAACTCATAATAGAATCGAGAAATATTTAAAGATTGTTTTCAAATCAAAGACCATCAGTTATTGTACTGTTGCCTACGATTCCTTTAACCCGATATGCCCCGGAAAAGAAAAGGGTCATTGTCCCATGAGGCATGTTGGTCTCTTGTTTGAGCTTAGTACGTAACCTATACCACTCTCGTGTATGTGGTACCCCTCCTACACCGTGTACGTTTGCAAAGGGAATGACTCATGCCGGTTTCGAAAATTTTGACCTGAAACAGTTGTAGCTCGACCTGTTCCATTTTGTCAAATCCTCACAAAGCCCCCTCTTAAATTTTTGTTATACCCTTTGCCTTTAGCATGCTGGGCTAGCTACGGTCTTGTTTTACAGTAATATACTTATTTTTTGGAAACAATGTGCTTCGAAGCATAACCTAAAATAGCCATACCCACACTTTAGGTACGTATGTGTTTAGCCCAATTTTTGTGAGCGCTCTGTGCTTTGTATCCATAAAAAAGTGAACTAACCATGCGTGGCGTATATCTTTATAAGTTTATAGAAAACTATAATTTAACTTTTAGGCTAAATAATGTTCATCGTGTGTGTTTTGTATCAATTAAAGTCCTATATTAGCATAGATTCGGTGTAAGATTTTTAAAAAGTTTAAGTTTAAGTTATTTCAAACATTTACGCGTTAATCGGAAGTATATTTAATACATTTATTTAAATTTTAATAAATTGATGAGTTTGGTATATATAAATATATATAATAGATGCATATACATGTATATATAATACCGTTTTGGTTTTTGGAATTGGAACAGTCGAATATGGGTTTTAACAAGCGGTGTAGCCATGATTTCGTTTCAGAACCGTATATTAACTCTGCTTTCAACAGGTTCTTTGTACGAGAGCTTTCTTGTCGTCTCTCAGAAATTTTGGTGGGTTATACCTTCTATCTTATCCCTTCTCTTGTTGTCGACCGTGGCGACAACACATCGACTGCCCGGAAGGACAGTCCGAACCCTGTGAGTACCCCTTGCGTCCAACCGTGGACAAATTTATAAATCTTTTTATTTGAATCGATTACTCATAATCTGTTGAAAAACATTTTAAACAGAAAAGCTAAGTGTTTGCTATTTTTTTGCTATATATTTCTCAAGTTACATAAAATTGCACAAAACTTCGAAACGAAACTTGTATACTGATACAATCGCAACGATTCACTGTAAATTCCCGTGAGTTGATTTTAACTCAGAATGAGTTGAATCCACTCAGAAGTCTGAGCTCTGATTTATGTCTTTCAGAATTCACAATTCTGAATTGACTGAACTCATTCTGAATTAATTAATCAACTCACCCGGAATTAAATCAACCCAGAGTGAGTTGTTGTTTTGTGTTACGTATTGATTCAGAAATAACCAGAAATCACTAATTCGCTCTCTGAGTCGATTAATCAACTCATCGGAATTTACAGTCTACGGAAGGCGAGGTGCGCGTGTCTCGCCCTGCGAAAGCCACCCCCAGTTCAAAATTATTCCACCACATTCGCCGAATTTTGTACAATTCTTTTGTAAGCAAAGTTTGCGACAGATTTTAAGCACTTAAGATGGTTACGAGCGGAAAATTGAGGCCGTATAAGCTAAGTGGATGGCTTCACTTTTTCTCGGAAAATTCGTTTAGATCTTTTTTCAGTCGCAAAACGCAAGCAAATAATTAAGTAGCAAATGGGGCTCGAAATTTTAATTTTGACAAAGAATTGCTGAAGCTGTTAACGCAAGCTTCAGCTTATTAGCTGAGCAAAATTTGAAAGAAGGCAGAGCAGAAGTCTCGTCCTTGACATAAACGTTTATTATTTTCCTACACCTAAGCTTGCACTCACATTCAGGTTTAGACAACAGGCGAGTTAGTGATTTCTGAGTTAATACCAATAAACATTAACTTACTCGGAGATGAGTTGATTATCACACTGAGGTCAGAGTTGATTACGGCTGAGCTTATGAATTAAACTTAAATATGTTGAATCAACTAAGAATTCTGAGCCCTGAAAGTCTCAGTTCAGAGTCAGTAATTCACTTATATACCTTTGCACCTATAATACGGCAATGACATTTTTTAATCTAACGTAATAATTACCGCATGACAGATTCTTAAAATTGAAATACCCGATTGAGAAAAAGCTTATTGTAAGCAAAATTGGGTTATTACTGTTATCTCTAATGATGGCGCTCATGACCTCTACACACAAAATAAATTGTCTTATATTCAAGAAATATGGTCTGACATTTAAGACAATTTTATGTCTTGATACAGACTTCAGACATATATGTCTTGATTTCAAGATTTTTATTTCTTAAATTCTTCAGAAATATTGGTCTAAAATTTTCCACACTTAAATGTCGTAAATTTAAGACTTTGATAAGACAAATATGTCTGAAATAAAACACAGACGTTTGCCGTGTAAACTGACTCCAAAATTGGGAGTTAAAGCTCAGGCCAATGCCCTAATTTTACAACCTAAGACGCGACTTAAGTTGGGGGAGCCTGAGCTCAATCCGAAATATCTTTGAAATTCGATTATTTATATACCATATTAAAAATATATACGGAACTGTTTAAAGCTATTAATGTCTGAAATACAAGACATTTATATCTTGAAAATTTAAGAAAGTAGGACTCTTGAAATGTTAAGACAATTTATTTTGTGTGTACAGAATACTTAAATTTGAATTTTTGTAATAAAGGCCCAGAAATGTATTTTTGTGCTTAAAACCCAAAGGGGGCAAATTTTTATAAGGTGGGGTCGTTTTTGGCAACAATTTCGTCATTAAAATTTGCCCGGGAGGGGCATATTTTCAAGGAGTGCAAATGTTTTCACGACACCGGTCCCTAACAAGCCAAGTTCCAAGATACGTCACTGAAATAAAGTGCTCTTATTGATCTTGGATAAACTTTCATAGGTTTTCAGGCACCCAAAATCGTGTTTGAGTTATTAAATTAATTTGTAGTTATGGAACAATTAGACGAAATAACGAACGAAACTCGTCGTATAATCGGCGAGCTTAGTTTGTTCGAATCGCCCACGACAAGCCAGCGTCCCTTACACACAAGTAATGATTGCAGTTTGCCCCGATTGTCACAAACTGCAACCATCAAGCGTGATGACGAGCCGAACGGTGCCCTTATCACGCGCGAACCGCAGTCAGCTGATGCAAATTCTAATGATTTTGTCCGAAAAATTCAACAATTTAGTCGTTCTACAGCCCATCCGTACGGTAGTCAAAAACGAATTCATTGGACACAACAAGAAGCAACGCATAGAACTGGTGTTTTTCCGTCGGAACACGATGCGCAACCTCGATTTAAGCCTGCGAACACGACCTATCAACAGCAATCTAATTGCTCCCCGGAGAATTTCCAACAAAAGCAGACAGTAAGTAGCGATTTACACCCGAAAACTCCGATGTTACTGTCAAATACTAATGGTTTACCGCCAAAAACCACTGTTTTACCGCCAAAAACTAATGTTTTGCCGCCAAACACTACTGTTTTGCCGCCAAACACTACTGTTTTGTCGCCAAAAACCACTGTTTTGCCGCCAAAAACCACTGTTTTGCCGACAAAAACAACAGTTTTGCCGCCAAAATTGTCGTCGACCGTATATTATCCGCAATCCAAACCTAACGATTCATTCGATAATTGTTATACAACCGGTTCGGGTTCAGTTGCAAGTAATAATAGCAGTACTAGCGCGTACTCAAGCTATTCATCAGGATGTTGCGCCAGCGAGCAGCTACATTCACCACCGTTAAGACCCTACAATATATTTTCGAGCCAATTTTCTCACGGGCTGCCTAGTTCAAGCCATGGAAAAGTATCTATTAATTGCCTTTCAGATTCAGCTACGCCTGTCCATTCTAGTCCTATACCTGCTTACGTTGGAAATTCAAAATTCCCTGTAACTACAAATGTAGAAAATTTATCAGCTCAGGTGAGCGCAAATGCTGTTGGCGATCCTCAACAGGGACCAATCCAAAATGTAGTACACCCAAGCCATCGAGACGCCGGTTTCCGGTCCCGATTTGAAGCGTCTAGAATTCCTGTTCCTCAAACTAGTCCAAGTCCGGGCGAAACTTTCGCTGACCGTATCGCTCAAGTGCCTCTGTCCGAACCGATAGTCCAATATCCTAGCCGAGCACCACCTAAACCACCCCTTCGACAATTTCACAAACCGTTGGGACCCGTTATGCCCGGCAACATAGCTAGCACGCGAGTATTTACCTCAACAGCAGATTTGGCGCCAAAACTTAACTACTCGACTGGCTCAAGCAACAACTTTATTTATTCAAGACAAAAATCCGAACAAGCGTACTTTCAAGATATTTTCGATCGATTCGAACGCGACTACGAAGAGTTGAGTTGTATGAAAAAATCGAAAACGTGGTCTGAACCGCCGCCAGAAAGCATTCGTCAGGCGCGGAGCAAGACACCTACAGCATGGCATATGGCAAATCAACGAAGTCTAGACGAGCCAGCAAAATCTAATGAACCTAAACCGAAAAAACGTCAATTTCTACGCAGAACAAACTTAGACAATGCTGAAAATATTTATTCAACACAAGCACCGCGATCACACAAAATTTTTAATACTCCAACCCATTTTGGTCAGTATGCAGATGTAAGTTACAATTATCCTGCCGCGTATAATCATTACGAAAGTGCCGTGGCTTATTCGCGAAATCCAACTGCTGGTATTCCTAAATCAAAATCAAACCCTAGCCATTTATGCGACCCACCTGCTCAACCAATTTCACCCGGCCTTAAAAGTTACGAAGATCGGATTTCAACACTAAGCCGCCAAACTCACTGTGAACTAGAATACGACCCTAAGATGTCGTTACCTCAGTGTCGGCAATCTGTGACCCTTCCAAAAACGTCGCAATCCTCAGGGACAACAGGATCATTGCCGTCAAACGCATTCGCGTCTAGTCATTTTCCCTCTCACTCTCATTCGTACACTCTTCCGGAGGGGCTAAATAACTATAGTAAGATTAGTGAAAACAACATCAACAACAGCAGCAGCATCAACAACAACAAAAACAACAACAACAACGACAGCACCAGCATCGTCAACAACAACAGCAACAAAAACAATATCAACTTCAGCTGCGGCTACAGCTACTACAATACCAACGCCAACAGCAAAAGCAACAATGTTGCCAACAATGCAAATAACAGTATACATAATAACAACAAAAACAACAATATCAACAGCAACAGCAATATTAACACCAATACTAGCAACAGCGGCAGCCACTACAACCACAACAACAACAACAACAACAACACCACCACCACCAACAACAACAACAACAATAACAACGGCAACAACAACAACAACAACAACAACAACACCAACAACACCACCACCAACAACAACAACAACGGCAACAACAACAACAACAACAACAACAACACCAACAACACCACCAACAACAACAACAACAACAACGGCAACAACAACAACAACAACACCAACAACACCACCACCAACAACAACAACAACAACAACGGCAACAACAACAACAACGGCAACAACAACAACAACAACAACAAAACCGCAAACACGCGACCAATGAAACGAACAACGCACAGTTTAGACGACCTGTTAAGCGAACCACAACTCCAGCAGGCGTCTCATCATTCAACGCCTTCCCGAGTCAGACACGGCATAATTGTTGACCGCATCCCATCGTCAGAAATGGATATCACTCCACCGTATATTAGAAAGTTCCCTCGAGAAATTTCTACCACAACCAACACCGTTTTGACGCGGTGCAGTAGACAGAATTACCGCGATCAACGTGGAAACGAAAATTTAAAAGGTATTTCGAATTGTCCAAAATCGTAAGGTTGAACCTTACAAATGTTAACTTTTGTTCCCCAAAAGTTGCGTTTGGCTGCTCGCTCGCTTTGCTCGTAAGATTTTTTCACAAAATATATATTGTGCGCGCGACCGTTAGAAATTTCTGGATCCACCACTGTATGCTGCAAGAATTTGTGAGTTCAACTGAGACTTTGCGAGACTTAACAGTAGAGCCCAGGTTGAATCTGACTGTCCGACAGGTCAAATTTGATCCAGTATTGCGATCCTAGCAGGAGCGTAGCCAGAATTTTACTTAGGCAGAGGATAACTTTGTTTGAAAATTTTTTGAAATCTGAAATATCTAGAAGGTTATTATAATTTGTGTTAAACATATTTTTTCTCGCTTCTCCAGAAATTTCGAAGTGATTTATCCCGTTGTATCCATCCCCTTAAAACACGAACCATGATTAAGTTCATTTGGGTAGTTCTGTAAACAAGCTCAGTTTTCTCCCCCTTTTCTGCAGTCTAGAGGGTGTGCAGGAGTTGAGGACATGGGACCCACCAACACAGTGCGCTAAATTTACACCGGTCTAGGGGCCTGCCTACACCTAAGCCAAATCCTAAACCTAAAGATAACCTAAACCTAAGCCTAAAGCCTAAACGAAAGCCCAAACGTATGCCTAGTCTGAACCTAAACATAGCCTCATCCTAAACCAAATCCTAAGCGTAAGGATTCCATTAACTAAGTCCGCAACTCCCAAAGTCTCCCAGTGGGTAGGCCCTTATAATTAATATAGGCCTTAAGAAACACCTGTACCTTGGCACGTTAAGCCGCAAAAGGACCGAATTTAAATGCTGCAAACTATTTCAGTTTCCAAAGCGGTTTCAAAACCAAACAACGGGTCACTGAACGTTTCACTCCCGTCTGAGCAAAACCGACCTGGTGGTGGTGGAAAGCTACCACCTCGAAATCACGTTTCATTCCAAGATCCCCAACTTCCGGCGGATACACGTAGCCTTACTTCCGGTCAACGAGGAGAGAATAAGCTGACGTACAGCGAACTCAGAAAATGTCTGGGCACAGATGATGTGTCACAGTTAACGACAAATGTCAAACAGAAGCAAAGTAAGCGGAAATGCGGGGTTCACGTTATTACTAGGGCGACCTGCAACATGTTTTATTCCTGTTACAACAGCGGGAGCAATAGCGGGTACAGATTATCTGAACGTAAATCCGCTGTAATAAGAATAAATTGAGTTGTCTGCTATCCTGATGGGACGTTCACTGTTTACACTGCAATATCAAATAATATTTAAAATATTGCCTCTCAATATCATATGACATGTTTGAACATCTCTTCAAAGCGGGCCCGAAGCACGAGGGGGCCAGGGGAGGCTCAGATCACGCTGAAAAATTTTGACCCCCCGAACTTGGAAGCGCTTCAATCTCGCTTGTAAATCGTGTGAAACCTTCCATGCCCATCCTGAAACAATTATAGCCCCCCCCCCCAGCATATTGAATCAGCTACGTTCTTGCTGCAAAGTTGTGAACATGCCTGAATGATCTCTAGAATTTCATATGATACTAAAATTAAAATGTAAATTACTTGTGCTTAGGAATATACGGTAAAAATTCCTTATTATTTTGCACAAATTACATTCTCCTACGCAGTATCGCTTCAAACTTCGTGGAATTTTGGAATATCATATGATATTCACATAAATGTCCTATCGTATCATGTGACATATGGTTACTTCTACACGATCGTCGCTTGAGATCAGTGAAAGGTAATGTTATTGACATTCACATTTTGACGTAATACGCACTCTATATATTTTATTTGCAGATCGATCTCAACTACTTTCAACGACGCCGTCTAAGTCTGTCTCTAGTTCAACTGCAAGTCAATCGAAGTTTTATTCGAGTCCGGCTCGGGGAACAACAACGCTAGCAACTCGTTGGGGAGCGTTCAGTGAAGAACAACGGACACAACTTACGAGGCATATTGAAACTGATACGGACGCCAATACCACGACAAACTTTGGTAACTTGTTGAAATGGTGGCTTACCTCAATCATAGGTGCCTGCCCTCTGCAAGAGAGGAAGACTAGAGAACTTAAAGACTAATAGAGGCTTAGGATTAGACTTATGTTTAGACTTCTGTTTTTAGGTCAGGTTTAGATGTAGGCTTAGCTTTATTCTTAGACTTCGTGACTACACCTCTATAATGACAATGAGTCAAAATAGGAAAACCCAGCAAGGTAAAAGATATAACTAGATCAACGGCGTTATTCGCTAAAAATAGTTCGTCCGAAAAATTTGTTGACCTTCCGCATATGCTGAACTCTCAGAGACGTAACCAGGATTTCAGTTTGCGAGAGCGTAAAACAGCATATGAACGTTTTAACAAGCGAAACAAGCGATAAATATACTGACTATATTGCTCTTTCCTCAAGAAATTTCGGACATTATATATCAAGGGTGCGACAGAAAGTTCGCTTGCAGCTCAGACTTGGGCAAAAATATTTACGTCCGGTTCCGATATTATAAGTTGCCAGATACTTATCTCTGGAATTTATACCTTAACCCTGTATTGTGTTGGTATTTATGAACAAAGTTACAATATATCACAGCGACTTGGATGGAAACAAAATAGTACGACTTGTATACAAAATAGTAACAAATTATACACGTAAATCAGTACTTAATTAGCCTGATTAAAGGTAGGGATGTGCCGATTAATCGGTATCGGCATCGGTAATAATCGGCAGTTTTCGTGAGTATCGGCATCGGCATCGGCACTGCAGAAAAATTGCCGATTCTTTGCCGATACTTTTTGCACGTAACAGTCAGTTTGAATGCTATCAATTTCATTTCTAAGCGCATATCAGTATGTCCGGTCAGGAAAAGTGATATATTTCTTGTATTTGTGTATGAAAAAATTAATTGAAATGAACCGTTCACCTAAAATTATAATCGTTTAATGATGGCTAGGGTTTAAGTCTAATAATGTATATAATTTAGTATCCTATCTGTTTATTAAGCATGGTGTACTAAAGTTAGAATTGGCATCGGCATCGGTTCGGCATCGGCAAAATTTCAAAATAAAAATTGGCATCGGTATCGGCATCGGTAAAAATTTTGGTATCGACACATCCCCAAATTAAAGGTTTACTTTTTATTGAAATATATATGTGTTAATGTCCGGTTTGTGTATCTGGTTCCGGCTTTGGCTGCATATTTCACTACTCATTTCCGGTTCCAGTTTCGGTGTTATTTGGTATCCGGTCGCACCCTGGTAAATATACTGCACATATTCCGCTTTGTTTACAACCGTGGAATTAAGTTGAACACTTTGATTGCAGGAAATTGTTTCAAATGTCAGGAGTCTATAACTACAGAACGCGATGCCTGTACTGCAATGGGTCAAACTTATCACGCCAGTTGTTTTTTGTGTTCTGGTTGCGGTATGTTTAAAATTGAAAATCTGGTATTCTTGAACCTACGGTAATTCGTCGACCGACAGTGTCCTAAGTTTAAGCATAATCCTGAGCGTATTATTTACGCTAAGAATAATTGGCTGTGACAAATTGTTGTGTCGACGATATTTCGGAATACAAGTGATCAGTCGACGAGTTGCAGCGCGAAGAATTGTCATGATACCGTTAGTTGTTGATTTTGCACGAAATCATCGCCTTGAAAATGATATAGGCGCGTGAACCAGGGGAGTCTGGACCCACCCACCGACTTTTTGAGCAAATGAATTTCTGTCTTTCGGCGTTTCATTGCTGTCCAAGTCGTATGATTACTAGCCAACTCCAAGTGATAAAGGGGGAGAATTTCAGAACGGACATGCAAGGATCGGAAATTGCTGTCAGCAAAAGTGCTATATAATTATCTGCCACGTGGAAGAGCTAAATTTTTCTACGATGGTTGAGCCCCTTTAGCTGCGGACCAGCTGGATAAGCGATTAGGACGGAGCCCCTTTAGCTGCGGACCAGCTGGATAAGCGATTAGGACGGGGCAAACAAGTAATTCTTACGGTGCAGAGCTGCGCGTATCACAACTACAAAATTTTCGTAAGATGTTTTGTCTGGTGCTAAATAATAATTTGCTTGTCAAAGTTAAGTTTCCGTGTATATAATTGATTTTCACTCCGGAACAGTTGTCCATGTAAACATGAGGAGCAGACCGTTGTTCTGCAAACTGCAATAGAGTACGGTTTAAGGTTAAAACAAAATCATTTTTGCTTAGGCTTATGTATTGACTTATCGTTATGCTTAGGCTTAGGCTTGGGCTCAGGCTTATAAGAATTTACTAATACTACTGTTACGACCCTATTCTATGCATCGGCCGGAACAGTCAAGGAATAGATTTCTGTGAAAGTATGCAAATTAAAATTTAAAATATAAGTGCTCATAGACATTTGCGAAAGCAGATTAATTACTGCAGAACCAAGTCCTAGTGGAGGGAGACCAGTACTTTGAAGATTGAGGGTCCGCGAATAGAAGGGACTTATAATAAACGTTTCAGAAGTGACCGTTTTGAATGTGGAAATATATCCTGACCCACGCATTTCATGAACTCTTGTTGATGCTGAGCAACAAAAATTAATCTCAGGGTCCGATCAGAAATTTTCTCGGCTATTGGTTGAATGTTATAATTACGTGTATTTTCAGATCGATCGCTCAAAGGAAAAGCTTTCTATAACGTTGGAGATAAAGTATATTGTGAAGAAGACTATAAGGTTAGATTGATCATTCGGCATATGTATACTTGACTACAGTCCTAAAATCCCACCGTCCCAGCTGAAAAATTGATAGCTCTTGTTTGTGGTGGCTTTTTGGGATTTTGTGATTTCAGTAGAATTCATTGCAAGCAATTTCTTTGGCTAAGTCTTAGGCCTTAGTTTTAGGATTAGGCAATTCTTTGGCTCAAGATTAGGTTTAGGAATAGGCAAGGTTCCGTCTTAGGCTTAGGTGAGAATTAGGCGTTTAGGTATAGGATCTGGTCAAAAGCTGCAAAGCTTAGATATATAAACTTTAGAGATGCCTTAGCCTTCGGCTTAAACTTCGTCTTAGGATACGGCTTATCGTAGGCTTAAGCTTAGGTTTAAGCTCAAGCTTCAGGCATAAGCTTAGGCTTAGGCTGAGACTTTACGAATGGGCTTTGGTAAAACAGATTAAATCTTAAATGACATTCAGGCTAAATCATAGACTTAGGCTTAGGCTTGGGCATAGGCTTATGCTTGGGCATAGGTTTAGGCTTTAGCTTTCGGAGCAGGCTCAGGTTTTTGCTAAGCAAAGTTTACGCCGTAAATAACATAGGCTTTGGCTTTAAAAATAGGATTTCATTTAAACATGGATCAGATCCTAAACGACCCTTTGGTAAAATCTTAGGCTTAGGCTTAGGTTTAGGCTTAGGCTTAGGCTTAGGCTTCAGGGGCATCCAACCTTCGACCATATCACGAAATCCAAAATCCCATTACGCTTAGGCTTAGGCTTAGGCTTAGGCTTGGGCTTGATTTACGCTTAGGTTTTAAGAGCAGGCTTTGGTTTAAGCATAGATTAGAACTTAAATGACCCATGGACTAAACCTCAGGGTTAGGTTTAGGCTTAGGCATGGGCTTATTCTTCGTGTCAAGCGTTAGCTATGCACCCCTCCTAAAAATAAGGCGGAGGCGGTCCAAAAACGCACAGTCCGGTGGTACATTTAGTACCACGGAATATTTTCTCTGTTGCATTTTTTGTCTAGGGTCACTATCGACTCTTGACAAAACTAATAATACAACGATTACATACATATTTTCAAGTTTCTGTACAAACTGAATGTGTCCCTTGGATTCAGAGAATGCAAACAAGCAATTGTACTTTTCGCAGCACTAATCACAAACTAGTAATAAAAGTTCATATTATACAGTGGAGAATCAAGGTGTAGCCAGGATATCAGTTCACGAGAGTATAACATAATTTTTGGCTTCTCCTGCGGAGGTTATTCTAAAGCCTGTTAAATGTGCTTTTTCATGTTTCCAAAAATTTTGGGAGATTTTTTCAATAGGTACGCTTATGTGTGATCATGTTTAGAATAAGGGTACTGGATCAATAATTTGAATACTAATACTGCAAAGTTTTTGCTTAGCTAATACGGTTTAAAATAGGTTAAATATTAACTTTGTGGCCAAAATGTCATAGTTTTCTGACTTTTCATAACTTTGTTTCAGTATTTTGGATTTCGTGAAGGAATAGAGCGTTGTGCAACGTGTCGTCATCCTATTGCAGAGATGGTAAGTTCACACCGCTTTTTGAAAATTGCTTGATTTTCAATAGTTTTGTGTACAGGTTCATGTTACTTTCAGGGCCGGTTGTCTCAAATGTGTAGCACTTATCATTAGTCAGTGACAGATCTTGTTACTTTCGAACCATTGAATCTGATGACGGTTGCCTTACACATTTCAGAAAATGTGCCCTAGTCATCACAATTCCCCGCCCGACAACTTGTAATCTGAAATCTGCGTCTAGTGACTATTAGTCATCCATCATTATGCTTAGGCTACGGCTTAGAATTATGTTTTGGCTCAGGACATAGTCGCGTCGTGCGTTAACTGGTCGGGCGGTGAATTGTCGTCGATCTACTTTTTGAGGTGCCCCGTTTTTCCGATATTTATAGGTCATTTACACTATGTAGTTTTGGCAAAATTTGCTTTCTACGGTTTGATTTAACTTTTTCTAGTGAATACGTAATTTACCGCGATCATACTCTAAGGTTAAAAATTCAGGATATGTGCCCCTATTCTTAAATGTCCGTAGTACCTCTCAGCAGCTGGATATAAATCTTGTGACATTCAAATCAGAAAATAAATGAAATGAGTTGAAATTCAGCGCATTTTTGCATGCATTCTATCTATTGTACGTCTGTGTAAATTCGCTGATCCGCAATTACAGCAATTAGTCAGTTTCAAGACCTATCACTAACTGGTGATATAAGTGATATATGCATCTGAAAATACGGGGCATGGTTTTAATTTCTTTCTATTATTATTATTATACTGCACTGTAACAAGTCGCCCGAAAGTATGTCCTACAAAACTCATCTCCGAGCTTCAAACTTGTAGCCGTTTCCACTATTTTGCGAAATAATCTTACCGGTTTATTGTGCAAATTTTGTTTATGTCAAATTTTAACCTCTTCTCACATTGACTTGCCTATAGGCAACTTAGCGCAGTGTATATACGTTAAATAACATACCTCGCTTTGTGTTTAAAATTTGCAACACGTATACATAGTACTAAATCACCACAAGACGTGAGAGCCCCGTCGGGCTCGAGCGTCAAGCTCCTATAGCTGAGTGGTGATTATATGCGCCTCCCACTCCAGTCACTGGAGTTCGAATCCTAGCATAAAAGCAGGTCTCAGGGGAAATAGGAAATATTTATGTGAGAAAGGGTTAAAGTTATGTTTCAAAGATGAAAGTCTTATTTTCTCGTAGGTAATTTTGTAATTTCGGAGTATTTTTTTAGATTTTGCAAGCAGTTGGCCGTTCGTTTCATCCGAAATGTTTCACGTGCAAAATGTGCCGAAAATGTTTAGACGGTGTTCCGTTTACAGTGGACAAATCTGACATTGTTTACTGTGTTGATTGTTATCATAAGTAAAGTTTGGTCAAAATTCGTCGGTTTACTAGTAGAACTTTGTTTAAATAGCTGTGTTCGAAAATACGCCAACTTTGGAGTGATTGTTTTTGGCGATTTATAATCAATTGTTCCGGGTTCGATTCCACGTCGGTAAAACCATTGCTGACTGAAGCACTGTTCGTTGATATGAACGTCGTATGTAAAGTGTTTTCATTAACGCGTGAAAACAGCTTTCAACAACCAGTCTTCAGTATATATTGATATCCGATTAAGATTTAGGGCTATCCAATTATATCCACCCGGCATAGGCGTCCTAACAAAGATCAAAACCAAAATTTCGTATTAAGGTTTAGCACTAAAATGAGGTTTGGCATCTAGCTAGCTTCGCTCAAGAATTTGGCCCCCAAGAATATCTTGCGCGTTTCTCGCTCTTAGAAATTTGTGGATTCGCTACTGCTGATTAATACACGAGGAAATTTGGTATTGACCATTATTCAATTGGTAACTCTTATAAAGAGTACATTTGGACTTCAGTGAAAATATCACTTTAATATTTTTTGATTTTTTTACAGAAAATTTGCACCATATTGTTCTGCATGCTCAAAACCAATCTTGCCTTTACCGGTTAGTATTTTGTTTTCAGTATTTTCGATGCGTACGAATGTTAAAATTCATGAACATTCATACTGTTTAAGTTACAAAGCAAATGATCGCAATAATAATAATAATAATAATAATAATAATAATAATAATAATAATAATAATAATAATAATAATAATAATAATAATAATAATAGTAATAATAATAATAATGATGATAATGATAATAATAGTACTACTACTAATAATAATAATTATAGTAATAATAATAATAATAATAATAATAATTATATATAATTATAATTATTATTTTTATTATTAAAATAATAATAATGATAATAAAGTCTATATTAATCTCAAATTCGATTAAGATTTTAAACTTCTCAACTCATAGACAGAAATAAAGCTAGTAAAATTTCCACCAAAATATTAATTTCCCCAATTAGAATTATACTGTTTTTGCTGCAAATTTTAAATGTCAACCTTTATCGTTGAACAAAACCTACTGAAATCGCAAGCAGGGTTATACATATTGAAAATTATACAAGTATTCAGTTCAAGGTTTCTAACATAACTGCAGCGGTGCATAGCTATAGCTTTTGCTCTTAATTCGAACTTGAACGATAATAATTTCATGGTACAGAACGAAATAATAATTTTTTTGGAATTTTCGTACACGTTTAATTTTAAAATTTTAGGGAACAAATGAAACTGCACGGGTTGTGTCAATGAATAAAGACTATCATATTGATTGTTTTGTATGCGAAGTAAGCTCGAAGTTTGAAATTTAGTTGTTACAAAATTTGTCACTTTCAACTTCGCTTCGCAAGGAAAAATCTGCCCCCTCATAGAACAATATTTTATTTGATTGGGTTATCAGTACATCGATACAGTATTTTTGGCGTGCTAGTATGAAAACCTTTTAGTTTGTGAGCTTGGGTGGCAGCGTAACCATCATGCTTAACGTCTTTTGAGATTGGGGAAGAGGGTGGTTCAGGGTTGCGAGAGCTCGCAAATTAGTTTCTTCTATCGTTTTTACATGATTGGCTCCAACGATACTCAAATAACGTATCGGTAGGCGTTCTTTTATTCCATAACGGTATCAAATCGGAGGTCTATCATATCGCATAAATGACCAATGTTACTTCGATAATCGTAACTGTAGATTAAGCATATTCAAAAGACAAAGCATAGATATTGAAAAAAGTGTAAGACTAAAGTCTAAGCCCAAAGAAAAACTGTAGTCTAAATCTAAACCCACGTTTTTGCAGTTGTACCACAAAACGGGGCCGTCCTACAAGTAACATGGGTCTCAAGAATTTAACGTGCTTTATCGCGTAGCTTTGTTTTAGGCTTGCGGTCTCCAGCTAACAGATGAATCAGAACGTCGCTGTTATCCGCTTGACGGTCATTTACTCTGCCAATTGTGCCATATTCATTGGGCCAGAACCGGAGGATCTTCACAACTCATAAGTGATGTTTAACGGTATCGAATTTCTTCGAAGTGTTCCCGTTGGTTTAACGACATAATTGCAGATTTGATATCATTATTAAAAAATACTTTTAAGAAATTGATGAAATCTTGGTGAAGATGGTATGTAAATTAAAGTTTGAACTTGGTTCATTTATGCGTGCAAAGAAGTTTTACTATGTAGCGTCCTTATTTGGTAATTAATAATTGTTCTAAAACGCTACTGGAGGCTAAAATAATAATAATGAATTAAAATTACATAACGTCCTGCCTTCCAGTGTGTATAGAAGTTACCGTGTGCCTGTCCTGCTAATTGATCAATAATTCTTGTTTTGAAACCGAAATTAACACAGTTTCTAACTGAAATTGATAGACCAAACTAAGGCGGATCTCATCAGAACAAACAATTTGTATGGAATCAAGGGAAAGAACTGTAGTCTTGTATTTCATGGAACTGAATTTTTTGTATTGAAATCTTATCATTTGTGATTTTTTTTCATCTTTTTGATCTGTTTCTTATTTTATTATTATTTTAATAAATTTACGAGGTAACAGTATAAAACATGAGCTTCTTGGTTTGTTGGTCACTTTGTAATTAGTATGTGAACGCTACGATCTTTCTTAGCTCAACGAATCAAGTTTTATCAGTTTTACGTTGTGAAAGTTGTTTGTCATGACCCATTGGATTCATAAGGGTGTAACAACGAAGCCTAGTCTAAGCATATTAAACAATAAGTTTAAGCGTATACCTATTAAGCGTAAAGCTTAAAAATAAGCCTTCCAGTCCAAGTCCACCGGTCGTCTTTATATCAGGCCAATGTTACTGTAAAGGGCGTGCCGTTTTTCCAGCGTGACTGAAATAGAGTTAACTTAAGCTTGAGGCTATTTTTTGCTTTGGCTCCTCAGTTATATGCTTCTTTTTACGCCGACGCTTAGGCTTAAAAATATGCTTATATTTAAACGCCGCTCAAAGTCAAAGTAGCATTGACACTGTTATGGGTGGGTGCCCATATATATTGACATGGGCTGCTCACTGGTTAGAAAACGTGTTTTCAATCCTTGTGCGAAAGGTTCATACACTTTCTGCCGCGCTACAATAGTCTAGGTTAAGAATTCTGCAATGTGATTATAGAATATCAAAGAAAACTCGTCATAAAGAAATAAATAGGGCGTTGCGGTCCTCGAGAAATTTCGACATATATATAATTTGTAGCTGCTTGTTGGAAGTTACACATCCGCTTTCCCGGAAATATTAGAAATATACTCAACCTAGTATATTAGAAGTTTGGCCCATGTAAAGATCAGGAGCAGAACGTTTTTCTGTGAGACTGCAATTGAGTAAGTTTAAGCTTTAGACTATTAATTTTTTGCTTTAGGCTTAGACTTAGGCTTAGAAATATGATTCTTGCGCTTAGGCTTCGGTTTAGGCTTAGGCTTAGGCTTAGGAATATGCGTATAATACAGTTCCGCCCCTGTTCTTTACATAGGCCAGAACTTTTATTGGTTCATGGCTAGGCAGGCCCGTAGCCAGGTTACCTTGCAAGGGAGGCTAAAAAATTTTCAAGAGGGGCATATAAAAGGGTTTTCGGAGTTTTACAAGCAAGGTTGAAAATTTTCTAGTGGTCACGAAATGAGAAAATATTAAACAAGCTTAGTTTGATTGTAAAGTGAAGCAAAATCATGTAGAACACTTCACGAAAATTTTGCTGCGGATGCGGTGGGGCTCGAACCCATGACGCAGGTTGATAATTTTCTAGCGGATACGAAATGACAAATTATTAAACAGGCTTAGTTTAAGCTGAGGTTAATTAGATTATAATCTAAACAGTAATGTGGGTACAAAGTTCTGCTATCTAGGCTCATATTCTCAAATGTGTGCAGCACCAATACTCAGTTGTAGTGCTAATTCCTGTGGCTTTGGAACAAATATTTGTTTGACTTCTCAATTTGGCATAGAACTGTTGATTGCCGTAACATACTTTTATGCTCAGTTTTGTATCTGTAGTTGTCCGCAGTTCGTTTGTTGGAGTTTACTACTACTAAAACTGGTGATAGGTGCTACACACACTTGAAATTACGATATCTAGAATCAATTGGACAATATGTGTAGCCAATAGCTTAGTTGGGAAGACCCTAAAGTAGGTGTACCACTGCTACTTTTTGTACCTCGTAATGCCCCCCCCCTGCAGACTACGGAGCGCAGGATCTGCTGGTTTTTTATATTAATAATTTTAAATGCGTAGCATTGAGAATTTTCATTGTGTTCTTCAATTTTTGCCTTTCTACACCAACGTCAGTGAATTTGTTTTAATATAAATTGCTATACAGAGGAGCTTTGTTTGTGTTTCAGAAAAATTTTATTACGAATGACAAAAGGTGACTTGTTTTTTAAAAAAGTTTCATAAAAATATTTGATTTTTTTATCCGCGAAAACGGATCTGTAGGAGATAAAATATAGCTGCCTGTTTCAAAACAGAATGAAATATTGAAATTTGTCAAATACTGAAGCTAAATTTTTGAGCATTTATTTGCAAGGTTTTAGATGACAGGAATAAGCTGGACGGTGCCTTGACCAGGCAGGGTTGGGGGGCTCGCCCAAATTCCAGGGTGGGAGTACCCAAACTCGTGAGCGAAGCGAGCGAGAATCCAGACCCATTTAAAAGTTTAAGCGGTTTTTGTTTACATCCGTTAGTGTGGGGGCCGCTTTAGGGATGGGTCCCCCCAAATGGGGGTACGAGGGGTGGCTCCTCCGACCCTGGCTGGACGGAAGGCACATGGAAAAAAATTCTGGAGATGCCAATTTGAATTTATATTTATATTCAATTATCATTTTATAATAAAATACAGGTGTAACAGTGTAAATGTTTATAACTGATGAAGCTTTTATTTGAAATACAAACGTTAATGCAAAAATTCGCAAATTTCACAGTGTTAAATTTGAGAGTGTTTTTTGAAGCCTTTTTTCTTATTATTTTGTCCGCCTACGATTGTCGGAAATCTTGCTAAAAGTTACAATATTAAGTTTTGTTTGAAAAACTAAAGCTCGTTGCTGTATTATAAAAATATTTAAATATTTTTGCTATGTTTTGTACTTTTGGATACTGTGCTTCTGCTTTTACGCTTGTAGCACTTAAGTCCTGAGCTGAAACCTAACCGTAAGGCATAAGCAACAAAAAATTAGTAAAACGTATACTGAAGTACTGTGTGATGCAGAGACAACACTATATTTTGGTTTTTCAAGAATTTCCCGACATACATACGTTTCCGTGTTCGGCACATAAATGATGAACGTCTAACACCTACTAGCAACTTCAAATCCATGACCTTTGGCAATAAAACACTTCTAGGTGGAGCTAAAATTTTTTCAGAGGGGGCGAGCTGAGTGCTACCCCCACAACACTCTGGGGCCGCATAGATATGTAAAAGGGTTTTGATTGTAATGCGTGACGAGCTAAATATTTCAGTTCAGATTCCGTGTTTTATGGCATTTGATGTTGCACTTTCATTGTAAAAGTTATAATCATGAAATTGATATGGGTACAACTTCTACTTTGCTCAATACCTCCGACACTGTGTACCTCAGGTGAGCAAACTACAATCGACTTTGGAACTGTTATCCAGTTAGGCTTGTTGCTATAAATTTAGAAAAGCCCAAACGGATTTTAGGGAAGATTTGGCGTTTCGCATATATTTAAACAAAAAATCGTTCGGAAAAAATTGGTAAGTGGTTTACTCTCCCCAAAATTAAATGGTTAATTTCAAACAAGGCAATAGTCACCTCTCCACTTTACTGTTTCTGCTATCTAACCGTAAGCTTAAGCCTAAGGCTAAGGCCAAGGCAAAGGTGTAACGAGATATCCGTTTTCGTGTCTGTTATGTTTACGGCCCGTGTTACTGGTAGGGCCGTCCCGGTTTCTGGAGGGTCTGTAAAAGAGTAGATTTACATTCCAGACTACATTTTTTGCTAAGGCTTAGGCTTAGGCTTAGGCTTAGGAATACGCTTTTGCTACGCTTAGGCCTAGGCTTAGGCTTAATAATACGCTTAATCTAGTGCTACAGCACAAAAGGTAACATTGGCGATTTTCACTATCTGTTACACCGTGGCTTAACCTAATTGATGCACAGTTATTGCACGCCAGGGTGTGCATACGCACAGTGAACGAACGCCGCAGTGTGCATTAACTGTACATCAACTCTGCATGCATGCTCTACTTTCAAACTCATGGTAGTTATAGCACGGTTCTTAACTATAGGAACCGTGGTACAAGTTTTGGTTGTTACATTGTTAAAGTAATATTGGTCCAAGTCTTCAGGATCCGTCTAGTCTTAAAATATCGGAACAAAATGCCGATTGGGCTCGTCATAACCTTCCCTGATAATTTCAATGACGCGCTAAGTTGAATTGTGTCATTTTTGCGTTTGATGAGTGGTTTAGCGCACCGAATTTACTATTATTTCACGACACAAATGTACTGTAATGACCCGAATAAGAGCGGGGACTTGTATTTATTTGTTCTCTCCAAAGGGAACCCCCTGTTATTCGGTTATGGACTGTTATTTATTTTAAACCCGCCGTTCATTGCTGATGTATATCCGGTATTGCAACTATCCGTTGCATTAAACGTTGATATATTTGTCCTGTATCAAAACCTTGAGCAATAATGCAAGGTTATACTTAAGCATGTACTTTCAAAACTTAAGGATGCTTTTTTAAAGTTTCAAACTGAACTGTATTTGGTGCTGGACTCATTATGCACTACAATTAGGGATATATAATTGACATTTATGGGCTCTAATTAGGGTTTAGGGACTCTCTCCGCTTACAGACTCTTGAATACAGACTCCTATTGACTAGGACTGAAAATGGGGATCCCCTCTTATTACCCCAACCTCCTATTTGGGTGACTACAGTAGGAGGAAACTTTTTCTGCAGCAACCAAACTTTTTGAATCAATTTTGTGCTTTTCCTCTCTCACGGGGGAGGTTGCGGCTTCCATGAGCCTTCCGCAATTTGAAAGGTCACTAAGCAGAATAGGGTTGTCCCTCCCCAACCGCACACTAGGCTGTTCATTATTCAGACAGCTAGAATAGCTGATAAAGTAAGTACTTTTGGACTGTTTTGATGTATGAGAAGAAAGTCGCTTTTGTGGGTGTTTTGAATTCAAAAGTTATGAGCTCATGTCATGGGATCTGTGTCAGGGGAAATTCAAATGTGCCCTTTACAGATTGCCAGATTCGCAAGCTAACCTTTTACTAATTGGCATCATACTCAGTTAGGCTTAGCGTCTTATTAAATCAAGAGCGATCAGAATTCAAAATGACGCCCAGCATGTAATCTCGCGGCGCGACTTGGCATATGTATATAAAGCAGGTTTTGTTTGTTGCAACGGTAATATATTTAGTACTTGACGGTGCGTAATCGATGCAAATTTTTCACTGGGCTAATTTTGAGATAATTTTAAAATACGAATTCATTTATTATCAAGCTAAACTGAAATTTCTTTAATTTTGGCATTTTTTAAGAAATCAAAATTTTAAATCAACATGGAATTATACAGGAATGAGGTACAATATATTAACTCCGGTTTGAATTAGGTTAAATTTGTAGTGTAGTTGGTTTGAAAACGTTAAGAGTAAAAAATTTAATACGTATGGAATTCAAGCGCTTTTGTAGTTTCCCCCACAATGGAAAAGTATTACCCCGCCACAATCTTTAGCGTATGTTAAGACAAATTGTGGGACTCCCCTCACCGATTTGAAGGGATGCTGAGCATAATTGGGGGCTGCCGCCCTACCCCAAAACCAACTCGCGCTAAGCGGTTCTCATACTGAAGCAGTAAATTGTTCAAAACAATTTCAGTAACTTTAGCGGTTTCAATAATAAAATGCTTAGTGCAGAAGGCTTGAGTGGTGGGAGCCATCATCCTGCTTAGTATCCCTTATAATAACAGGAGGTGCAGGCGGGCAGCGTTCCCTTGAGGAGCGTAACACCAAATTGACGAAATGCTTGCGCACTATGAACCAGTTAATAACCGAAAAACAAAACATTTTATGTTTCAAGTGAAAGAGTTACCCGCCCGCCCCAAATGCGTTTTCACTTTTCTCGTTTTCCAAGCAAAACCATCAATTCAGATTTTCCCTACCAACCAAGGGAAAATCTACTTAGGCGTTTAAATTTTCCACTTTTGTCGTTTTCTAAACAAAACCTACGCTTCTAATTTTCCCTACCTAACCACGGAACACCTATACGTTTTAAATTTTTCCTTTTTCTTGTTTTCCAAATAAAAACGTATACAGATTTTGCCTATCGAAGCATGTAAAGGAAGCGTTCAAATTTTCCAGTTCTCCAGTTTTCCGAACCTCAACTACACCCCCAACTTTCCCTTCCAACCAAAAGGAATCATATATCTAGGCTTGAATTTTTCACTTTTCCCATTTTTCCAAGCGAACCACACACCCCAATTTTTCAGCAAGACCATCCAAACTGTTGTTTCCCTACAGACCTAGAGAAAGCGTATGCGTTTAACTTTTCCGATTTCCCGTTTTCCGAAACTTGCCTATACCTCCAACTTTCCCTATAAACCCAAGAGAATTATATACCTACGTTTGCATTATCCCCTTATTCACTTTTCCCGTTTTTCAAACAGAACCACGCATCCCAATTTTTCAGACAAAGCAACCAACCCATTCCTTCCCTATCAGACTTAGAGAAAACCTATCGTGGCTGCGCTGCACTTCTGGTCGTAAGTTTTCCACCTTGGAAAACGGGAAGTCATTGTGCTATATATGGGCCGAAAAAGTTAACTGTTAGCAAAAACTTTTGACATATTTGCCATGGTTCAACAGGCGAAAATAACCGAAGTCGTAGATCAATAATGTTGGCCGTTGCCGGGGATTGATTTTGTTTGCCGCAGCTGAAGCGAAAGCAGATTTCCAGTTGTACCCAGGTGTTTGACGATTCCCAATTTGCATTCGTACGGCTTCTCAAATTTTCCAACTTCTAGCTCGTTTTCAGTCTAATATTTTAGTTTTCTTTTCAGAACGCTTTCAACATCAATTTCTGAAATCGTCTCATGGAGTCGACATTAATCATTTCTTATCGAAACGTCAATCATCAATATCAGGTTTCGTAATACCCGGTGGCACGAAGCTTTCCCTGGGTGAGGCAGCATACGTCGCCGGACTGCCCTCACCCCACAAAATCGCTCCGACACCTCCGCCCCCCAAACCTGGCCTCAAACTTACTCCAAAAGCAGTCGCAGCACTCCAAGAACTTCCCAACCACCGTCTGATTCCGCTAATAACAGCTCAAACGCAAGGTCGAGTCAACCTTACCCCAGAACAAGTTACTCAGTTCCGAGCCGCAGATCCCCAGGTACTCGCCAAACTCATAAACGATGGTCAGTTTTTGTCTGGTAACGCTTCGTCTACGCCAACTTCGAAACAATCATCTCAAACCAGACTTGAAACAAAAGATGATAGAAGACCTCAAACGAATATTGAACCGAAATCAAACGTTGAAATAAAATCAAGAATTGAATCAATACTGAATCCAAGCTCAACCCGCGTTGAGTTGACTTCAACTGAACAAGAGACACTGTTTCAACGCTCAAAACAATACCAAGCACAGCGTAGACGGGAAGAAGCTGCTCGACAGCGAGTGCTACGAAAACAAAAAACAGCTGAACGGCTTGCGCGACTAAAGCAACAACGGCAACAACGAATCCAACTGCGCAGAGGTAAACAAAGGGTGGCGAAACCAAACGAAGGCCGAACAGGGACGTTAAAAACGAAGCTAGAAGGAAAAGGGATAAGTAGCAAAGAGGGGCAAGAGAGTAAAAGTACCACAACATCAACTGATAGGTCTGGAAGCGGGGATAATTTACGAAGAAATGGTTCGAACCGAACAGTGACTACTCTGGCGAAAGGTGGATCTCAGGCAAAAAACAATGAAAATGGCGAGAAACACAAGACAAACAATAACAATAGGAACAACAACAGTACGAGTGAGACGAAAAGCACAGTTGAGGCAAATAACGGTGTAAGTAACAACGAAAAGATCAAAGAAAACAGCAACATCGACGCTACAAACGGCGACAAAGATCAAACGTGCGAATACCGTCAATCCGAACCAGTGACTGTGGAACAAATCACACAACTGAAATCGTTTTCACGCGCAAACATCAAAGCAATTGTTCAAGCACAAACCGGGCGAGAATTGACACGAGAAGAAATTGACGCGATCAAAGAGCTGCCGGCAGAAACACTGGTTAAAAGAATAAATTGCGACGTTGGTGCAAATACACTAATGGATAGCCAACAAAAACGAACAGTAGATGGGATTGCGAAAAAGTTAAAAGCTTCTAAAATGCGGCGATGGTATCGGCGAAGATCAAAAACGGCATTTAAAGGTTAGCATTGCGAAGTACCGGCCGAGA
Organism: Enoplolaimus lenunculus; assembly: GCA_030248215.1. Lineage (NCBI taxonomy): Eukaryota > Metazoa > Nematoda > Enoplea > Enoplida > Thoracostomopsidae > Enoplolaimus > Enoplolaimus lenunculus. Next base: position 427,433 of record JASANG010000273.1, on the reverse strand, counting down.
TTGCGAGGTGAAAGAGAAGAAAGAAAAACCAGAACAAACTGTAAATGCTGCACTGTTACTGTGTTAAGATTCAATCAATTTAACCAGCCAGTAGTTTTATACGAAAACCCGGTATATATTGTTTCAAAAGCCTAAACCTAAAACCTAAGCCTAAGCAAAAATTAGTCTATAGCTTAATGCTTACTCTATTGCAGTCTTGCAGAAAAACGTTCCTCGTTTGATCTGCATATGCGTCGAAATGACTATAGCTATCGTAGCTAAACGCTATTAAGTATTAAATCGCTTTATTTTAAAACCCGAAAAGAGGTTAGCATTTGTGCTGCGATTCCTAATAGTTCAGAGTTATTCCAGAACACTACCTGATTCAAAGGGGGTGGGGGTACGCCCTCATCGGAATTTTTTTGCGATAAAATGGTAAGGTGCCTTACAATTTTTCCCCCTCAAATTTTTCAGTAAAAAACACAATTTTCCTCCTCAGAAACTTTTTTTGATAAAGTGTAAGCTTTCCGATTTCAAAGCAAAATTAAAATGAAAACATTTTCTGACAGCACAGAGTTTAAACTAAATTTCTTTGAGTCTGGCCAAAACATTTACAGAGTCGCTCGCAGTGAGTCCTTACTTCGCAACTTTCAGCATAGCTAAAGACTATATACAAATATCTTTGAACACACTATAAATACCATTTGTCCAATTGAAAAGGATACAAAATACCTATTAAACGTTATAACAAAATCAAAACAACACTTCTCTAAGTATACAATCTTCTGTTCAATTTACATATGTTATATATTATATACTTAAATCTGCTGGAATGCTGCCCAAAATACGTATGTGAGGCGTTCCAGCTTTAATATGTACTATATAGATTTTGTATTAATTTGCATATGTACGACATTGTATGCATAAATTTTAGAATTATCAATCATTTTTGTAATCTTATACCTATCACTTAAGGCTCAATAAATTTAACAAGAAATGCAGAGGCATCCCCGCGGGAGCGAAGAGCATTTGGGGACCGTGCCCTCCCCCAAAATTTGGCTGGTGCCTCCAAACAGAGTCGGTCTAAAGTGAAACGATCTACGCTAATGCACTTAAAAATTTTGAATGCGGCTCTATTTACATTCATTCACCCATATATTTCTGACATTTTGCGGCAATGATTCCTTACCCATTATGAAACTGTAGGCACAACTCGTAACTATCTCAAACAAACAAAACTTGAACCTAAACTAACTTTATTTCCGTTGAAGCTATAATATTTTTACTTTTCAATATCCTCCATGATGGTGAGAAAATCCTCCGGATGAGTGAATGTTTGGTTTAAAATGTTTAATTCCCGTTCTGCATAAATGGTTGGTGAAAATTGCGCACCAAGATTTTACATCAAATACCCGCGTCGACTAGTTGTGTCGATTGGATTGTGTTCATTTTACCATCAATAATTTAACATTCGGGAGCTTGTCATCCGCGTCATTCACAGAACCAGGAATTTGATTTTGATAATGTTTTTGTCTTCCAATAATATATTGGGGATTGATACCAAAAGTGTCTACAACATGGGTTTACGGAATACGCATGCCACCAGCATAAAGTTTGAAAAAGGTAAAAGAAGGATTTACGACGTTCCTTCGCAGTGCTGTAGTCTGCCCCGAATAACGAGAGGGACTGATTTTTATTTAGCTTGCCCAAAGGGTATACAACCCTATTAACATTCTGTTACGGACCGTTATTTATTTTTAACCTGCCCTCCGCCGCCCTTCGTTTACTGATATATCCGGTATTGCAACTATCCGTTAAATTAAATGTTTATTCGTGTTGCATTCAAAGCCTGAACGATATTAATGCAAGGTTGTACTAAGGAATGTACTTTTAAAACTTAAGTATGTTTTAAAATTTTGAACTCAACTGTATTTGATCATGGAGTCATTTTAATATACAATACAATTGGGATAACTAACATTTATGGACTCTAATTAGGGTTAAGGAACATCATCCGCTTATGGACGCTTATTAGAGATACGGACTTCTATTAATTGAGACTCAATGTTGGGACCTTCCCTCATATTCCCCATATATTCGTGTCACTGCAGCATCCTTTTAAAATACTGTCCGCATTGCGTATATACTTAGCTAGTTGTACTCTTGGTATAAATTTTGTTAACACTTGTAAATTAGTTTAACATCGAATGGCAGCTGTATTCGTGCTGCTGTCAGTATACAGTCGAATATCAAGCTCTGGCAATAACTCGGCATTCAACGTCCGCTCCGATATTCTACATTGGTTTATTTTTTATCACCGAAAAGCTTAACATTACATATTAAACTATTATTTATAACTAAAATCAAATAATTTGTGAGAACTGCACGGTTGAGACGACCCCGTTATCCGAAGCAGGAATCGGTGTCGGCAAGTATCGGGATTTGGCGTGTCTCGGTCTAGGTTTCGGTCTCTGTTTCGTTTTTTGTCAGTCTCGGTGGTTGAAAACCGAGATTAAAAAGTTGAAAAAGAGATAAGCAATCACAAAAAAAATTTTGGATCTCACTTTGGCCAGGAAGTCATTGCGCATTTCGCCTACGAATACAGACAGCGAACGATCGTGGAGCACCGCTACCTGGTTATACAGCACGGTTGGAAATAGAATGACCCCTCCGGTTATCCGAAACTTATTTTTTGAAAGGAAACCAAAACACTTTAATTTTATTGTGACAAAGCACAACTAGTTACGTTTTCGCGTTTAAAACATTTATGGCGTCGTGTAAAATTATGGGTCGTCGTCATTTGTAACATCTACGCTATGTTAAAAGATTCTCCAGCCTATTCGGTTTGCCCGTGATAAAAAACAACACTATAGCTTTGATTTAGGATAGTACTGAGGGTGTTCTGAGACAGATCTAACCTCAGATTTCTCGTTCGAGAGTGAAGCGCGCTACCCATTACGCCATGCAGCCGATATCATATTGTTCTGTAGTACTATATGTGCACGTGTATACATGCATCTTATGTGTTAAGTTGGGTAGGCTAGGGTACGACAGTTTTTAGTTCTGCGTTAGCAGCTGAAAATGAGGGACGCTCCCAGGAGGTCTCGAACTCGGTCGACAGATTATTAGTCCAGCGCGCTATCCACTGAGCCACGCCGCCTCACAATCAACTGGTGAGTTTTTCTGTTTTTATGCCTTATAAGAACCTCAACATTATACACATGCTTCTTGATTCTTCAATGTTCTTAGCGCTTCTGCATATGAAGGCACTACATATGCATCAACGTTTTACCGATGTGTAGCGTTAGCATGAGGTTATTATTTGCCTCCATACATCCGCATGTCACATCCCCCGGTTCTTCTACAAGGTCGTCCCTTGACCGCCAACTTATGTATTTTTAGTTCTACCGCGGCAGTTTGCCATTGCGGTCCCATCGTGGTCACAATGTGATAAGTTGGGTAGGCTAGGGTACGACAGTTTTTAGTTCTGAGTTCTCAGCAGCTGAAAATGAGAAACGCTCACAGGAGGTTTCGAACTCGGTCGACAGATTATCAGTCCAGAGCGCTATCCACTGAGACACGCCGCCTCACAATCAACTGCCGAGTTTTTCTGTTTTTATGCCTTATCAGAACCTCAACCTTATACACATGTATCTTGGTTCTTCCATGTTTTACTGCTGCTGCATATGAAGGCACTACATATGCAGCAGTGTTTTTTACCTATGTGCAGCATTAGTAAGCGGTTATTACTTGTCTCTCTATGCATCCGCATGTCACATCTTACATTACATACACTATGCTCATACACATGTTACATCACATATACTAACAAAATTGTAAGGTTGCGAAGTAGTTGAAATAATTGACCAGGGCTGGGTGCCAACCAGCGACATTTGGCTAACCGGGTAAACGATCTTACCAACTGAGCTATTGCGGCACTGTTACAATGGCTCCACCTAGTCTCTCTTAGAACTTAAGTTAGGCTTAGGCGCGGCTAAACGGCGTAAAAATACTAAATTCTATGCTATGGCGGCTGTGCCGCTATGTGAAGTCAAATATGGGCACTGCGTGGCCATAGTCTGTAATCATTGTTAAATCTGGTGTTGACTTTCATGCAACAACTTTTCTTTTGCTTTAATTTAGGTATTTTTGGCAGATTGTGCATAGTGGTTTTGTGAGTTGCGGATTAAGTTCCCAGTTTAGTAGAAATCGTCACGGAGGCTCTATGTGAGCGGAATACCGGTCTAGCATCATAATTCGCCGCAACGTGCGCTTAGCCTACGGGCGTAAACTAGGGAAACTAGGGAAAGACTGGGGTAAGACTTGGGAAACTGAAGAATGTATTGCTAGGGGAAACTTGGGATATTTGGAGTTGTTGGAGACAGTCTAGCTTGACTAGTTTTGGTTTTATTGTTGGAAAAATTTCTGGAAGTTTGTAGAAATTTACGGGTTTTTCGCGTTGGTATTATGTGAGCTTGTGACTTAGTGGAACAAGAGCTCAGTTGTATCGTAGTTTAATACCGGAATTTTATTATCAAAGGAAGATTGGCATCGTAGTAGGTTGAAAATATATATCAAAATCACGAACTTTTCGCGCTGCGTAGCTATTATGCAATGTCCATTACGTGTTGACCTTTTTCACGTGTGTGCTATTAATTCGGGTGTTCCATCATGCAATGCCCGACATAAATATCCGTCTCTGGCTGCGGGTGTTCCATCGCGCAATACCCGACGTAAATAACCGTCTCTGGCTGTTGCTACATCAGGATTTTAAAGTATCCTTTCATGGGTTTCTTGGCATATGGCTGCAACCTGCGTGCACACTATGTTAAACAGAAATTTTCAAATGTTTGAGGAGTGATTATCTAATACACGCTAGATTTTTGTACGCATTTTTAGTTTCAGATGCATGTATTCAAATATATACTGATACTAAAGAATTAGTTGCGTGCTAGATTGTATTTACGATGTTTTGGAAATCGCAGCCGGTGAACCAATCAAATGTGAATACACTTCTCGAAAATGAGGTTTGTGTGAAATAAATACCAGATAAACCGTTTGGTGCTCTAGATATATTTGTCAAAATTGATAATTGTAAAGCAGAATTATCGTGAGGCTAGTGTCAAGAATAAAATCAGTAGCATTCCAAATTAGCAGAATTTTATGCTATATACGTACAACAATGTCGCTTGTTTTAGGATGTCACGCTTGAAGAGCTAATCGAAGATGAATACTTAATAGAGGAACTTAAATGCGAAAACCAAAAACTACTTGACTAGTAAGTCTAGTAATTTATGCACTGTTTTTACAAGTTGACTGTCATTTGTGTACGAGGTTCTTAATCAATAACGGCACAAAATTGAAAGTTCATTCTTTAATTTTTTTGTAACTGCTGACGTTACAGCTTCTTAATTAGGGAACGACCGGATCCAAAATTTTGCATTTACCGGATCCGAATCTTAAAATTCAGATCCGGGCCGGATCCGGATCTGTATCCGGATATTACTAGCTGGATAATTTTTCATTACCTAACGTATATAAAATAGAAAATCAACTGATTCTTTCGCAAAATTAGTCAACAAAACTTACAGCAACTAAAAAAGAAGTCTTTAAAATTTTTATGTTTGTTCTTCCGCAACAACACTGGTCTCCACGTATAGATAATTAAGGTGTTATCACTCGTTTTATGGTGAATTTTAACCTCAATCTTAGAAATATGTTTGTACTACTGCTACAACCATTTGTTCTAGAATATCCACTGTTTTGCTAAATTTCACTGCACTTTAAAGCATATATAAGTATAAGTATTTGCCAAGCAGTTTGTATCACTAGCTAAGAAACTTGCAAATACATACACTTTTATATTCAATGTGTTACATAGGTATTTCGTACAGATATTGCAACAAAGCATTAATGCTCACACAGTGCTTATTAGATTACGTACGCATAGTTGAAATACATATACCAATTTTGGTATGTTTTTGTTTGTATATCAAATTTCGGATCCGGAGATCCAGTAGTTTATTTTACCGGATCCGGATCTTAAAAATTGCAGAGATCCGGCCCGGTTCCGGATCTTGGATGCGGTCGATCCCTATTCTCCGATGATGAGATGCCCCATTCGGGTATTTGATGCGGATTCAAAACTAGCCGCTTTCCGTGTTTTACATGCGTATTGAATATTGATTGAGTGAGTTTATCGCTCTAATGGAACTGTTTCAGCCTGACTAACGATGTTCGGCTAGAGAAAATGATAAGGATTGTGTTAACGGAGCCTTCCGGCGCTGTCGATGATGTGAAACGATTTAGGTAAAGTTTGTTGGATCGTTTGTGATATGAAAACTAATTATATATCCGTACTGGTTGTGATGCGCCTTGAACAAATTATTTTGTTTGCTGAAAATTGTAAGGCAACGTAACGTAGGCTTAGCAACACATCAAATCCTGTTGCATCGAAATATTTGTATCTAACGCAGTAGTGTCGCTACTTTGTTCCACTAATCGATATTTCATGGTTTTCATAAGCTACCGAGTAAGCATTCGTGTGTTATATCAGTAACAATTAGGTGCAGGGAACATTATTAAGTATGACATACGTACATATATACACGTTTCTTCAACTGTACGTGTATCAAGCCTGTTAGACAGCGTGTTGTCATTATTTACAATATATATTATATATGTTTTAGATTATGTCATATATGTTGCGAAATATTGACTGCTGATGTTGCACGTTTAGTACGTGCCGCTGTTGATTGTGCAGCAGTGAGAGAACATTTAGCCGTGTTTGTCGCATGTGAAACACCGTTAAATCCGTTGTTGTGCAGTTATTTTTCACGGATTATATGTTTATTCACTCGGACACATTCAACTGAGGTAAGTTCCGGTCTCCAGATTTAGAACAGCAGTGTGTTTGTATTACCGGCGCTTGTTTTGCTTACAGTTACTAACAGATGCTGGCTGTATCTCTCTTACTGTTTGATTATTATTGGAGCAGATTCTGCAACAGTTATTTGCTACTTGGCTTTTCGCTTATCATCATAGAGGACAATTTATTTGCTAGAAGTATGAAAAACACTTTTACTGATTTGTAATTTGGCAGCAGTGTAAATATATACATGATTTGCTCAAAAATGTTGAAGTGATGCGATACACAATAGAGAATTCATGCGCTTAAATCAATTTGTGTTATTGTTACAGATGGTTAGTTGGATGCGGTCAACCGGTTCATTCCTCAATTCTCTGGTGCGTCATATAGACTCAGCGGCGATAGGAGACGTGCTGTTTCGGTTGGTTGCATGCGCAGAAGCAGACGCTGATCATGAAGATGTTAAAAAAGTATTAGGAAGAGTGGTCTGCTATGAACTAGTATAATGGGGCAAATCCAATTTCCTTTAAGTAGTTCCGCTGTGTTGCTTGAATTAGCGCGGAAAATGCCGATCAAAAAACCAGTTCGAATGCAGTAAGTTAAACATTAGTATTCAAAGTACGGTGCTATTGTATGCTCTTAGCAAGGCAAATTTTCCAGATGTGCCCATCAATCAGCATCTCTAATGCAAAAAATTGCCGATTCTTTGCTGATACTTTTTGCACTTCGCAGCGAGTAGGAATGCTATAAGTTTCCAATGTCGAGGTATATCAGTGTGTCTGATAAGAAAATTGGTCTGCTGGGTGTGTATTTGAAAAAATTAGTTGAAATTAACCGCCTCATAAAATTGTAGCCGTGTACAGGTGACAAGACAAATTTTAAGTCATCGTTTTTGTAATGATGTAATGCAGTAATATTATTAGTTATTGAGCGAAGCGAAACTCCGAGCGAAGCTCGTAGTTTCACGAAGCGTTTTATGTTTTGTACTTGGGGGTCGAAAGGTGGATGTCCGTCCGTCCGTCCGAAAAAAATTTCAGGAACGGCTGAACCGATTTTAATAAACTTTTTTGTTTGAAAGCCAATTATCCTGGGGTGTTAACCTCGCATTGGAGTTTTAAAATTTTTTAGCCTTTTATTGGCTACAGGCTAATTTGCATAATTAATTAAGCCTAAATTAGGACTTTCCACAATATTTCACTAATTATTACAGTTAGAAGCAATCTAATTTTACCATCAAAAGGTTTTTGGGTGCGATGAATCTGCGTAGACTGTTTACAAACCTCCAAAACGGATAATTGAGCAGATAGCTAATAGATAATTTGCATATTAGCATAGTTTATAAGCCTAAATTAGGACTTTTTACAATATTTAACTGATTATCAAGGTTAAAAGCAATATAATTTCAGCGTTAAAGGGTGTTTAGGTGCGAGGAATTTGAATAAATTGTTTACAAATATCCAAAACCGATAATTGAATAGTTAGCTAATAGCTAATTTGCATATTAGCTTAATTGACAAGACAAAACTAGGACTTTTTAAATTATTTCAATAATTATTAGGGTTTACTGAAGGTTTTCGGTGCGAGGAATCTGAATAAATTGCTTACAAACGTCTAAAACCAATAATTGAGTAGTTAGCTAATAGATAATTTGCATATAAGCATAATTGATAAGCCTAAATTAGGCGTTTTTACAATGTTTCACTAATTATTAGGGTTACAAGCAATCTAATTTCAGCAATAATGGGTTTTCGGGTGCAAGGAATCTGAATAAATTGTCTACAAACCTTTAAAAGCGATTGTCGAATAGTTAGCTATTAGATAATTAGCACATTTGCTTAATTGAAGAGACAAAATTAGGACTTTTTAAGTTATTCTAATAATTCTATCACGAAAAGTTTCTGCTGAAAAATTGTTCGAATATAGTTAAACCAATAAACACATGCTCTTAAACACATATATAGCTGTTAGAGTCAAGCAGCAAGCAGGAGATAGAAAAAGGTAGTGGGGAGGGCGGGTTACGTCGCTGCTGTTGTAAGTACGTTTTGTTATGATTTGTACTGTTTTTAGTATTATGTCGAACAAAATTTCGGGTCGAAACTAGTCTCATACATATCGACGCGCTATGATGCAAGCTGTCACACGAATGCATCGCATTTATTTTGTGAACTTATACGACACTTACGTGAAGCGCAGTATCAACGCGATGATCCACCGGAAGATATCTTACTCAGGAATCTGGTTGAGTATGTATGATTGTTTTGTTTTTGTTATCTTTTGTTTTTGATTGGTTGTACTGTGTTGGTTTTATTTTAGTGGAAATGTTTATTTTTAGGTGGTTGTGAAAATGAATGAGAATTCGAATGTCAGCTAGAAAGAATTTTATCCGAATTTTTAGATTTATATCGATTGTTTGCAAATTGAGAATATGGTCATTGTAGTGTGGCATTCATTGAAAAAACTATGGGTTCTATAAGTTTTATTGTGGGTTTTAGCAGATGTTTTGGTTGAGTTTTCAGTATAGACGTGCTGAACACGGTGTTGGACAATATGCTTTCACCTGATGCGTCTGATTCAGTGATATGTAGTTGTCTGCAAATATTTATCACTCTTGTGCAAACTGGACCAGCAGTTGTGTCAACGTAAGTATGTTTCGGTATTAAATATATAACGGTGAATTTTGATTACGGTATATCAGGGTTTTCTTGCTCAATTGTTTGGCTGCAGAAGCTGAGAACGTATGCAGTAAAGCATCACACACAGGACTTTGTTCTAGGGCTCGAAAAATTTATGGGTTGGCAAGGCAAGGTTTCCCGAAAAATATGGCTGTGGTAATGTCTGAATTCTCACTGACGATATGCCGCCAGTGTTTGCCCTGGTCGAGTAACCAGTTTAGCAATCGGTTCGAGATATAAAGAAACGTTTGTGTGACGAGCGAATCCCCGGTTTTGTATTCGAAAAGAATTCAAGTATTTCCTTTAACAAAAAGAAAACTTAGCGGGATTTTAACAAGTTAATCTTACAGGGTACGCTTTCGTTTCAACTTAGAAATAGCAACGCGTTTAAACATTGAGCTGTGCTTATATCATTCAACGTGATGAGTTGAAACTAACATAACACTGCAACAGCGAAAATCCGCTGTTGGTGAAACCAAAAACGAGCAGTAGAATCAAACAGCTACAAATATTTTCTATGCACCAAACATGTCGTTATATATAGTGTGCACAAAAATGTCAAAAACTAAATTACAATAACATATTCCCATAAAACAAAGTTTTAAAATAATAGTCGAAAATGCAATAATAAATGTTTTCAGTGATTCAAACATATATTTTCATAATTTTAAATTAAATGGTTTTGCTCTGATTCAGCTTCTTAATTTTTGCGTTGTTACATTTGCGTTTGCTGTTATAGTTTCATTAGCTTTCAATAAGAGTCATGTTGTAGTCTAGATACGTATTCTCAAATGTGTGTGGCACCTATCACCAGTTAGATTGGTGGTACTGATAGAGCTTGTAACTTTCGAACCATTGAATGTTGCGGTTGCAAACTTATCACATTTTCGCATTTGGCTTGCCCTACATTTCTGCCAATTTTGCTCAAGTGTAGGAGTTCGTCAGTTGAAAAGCTTATCGCTGACTTAGCAGGCGATGGATGCTGTACGCATTTATTCTATCCTAAATGTATTGACGTGGCGTTCAATCATCCGAAAGCAGCATTAAATCTCATCTCCTATCCATACTATCTTTTCTTGCTTCTCTTCCCCTTTTCAAGTGCTCTATACACATAATTTAGTGTGTAGGTACCAGTTTCTTCGCTTATGCAAGAGAGTGAGTCGAAGTGTTGTTTACAGCCTACGCTTGTTTAGCTAAAATGATGCTAAGTAATATGTTGCATAACTTCAGCACGTTCTCTAGCTATGTCATTTATATTGCTGATGATAAAACACTTAACTTGCTCAAGTGTGCAAACTTTTTGCAAATTGTTGTAAATGTGTTCTCGTTGGTGTCGTTTTATGGTGTTTTGAAGTGTCACAGTTGCTGCCCTTGGTTGTTAAATTCAGGGATTGACCCCATATTTGGTTCCTGTTTAATATTCAGCAAATAACCGACACCTGTATTTGGTTTTTTAACCCGGTATAACCTTTCCGAACACCAGATATTTGCAGTTGTGATCCTGATTAGTTTAAAATTGTGGTGGAAATACTAGGTAGACATTTCACTGTTGCATATCGGGCAAGTCAAGAATCTTAAGTTTCTCATAATGATGCTAAGTTAAAAATCCGAGGTAGCAAAGTACTTATAAGTCAGCAAACACATACATTTGCACGATTCAAATACTATATATCAACAGTGCACAAATTTGGATGTTTGATGCTATATCCGGCTCCAGTATCCGGTAAAATTAATATCCGGTCGATCCCTGGTTAAAGTATATATCGGGAGATTAAAGTTCCTTCAAATTGATTTGTTCTACATATCGTGTGATTCAAAGCTTTCGTGAAACTTCGCGTGGCAGATATTTACTTCAAATCAAGTCCCCAAAATATGGTGTTCGTACCGTGTAGCTGTATTTTATTTTGCTCTTGAGTACCAAGGGCAACTGTATATCCATGAAGTAGCTACGTAATTTAAATGAAAAATTTCTTTTAATGATTATTTACGTTTCAGTGCAGTGGACAGCGCTACTGAAGGCAAACCGTGGGATCCAGATCCTGAATGTATCACCGAAACGGTATTACTGAGCAAACTCCACAAGCTTCAATGTTTGCTTGAAAATCCACCTTCGGTAGATGCCTATTTTTTCAGATATGAGCGTTTCAGTTTGTCTTTAAGCAATTAATTATATAATTTTTGAAATAGAGTTTAGTGCAGTTTGAAATTATTATACGGTTGCTTGAACATGAAACCAATGTGCAAATGAAAATTTTTGTATAGTTCTTAAGCCGTGTTTGTTTATGCCCGTATATTTAGTAACAATTTCAAAAACAAATAACTTAACTCAAGGCGGATATCTGCAAGCGAAGGGTTTTTATCTGATGACGTTTAGTTTTTCAAAACCCCAAAAGATGCACTATCTATCACCAGAGCCCATATTCTCTAATGCATTAGAATCTATCACTAGTTAGCTATACGTTTTAAAGCAAACTTTTGCAATTGTGATATGAAATTTGGCACAGAAATAGGACAAATCAAATACGAAAAATGTGCTTTATTTCGAACTTCAGCATTCAGTGGTTCGAAAGCTACAATACCTATCATAACTGGTAATATGTGCTACACACATTTGTGAATACGTGCACAGTTTGTTGTTCATTGTCACAATATTGATGATTGATTTATAGCCTCATCCAATCACTCTACCCTGTGGCAATATATCGGAACCTTACGGAATTACACGAGTCACCATTTTACAGCTCCTGGTTGCATTGTTTGGCTCAGCGTCAGAGGCGATACATAGCGAAATTTGCCGGTTGGGAACTATAAAGCTATTAATGGTAAGATAGGGAAGGAGGATTAATTGTTCAACTCTGATTATAAACCGCAATTCTGTGTTTGAGATAGTTGCGTTGCACAGGTTATGGTTCTAAGCACGTATTTTTTTGTTACAATCTTGTTATAAATTAAGCTTTAAGATGTATAGAATACTTATTCTTCCACCAACATTATGCGTTTCGGATGTCTTGTGCATAGATTTCATTTTTAGGCTCAATTTCTGAAGTTTTCGTTGAATAATTTTGTTCACAGTGCATTCGTTCAATGCGTTAGTTGTATTCTAAATACGCCATGTAGGCAACCTGCCAACACTGTAATTGACGGCGAAGATCAAAAAGGATTACCATCTCTTGTATTAGCACAGGTACTACACGCTTATATATCGTGTTGTGCTGTAGTTGTTTTGAAATTGATGTTGGAAAAATAACAAAAAGTCCTGTTGATTTTGCTATGAAGTGCCGAGCGCGGTCTAACCTACTTGTATTCGAGCTGCTGTATATTACAGAGATTTGGGGATTTTAAGATTTTTAATTTTTTTGCAATTTTTCAATGTTTTAATGAAGGTTATGCAGAGATAACAGTAGTTTTTTTTCTGCTGGGCAAAAACGAACATCAATATCTGTCAAATTGCTTTTTGTTTTAGTTGCTTGAACCATCGGATGGCATATGGTTGTTTATATTAGATGCTGTTGAGAATAGTTTAAGGTAAGATTAGACAATTATTGCCGAAAATAAATATTCCGCGTTTTATCGGTGTATGTAAACTATGAGTAAATCTGACTCTGAAGCTCTTAAAATTAAAATTGTTTTAACGTTTGGTGTGTAAATGCTATATTTCTTATTTTCGATTAATATATGTCGAGTTTTGGGGCATATATTCTGTATTATTTTATCTAACAATAATTGGATCATATTGCTGTTTTAAGACATATTTTCGTTGTTTAACAGAAATTGAACAGCAGTGTTTAGGTTTCGCATACAATGCTTTCTACAAAGTAGTTCGACTCGTCTGGCCTTCTAGTGGATTAGCGATTGTTTTATTAAATTGGCTGATTTCAGTAAATCCACGTCAAACAGTTGTACAGCAGCGGGCGACGATGGAGGTCAGGAAGATATTCAAGTGGGACCCAGATTAGCTTATTTTGGTCATCTTATGCAACTGGCAAACTACGTTCAGTCAGCAATGAAGGAATCGCCGTTGGCCGATACGATATATCGATCGAAATCAGGTAGTTTGATCCTCGGAATGTTTTCGAATTTTCCACAGTCTGTGAAAATGATTACGGCTTCAAATTTTTAAATTTTTTTGAGTGTTCTTTCGTTAAGGCGTTGATTTGTATTTTTGAAGTAAGCATTTATGATAAGTTTAGTTTGGAATACTTCCAGGAATACAAGTGTTTCCCTGTTATTGCGGTGTATTTTAGGGTGCTAGATTGGGATCCTTTGTGGACCTTAACTAAAATTAATATATATACCCCTTTCTTTGTGAATGTATATCTTCCTATGTATCTTATTGGTTTACAATTTTGCATAATTTATTGTTCAATTTGCTGCGGCTCGGGTTATTTTGTTATAAATGGCCGAATATATTTTGCTTTTTGAATTGCAAAATTTTTGCTTTTGTTCAGAATTGCCGACTGATTTACAAGCGCGTTGGGATAAATTTGTAGCCGAAGACCTTGCGAAGTACAACGAGTTGAATGAACCGTACCCGGTAAGTCAGCGAAAAATAATATTGTTTAAACAATTTAAATACTTTGAGCTGGATGTAGGTTGTATTTTGTGCACAATTTAATTGCGTAACGTTATAAAGTTAATGCTCTTTTCTTGTGTGCTACTGCATACTAAATTACTCTAGCCAGAGATACAATCGGAGCCGGATATTGCGTGCATATTTCGGGTGAACAAAACACTAATACTTAAGGGGCACGTTAATTTAGTATTATTAGTTGCAATTTCGCTCTTACATGTGTGTTGTAATATTAACTGCGTACTTGGTATAATGGCTATAAATAATAGTTTAGTTGAGTTATGTTATGTTTACTTCTTCTCAGCGGTAAATATAAAGCAATATTTAGAATACCGTAATCGGAAGCTAAAATTTAGTTCCGCTTTGTACTGCCCTATTGCAAGTTAACGACGCGTGATGCTACATGCTGACAAATTGTTTCGTTCTGAACACATGATTTCAGTGTTTTAAAGCAAAGTTAAAGGACATAGAAAACATTTGTGCCAATTGACGTTTGTTTACCTGTGAAGTAACCATTGTAATTCTTAGTCGTTCATGTGTTTCAGGTCAGCGCTGAACGTGATCAAGGTGAAACGGGCGATATGTTACTGGCAAACGACGAGTATGATTTGCTTGCAGTAGACTCAACGCAACAGGTTAGTCAATTCTAGATTAACCGGCAAGAAATTGTAGTTAAATTATAAAATGCAAGGTTTCTATTGTGAAATTTGAGTAGCACTGACTCTTAGCTGGCGATGATTAATTGTATAATTTTTGTAACATTATAAGCAAGTTTTTGAATTTCAAATTTTGGAGCGAAGCGAAACTCCGAGCCAAGCTTGGAGTTAAGTGTTTTATATGTTGTGCTAGGGGGTCGAAATGTAAATGTCCGTCCGCCCGCCCGAAAAGAATCTCAGGAACCGCTGAACCTATTTTGATACTACTTTTTTGTTTAAAAGCCATTTGTCCTGTGGTGTGAACCTCGCATTGGGGTTTTAAAACCTTGAGGATTTTATTAGCTATTGGCTAATTTGCATAATTGCTTAAGCCTAAATTAGGACTTTTTACTGTATTTTACAGATTATTAGAGTTACAAGCAATCTAATTTCATCATCAAAGGGTTTCTGGGTGCGAGAAATCCGATTAAAATGTTTGTAAACCTCCAAAACCGATAATTGAATAGTTAGCTGTTAGCTAATTTGCATATTAGCTTAATATTTATTTAATCCTAAGGTAGCACTTTTTAAATTATTTCACTTATTATTAGGGTGAAAAGCAATCAAATTCTGTATTAAAGGGTTTTCGGGTGCGAGAAATGTGAATAAATTGTTTACAATCCTCTAAAGCCGATAAATGAATAGTAAGCAAGTAGCTAATTTTCATATTAGCTTGATTAATAAGCCTAAATTAGAATTTTTTAAAATATGTCACTGATTATTCGGGTTACCGAAAGGTTGTTGGGTGCGATCATTCAGAACAAATTGTTTAGAAACCTTCAAGACCGATAATTAAATAGTTAGCTAATAGCTATTTTGCAAATTAGCTTACTTAGTTAAGCTAAAATTAGGACTTCTTATATTATTTCACTGATTATTAGGGTTACAAACATCAAATTTAGTACTATAGGGTTTTGAGTGTGAGAAATCATTGTTTATAAACCTCCAAGACCGATAATTGAATAGTTAGCCACTAGTTAATTTGCATATTAGCTTAATTAGTTAAGCGTAAATTAGGAGTTTTTAGATTATTTTACAAGTATGTCTGGCCCGTGCTTCGGTCAATACATGAGTTCTACAACGACTGGTAAATGTATAGTTAGTGAGAATATGGTTCCAACTCTTTTGTTTAACTTTTAGATCAGGCGTACAATTTGAGAATTTTTCTAATTCTTATTTTTTGTGGTTGTACGGAGTTCTGAATTTAGAAGAAGAAATTTGGACCAAAAAATATTTTGTAGATGGGTTTAGATATTATTATGTTTGTAGGCGTTCAATAACTTCCAGCGATTTTCGCAAACAGAGTTTCCGGAGAAGTTTGTATCCGCAGAAGACTTTTTCGCGGACGAAAAATCCGCACTAGAGTAAGTTTGTTTTCAGATGTGATTATTAAGTCACTAGAAAATGAGAGTTAAGTTAGTGTTTAGCTCCATAACGGTCGTTTGTGTTTGTGTCATAGTCTAGTCTTTTGTTGGGTTTTTAGCTTTTTGGGCAAACGAACAACTAAAGATCTCATCGATACGGATCTTCAAGCTGCAGGCAGTGAAATTCCTGATGTAAGTTTTCGACGCTGTGTAGCTAAGATTTATGATTTATTGTTAATACTAAAATAGAGTATGTTTAATTTTTGTTTATTTTTTACGGTGTCGAACCCATATGTCGGCACCGGTGTTGGCAAAAACGCGAGTATCAGAATTGGTATTCTTGTAAAATTCGATGGATAGATACTTAAAAACTTACCATGTTACCAAGTGGAGTTTTGCGAATTCGTTGCGTTTCAGAAATATGCACTTTTATAATACCGCTGTTAGGACGTACACGATTACTCCTGCGACTAAATACCGTGGTGTTGGTTTCAATGGAACATTAACACTTTATTTTGTGATTGGTATGGTATTTGGCCTATAATTTATCTCCAGTTGAGCGCTGAGGATTAATTTCGGTAAACTTTTTATCTCTCTAGCCGGACGGTGAAAAAGCATTCGAAGCGATGTGTGATGAACGACTGAATGCGTTTAGTGACAGTGATGAAGAAAGAAGCAGCGATAACGAAGGAAATGATTCGGAAGATAAGACAGAAGAAGATAATAACGAGGATTGGCCCGGAACTGGAAGTGTCACCAAACCAGATACCAGCGCCGGCAGTTCCGATAATGGGAATAATGCAGGGTATAATGTTGCTAAAGAGCCTGGATGATGACTTTTGGACAAGAAAATGGAATTTGTCTAGTTTTTACGTGGTATGAAGTGTATGGGTGGCGCTAGTATGCAATTTGACTTTACAATCTTTTTCAGGTATGTAACTGTAGACACAAACTTTACAAATCTGTAGGAATAATCCTCAAAGCTATCGCGCTTCAAACGTATTTACGAAAATTAACTACACTCGTCGATTGTTTCTGGATTTCCATTGAAACCTTGCTATATTTGTTTATGAAATTTAACACTAAATTTCATTTGTGGAACAGGTTGTATAGTGACGTGCATTGGATATGTGCGGCGCCTGCATGATCCCATTTACATTTGGTAATGTCTCATTGTGTTATATTAATATAAAATGTATTTATTGATATTTTTGTGTTTTACGCCCTCTGTTTTGTTTACATCAAAATATTTTTTATTTTAGAACAAATGATAGTTTTGGTGTCGACAATTCGGCAGACGCTGGCGTTGATAATGAAGGTAAGATTTTATTTAGTTGTGCTCAGTATAAGGAAAAATGCTATTGGAAACGGAGAATGTGTTTTGGTCGGGTACTTGAACTATTCAGTTCTGGTGTTTTTAAGCTAAGGTTTCGATATTTTTCCAATTCCAGTTCCGGTAATTATTTAAATTGACCTTTCGGTATTTTTGAAGTTCCATTTTCTGTATTTTTTCAAATTCGACTTTCAGTATTTTTTCAAATTCCCCTTTGTCACGCTTCAAATTACAGTTCAATTCATTAGTAATTCCGACTGTGCACCTTGTTTAGATCCATTTTCGCCTGGTAATGACGGAAACGCGTGTAGTGATGGCGATCAGTGGGCAGATTTTACTGCATTCGAACAAAGTCGATTCACTAATGACACATCAACTGCAGCGGTGATAGAAATAAGTGATGAAACTGGAAGAAGTAAATCACCGTGGAACAAAATGGATACTAGTAAGCATCGGTTCGCTCTTAGAGACTGGGGATGTCCTTTACAGAGCGAGAGCGTTATAACGCAGGAATTACTCCAACGGTTCTGTTACTTGTTCGATACTTTACTGCAGTTCAACGTTCAGTTGAAGTTTTCTTCGCCCCCTCCCCGCCACGGTACAACATTCATAACCAGATAAAATGTTTGGTCCGTTAAACATGCTCTAATGATGCATTACATTCCGTATGTCACGTGTGTTTATTTTTCATTATAAGGTGTGGCTAACTATTATTTTTGTATAAACAAAATATAGTTAGGAGTGGCATAATTTATATTTTTACACTTTGGAACTTTCTCAGTTGAAGCTTTGGATTATAGAATTAGTTTTGTTATTATTTCAGCTGAAAAAGATGATCGCACAGCGAATATCGATCGGAATGAAGGCTGGGCGTCATTTGATCCGTTTGCGTCTGAAGATAAAGTGAACAAGTAATAATTATTGGCTGGGTTGCAGAAATTTTACTAAAGTCTACTTTTAAGTTAGATTTTAAATTTAATCGATGAATTGTAGCCTTGAATTTACCCGTCACATATTTAAGTTTATTTTTCAAAATCAGACGGTAATTGGTAATCTGTGATGTGCTTATTTTGGCATTATTCGTCATTTTTAATTTATTAAACATGTTTTTAGAAGTTTGGTGCCTAATGCAACCGTTTCTGCAAGCCATGATGAAGACGCGTGCTCTGTATCATCACTAAATTATCTCAGTTCTCACAGGTAAAAAGTTTAATATTGTCGTTTTTGTGGTTACATCTGGAGCGTCGGTTTCTAATAGGTGTAGCTCCTATCACTTGTTAGCGGTAGGAATCAACTTATAGCACCAGCGGCGTATAAAAGTATAAGACATTGGACCAACTACTGAAAGGTTACGCGGTGCCTTTTGAAATGCTAGAAATTTTATTAATTTTGGCGAATTCGTTGAAAAGCAGCTAGAACTGGCACCATTTGGCGATAGGGGCTTTTCGAATATTGTCTTATCCCATAGGTGTTGGTACGCAGGTGAATTAATTCAATTGTGTAACAGCTCATATAGTTCATTTTGTGATTGGTTACGTTTACTATCATTATTTGTATTGTCGTTACACTTAAAATATATTCATTTTTGTTTTATTGTGTTTTCAGTACGCATTCCGTTACCGTTCCTTCCACTGTTGAGCCACAAAAGTGAGTCGTTGAAACTAATAAAAACAGTATGTTTATTCAGAAAGTCGTAATGTACTTGTATTTTAAGCTATTGAAATCAGTATGGTATAAGTTGAATATAAATCCTGCATGATATTTCATCCGAAATTTAACTTAAATTGTAACATCGGTCATCTACTCGTAAAGCGAAGACAAACCAGATTTCGTCAACGTTTCTGTCTGATTTTGTAAACGCAAAGTTTGGCTGTAATATTGTAGGCATCTGAACTATGGGTAAACTTACAGCCGCTCATATTCATTGCTAAGAGACTGCGGTCATTAAGAAGTACACACAGCGATATAATGTATGATGTATTGTTTTTATTTTTGCATGTATAATATTGTTTTGTAATAGGTGTGAAACTTGCAAATTGTATTATTTATAACCAATAATGTGTATTAAAATTGTGTTATAAGCATAGCGTGTGTGTACATTGTTGTCGTTGAAATAATGTCGTTATCAACAGCTGCAGTCGAAGATATTCCAATTTTGCTTAACTTAGTCTAAGTTTGGCAAAATGGAAATATCCAAGGATGAAGTAAGCATTCGAGGAATAGTGGGTGCGATAGATTTAGGGGCAAATTTCGTTTACTTGGTCGCTCAAAGTTACAAGTTTCTGTCTCGTATGATAGATAGAGAAAACTTTGAGGCATCTGCTGAAAGGAGCGTCTGTTCACTTGGACCCACCTGTCATAGGACACCGGCAATGTTCCACTTTGCTCCATTTAAATTGATAGTCCTGGCTGTATCTATTTACGGAGATTTAAGCTTCCGAAATCTTATAAAAGTCACTCGCACCCTGGGCCCCGTACACTGCCAATTGGTACCAGAATCGTCACAGCCATAAAAAATTATGTTGTAGAATATTTTGGCAACAAATAAGTCGAAAAACAAAAACTCTGAGCGCACAGCATTACACTGCATTTATTTTGAATTTTATTGATTGGCACTTGTGTTTAATGTCTAACAATTATGTATTGTTTAGAGAAAATAAACTGATAACAGATCGGCTTCGAATGATAGGTAGGTTGCGAGTAAAAAATTTGATTATTTTGATGTTTTGCCGCAAATGGTTTGCGGAAGTTGGGCCCATCATACGCACTGGTTTTGTTTTTGGGTGTCAGAATTAAACAGGAAGTTTTCTAGTGTTGGTGTATTTTTCGGGGAAAATGTTTACATCAGCTGAGCTGACTCGAATTGGGGATCGGGTTCTTTTTGAACCGGTGTTTGAATGGTTTTAGAAGTGAAAGAAGGCTCGTGATGAAGCTGGACATGTTTGGTGGTGCTTTAGCTAGCGATTAGGCTCTGTGGGAGATTGTATGTATGAATGTAGCTGGAGGGGTGGCTTAGTTTTGTGAGGCTGAAAAATTGTGTATTGTTGAAATGTGACATGTGTCTTATTTTTATACAGATATTTGTTTAAAAGATTAATTGTAGCATTTTGAATTTTTAACGTGTTTCATAAAAGGGATGCAGGGGCAGGTAACTTCCTGGATGACTTTTAACGCGACGGTTTTTAATTGAATCGTTGATTTCAAATTAATTATAATTTAAGATTTTTGATGTTGAATGAGTGGAAAATAGTTGATTTGGTGTATATTTCAACATTTTGTCTCGTATAAATTATTAGATTCGGATTGTTTTAAAATTTACTGTGAAGGGTTTAGATGTAATTGTCTGCTGTGTAGTTAAATTGAACGTTTGTTAACTTTTCCCCGCAAAAAATTTTCCAAAAGGCTTTGGTTTAGCATTAAGTTTTAAATTAGGTTTTTGATTAGGATATGAATAGTAAACTGTAGTGTGGTGGCGTTTTCTATAATTCTGTCAAATTAATACTAGCGTGCGAAGAAATAAAAAACAAGTGCCCTAAACACAGATGGTTTATTTCTAGATAAGTGTACGTAATTGTAGATATTTTTGGAGCATAATTTCATTTAAATAACAGTATAACTGGAAAAATCAACGGTAAAAGTAACGTATAGTTCGACCTCGTCAAGTTTTGCCAAGAAGTGTTAGGGGTGAATTCGTTGGGGGAATTTTCAACTGATCTGTAATTTTTGTTATATATTCGCATAAACCCTGTTTGTTTTTGCCGCTTTACTCGGGTATATATTTTCGGAGATTGTGTTGTGTGTATGTTTATATATTGTAACGAAAATGAATGCATACGTACTTACCCTGATTTAGGATAATTGAGATGCGTGGTCTTTAATTAGAACTTTTCGCCTCGATTCATTGGATCTTTTCGGTTATCCGCCGCAACCGGCACTTGCTCAAAAATAGTATTTTGAAAATTTTTGCATATTTCAGCTTCTCAGGACCTCCCCTGGCCTAGTCATGTCACGTCTATATTCGGATTTTGGAAAAATTCAATTTTTTAAGATCCCAAGGTCCCCATCTTGGGTTGGGACCCAATAAATTTATGTCAAAAAGTTGGACAAATTATACAACATTTAACGCAGGTTGCGGAGATGAGTTTATCAGATCTCTGGCTCATGGGTTGTAATCAAATTACAATTTGTCGCGCTGCCAACGATTTGGGATGGCGCCAAATCAGTTATTTCACCATAAATCATTAGCGAAACGTCTGATTGCGAAAAATTCAACACCATTCAACACAGCTCTGCGAGCTGCGTCAAATGGTTTATATTGAACTTAAATTTTGACCAAAATTTTTTTTGGGAACCTTGAGACCTCAAAAATAGAACTTTTCGAAAATTAAAATTTAGGCGTTACATGATTGGGGCAGGTTAATGAGAAGCTCAAACATGGAAAGTTTTTAGAATGCAACCGTACTTGGGCAAACGCCGACTGGAGGGGATAACCGAAAAGACCCGATTGATTTACGGGGCTAGCTAGCAATAAAGTTTCCTATTAATTCTGACTCAAAATGGAACCCATCTTAGTCTGATTGCTTAAACACATTGCATAGGTACTGTAGGGCAACTCTGATTTCATATTTTTATTGTAGTTATGAATAATTCCTATTGTTTGTCATAACAATTGTCAGTTATATTATATTCTTATTCGTCCAAATAAATAATCGTGTTTAAAATTTGCTGGCTATTATTGTTTGAGCAAAATTTCATGGGAAATCTGGTACTTTTTAATAACTTGCGTGTGCGATGTCACAATTTTATACACATACATTACCGAATGTCCGGCTGCGGCAGAAAATCGACATCCAGCTCCAGTATTTTATATTGCTGAGAAGTATAACTCTATACTCTTTGGTTTATAACCGAAATAAAATTTGCTACGAATTCGTTCGAAATGATAAATATAAATAGATACTTCAAGACCCCGGTGGCTGCCGGAGTCGGATATTAACTTAAGTATCAACGAAAAGTTATTGGTAGATTTGCAGGGATGCCAGAGACACTCCTAATTCTATTTTTACTATGTTATCTTCAATTTTTGAAAAATTCGATCTTTTGAAGTGCAAAGTCCCCCACTAGCGACCCAAAAAATTTTGTCGGAAATTTGACAAATTATACACCATTCGATTCAGCATGTGGAGCTGAATAGGATTCCGTTAAATTTTTCACAATCCGGCGATTGTTTAACAAGTAGTGATGGGCATCGGATATTTTTTCGTATCGGGATATCCGGCAAGTCTTGCCGGATATTTATCCGGATATCCGAATTGTGTTTTTTGAGTTTCCGAACCTTAATTTTCGTTTCTCAAGCACATGTTTTAATATGTTGCTCTAAAGGAAGTACCCTGACCCTCAAGCAAATTGATATGATCATAAAAGATACAATTCTAAAAATCGGTATTTATTATGCCAGTACTGTATTGACCCGAATAAGAGGGGGTACCCATTTTGAGTCCCAATCAATAGGATTCCGTTTCCCTAATAAGAGTCCGTAAGCGCATAGAGTCGCTAAACCATAATTAGAGTCCATAAATGTCAATTATTCCTAATTGTAGCGCATAAATGACTCAACATCAATTCAAGGGTTAGTTGTGGGGAGTGGCGACAAATTGTAAGGTAGGGGTCCTTATACATTTTTCTTATCCGGAACAGATGTCCGGTGTTCCTCTGTAGTCTATATCATACTGTTCTCGGTAAACGTGCTATCATCATTCTCGGATACACGAAGTGTTAACTCAGAAAAACTTGAATTACGGATAAAGCAAGACCTGTGTGAAACACAGCCGTATATCGAATTCTACAGAAACTCAGGCCCATGTTACTTTTAGGGCCGTAGAGATTTCTATTATTACAATAAAATTAGTACTTGACGGTGCGTGTTCGATGCAAAGACTTCGATGGGTTAATTTTAAGATGAACTAAAAATACGAAGTCACTTTACCTATAAATATCACGCTAATCTGAAGTTTTTGGAATATTAGTATGTTTTAGTTAAGAAATAAAAAGATTTTGAATCATCATAGAACAATTATGCAAGAATGTGGTTTAATATTCTGACTGAGGTTTGGATACAGAATTTTTTTCATCAGCTCCAGCTACTTTGGTGGTGAAACCATGCAATTACTCCAAAAAAAATTTTTAGACAAAAGCATTTCGGATATCCGGCGGATATCCGGATACACGTTTCATTTCGGATAGATATCCGGATATTTTCATATCCGGATATCCGGTGCTCATCTTTATTAGCGAGTTATTGTCAACTAACTGATTTTGCCGCGCAGCCAACGATTTGGGACGGCGCCAAGTGATTTATTTAACTATAATTCGTTAACTAATTGTGTACCGAAAATTTAACACTGTTCAAGTACAGCATGGAATGGTGTTAGGCAATAATAAAAGGAACGGTTAATTTGCAGGATTTGACAAGGTTTCGTGAAACCTTTATAGAATTACAAACATGTTTCACTTTTTTGCATTGGTAAATTTTCATTTAATCAGCTTCAGCGAAACAGTTCACTCATAGAGTCAACAATACGTTTTGCAGCGAGTACGCCAGAAGAGATTCTATTGACATTTGTCGAAAAACTATGAAATCCTGAAACATTTTTTGCCTAACATATCTTCTGGCACAACAGCCATATCGCAAGCCCATTGCTGGACAACACTGTAAACTAATTCAGAAAATTATTTCTGTCTTGTTACGTGAGTAGAATAAAGAACGAGCGCAGGTACAAGTGTGGAGCTAGTTCTGTAGCTCGAATGTGCTGCGCGAGTTATTGAGTAACGCGCGCAGCAAGGCAGTGATGTCCGAGTACAGAATACACTTTTATTAAGGCAGTGCTTAGCATTGATCTATATGTGGTGTTCGACAGACCGTGTTGCAACTAGCTTGTATCACGGTCCCAAAAACATAAAATCTTTCATTTCTCAAACAAACTACTTGTAAAAAATTTAAGGGCATAATTTTAAAAAAATTACATGTGAGGTGTTTGAATAGAAACTGGCTTAATTTATTTTACCGGAGCCGGGAAAGCATTATGTACAACGAAAACAGACCTCCAGTGGGACGTTGTCGGCGCATATATACGGGGAACAGAATGGGACACTGTTCTACTAGATTACGAATGGTAGCTGACAGGGTGCAACCGGAGGTGAAAAATGCCGGAGCCGGAGGTTTAAGTTGAACCGAAATTAGGTAGTTAAAATGATGTAACACGCCAAATAGTTACATTTTGTACACCTATACACAATATTTCGCTACCGAAATTGCCAGAAACACCGGCAAAAATTCTACCGGAGCTGGAGGTGGATTTTGAGCCAAAGCCAGTGCAGACCTCCGGTTGTACCCTAGTACTTAGCTGAGTGAGTTTTTACCTCTGTTCGTCTGTCGTTCGACATTTGCTTGTGCCATCGGTTCATTTTGATTGAATTCCTGAAAGATTGCTACTTTAAACTAAATAAACCAGGATGTAAACGAATAGTAAAAATAACGGAAACGGATATTGAAGTGCCAGGCCCATGTCAAACATAAGGGGCCAACCGACTGGAAGTCATGGGAATTTTGAGACTTACAAACTGGGAAGCTTAGACTTAGAATTGTATTTAGTCTTACGATGTTTAGGTTGATCTTAGGTTTAGGCTTAAGCTTAGAAGGTAGGTTCCTTTCTTTACATGGATCATTTAATAAGGTGCAGCCGGGGATAAAAAATATGAGCCGGTAGTGAAGCCGGAGCCGAAGCAAAATTAGGTAATAAAATTTGTGTAGAATTTGCTAATTTTAACAATACTCGGCGAAAACTCACGAAAAGAGTATTTGGAAATATTTCGGCAATTTTAAAGCATTTAAAAGTGCCCTGCCAGTCACAAACA
Organism: Enoplolaimus lenunculus; assembly: GCA_030248215.1. Taxonomy (NCBI): domain Eukaryota; kingdom Metazoa; phylum Nematoda; class Enoplea; order Enoplida; family Thoracostomopsidae; genus Enoplolaimus; species Enoplolaimus lenunculus. The sequence goes on along the minus strand of JASANG010000273.1, from coordinate 402,038 downwards.
GTCTAATCGAGTGGCACAAGCGTTTTAAAAACACGAAAGCTTTTTAAAAACACCGAAATATTTCACAATCAAAATTGCCGGTGTCACATTAAAATAGTGTCTGAGTGAAGTAGCGTTCGCCCGACAATTTTAAAAAGGGAAAATAAAAAATTAAGCAGAGTAAAGTGGCTAAATTTCACAAGGCGGATGGCTAATACTTGTCTTTGTTTTGGCAAAAATCCTGAATCAAACAAATTTCGATATGCACCATGCGGTCGACAAAATTTTGGATTACAAGTTATGTCGGTCCATAAATTGTGAGACTGTTTTCACGTATTAGTTCAACAATTTCTGTGACACAATTTTCTTGGATCTGGTAAAGATAACTATGCGACCATGGTTCGATGTAATTTTTACTGTGATAAAGCAGATAACGTCTCAACGCGACTTTTTAGACATCGCAAAGCCAAAAACTGTGTCCACCAGTCCACCATGAACTCGGTCAGAGTATGATTCAGTTTCACCAAAATCTACACCGTCAATGCTCAACCCAAAAGCCGAGCCGTTCCAGCCCAGGGATGCTGGTGCTCGGGACTTGAGGTTTGGCCGCAACTTGATCCATCGGCGGAGATGAATCTAACGCAAATTCCGCGTTCATGCAAAGTAAAAACTGGGTTCTAGGGATGTAAGATCAGTTACAGATCATACGTTCATTCAAACCACACGACAGCGGATGTGTTTGATTTATATTTGTTTCTTCTTTTTTCCTTGTTTTCCGCTATAAAAGCAGCGCTTAGGTCTGTTGGTTTTCTTCAGTAAAATGTGCAAGCTTAGTAAATTTATTGTTAATTAGTTCATATTCACACACATTACCTGCTCATTCCTACGTAATCCAGGTGAGCCATCCGCTTTGTGGGGACTAAACGTGGTTCGTCCCGTGTTCCTGTTTCACACAGTGCTACAAACAGGTGTATACAAAATCGTGTTGCTTAATTGTGAGCCATATACTTATCGGGTTATTTGCTAGGCTTTTTTACCCTGCGTCTAAGTTCCCTATTTAATTATTTCATTCTTAAGCTTAAGTAAGTTCATTGATGTATCAGTTAGTACAACATTAGAGAAGCGGTGCGTGGCTTGTCGTTATGCAGTCGGACGGGCGCGCTAGAGTAATAGTGGGGGAACTTGTGCTTCTGGGAGATGGAGCATGTGCAAGTCGTAGAAAGTGCGGCCTGGGAATAGGTAGTTGCTTGGACTGTCACGCAGATATAAGCTAAGTCTTGGGGTAGCTGAAAAGTACATATGGCTCAACTCCGTCTTCGTTGCACTCGTACAAGGGCCTTTAAAAATCTTAGCTCATGGTCCCGTCGTCGCCGATCGAAGTTAGTTCTAAGCTCCTGGGTTAGAATTAGCTACTCTCACCGCCTAAGCCATGAGATAGTTTAGGATATCTGCGTGGTTTGGAAACAGGCTACCTGGAGTATTGGTGGTTTTATCCTGAGATTTCAGTAGCGCAACCGGTGGTGCATAGGTAGTTTTACCTAGATAGGGGATTGTGTAGTGGTTAACAAATCATAGGTATGAGTTTCCGAATTGGTTTGGTTGTTGTAGGGAGATTTGAACGGGTGTGGTTCCTTTATCCGCCTTTGTCTCTTTGTTCGACTATATGGATTTGTAAACTTTTTAGCCATGGATACACAACTGCCAAGTGCGAATGACTCTGGGCAGAAACTATCTCGAGCTCGGAATAGTCTCTCGCTCGATTCAAATTGTAACACCATAAAGTTATAGGTGCCGAGAGTAGGTGGCAATAAAACCTACAGATTTGCAAATCTTTAATGCTGTTAGCCTAAGCCTGTCGGGCTGTGGCTTATTTTACCTCAGCTCTAAAATAACAAACGTGGCGGAACTACAAAAAATTCAATTACCTTCAAAACAGATTTTTTCAAGTGAAGTTTGCCACAAGAACTTTCTTCGAACACAGTTAAAAAGACGATGGCAAAAATAACTGAACATCGATTCATAATTACTAACTTCAGTAGAATTAAATTTCCAAAGTCAAAAATATATTGGAAAATTTAAATGATTATAAATTTAAGGTTTTAAGTTGAATTGTGCAAACTTCGACGCCGTACACAACTGCCGTAAAACTGACGTTCCAGGGTCGCATTAATGAAATGGGTGACCGATGTCTTTCCTTAAACACATTTTCTGCACGTAAATTTCGGGTGAATTGATTTTAATTCAGAATGAATGTTAAAGATCTCGGTCTTTCAGAACTCAAAATTATGAATTGATTAAACTCATTCTGAGTTAATCAATCAACTTTACCCGGAGTTAAATCAGCTCAGAGTGAGTTAATGTTTATTGTAATTAATTCAGAAATAACCAGAAATGATTAATTCGTTCTTTGAGTTGATTACACAACTCACAGGAATTTACAGTGTAATATGCATTTTTACTCCTTGTTGAAAGGTTATCAAACATTAAAAGAATTATATGTTACCAAATTTTTCTTTAATAATTCACTTTACCGACCGTACGAACAGTTTCTGGTAGTGGACCTCACAAGTTCACTCGTATAAATAATATATTTACAGGGTGTAAACCGGATATCCGGTTTCTTTTCTGTTATTCTTACTATCCGTTTTTACACCCTGCTTATTTATATTATGCGAAAATATTAAACAAGTAAATCGGTATACTAAAACCATGTCAAATATTATAAAAATAGTTCGTGACTAATGATTGATAGCTGTAAAATTTATTTCTACAATTGCAAGGTATTAATATATAAAATCAAAAATCACGAAGTACTAAATTTTTTACTGCGCCGCCAACAGTACCTACAAATGGATGTGAACTTGTGAGCGTTTTAACAAACAACAGCTATAAGTGCCAAAGATTCGACATAAATTTTCAGACAAGCAAACACCAGCAAAACAAATAATTGCGGAAATCGTCTACATTGTAGACAAACGCAAAACCTTAAAAGTTTCCTGGTTAAAAAATCGGTTGGATAAAGAAATTTCACGAAAAACGAACAGAGCTATTAGAAATATCGACCGACGGGGCATTAGAAACATAAACTTAGAATATTCCTATTTCCTATCCAGAATTGCTGTTACTTTAACCTTTGTTCACATGAATACATTCTGTTTTGGACCAATATAATGAACAGGGGCGTAACAGTAGTAAGCATATTTCTAAGCCTAAAGCTAGAATATTCCTATCCAGAATTGCTGTTTAACTTTTGTTCACATGAATACATTCTGTTTTGGACCAATATAATGAACAGGGGCGTAACAGTAGTAAGCATATTTCTAAGCCTAAAGCTAGAATATTCCTATCCAGAATTGCTGTTTAACTTTTGTTCACATGAATACATTCTATTTTGGACCAATGTAATGAATAGGGGCGTAAAACTGTAGTAAGCATATTTCTAAGCCTAAAACTATGCCTATACCTAAGCCTAAGCGTAAGAATGAGCTTATACTTAAGCCTAGGCCAAGCAGTATAAATAGTCCAAAGCTTAAGAATACTCTGTTCTGGTCCCACAGAAAAACGTTCCGCCCTGAACTTTACATGGACCCTAAACTCACAGTACACGTGAGAAGGAGTTAGCTTAATCTTAAGCTGATTTTAATGTATTTTACGAACGCTTAAAACATAAACATTACATTAATTTTGAAGTTAAAATTGTTATAAAGGAAAATTTAAAACTAAAATAATATCTTTATATATATAAGAAGTTAAAATTTTAGTTATTTGAGGCACCAAATTGCTTGCTTTTAAAAGTATTAAAAGTTGCCTGTTTTCTAACATTTCACGGCATTTTACTTTAACTGTAATGCCTCGTTCTTTCTCTGGTTCTATTTACGTGATTAGCTGGTACATTGTAGAGTGAAAACTCGTTAAATTTATTTAATATCTTTAATAATTAATAAAATTCATTAAACAAACAGCATATTTTACAGTTTAAAAACGGGTTGTTAAATTTTTTATCAGTTCCACACTGCCAGGCTCGTAGCCAGCTCACCTGGCTGGAGGGAGGGCAAAAATTTTCAGGAGGGGCACATAAGGGTTTGCATTGACTTTCAAGCAGGTTGAAAATTTGTTAGGGGGGCCAAAATTTTTCAAGGGGGTGAGCTCACTTGACTATGAAACCGCACACTGGGCTCCATTAAATTTGAGCATTAAAAGGTGTCTGAGTAAAAACTTATTGAATTGAAAAACAAACGATCGTTTTAGAGAAGGGTTCACCAGTATAAAATACTGAAACAACACGCTGATAAACATTTTATTGCTGAGTGGTGATGGTAAACGGCTACTTCACTCTTCGTGTTTAAAATCCTAGCTTGAAATCTGATTTCAGATGATATAAATCTTTCATGTGAGAAAGGGATAATGTAAAAAAATTTTATTGTCAGATTGAGAATGTGATTTTGAAATGTCAGATCAGCTAGCAGCTTGAAAATATTAAACTGCACGAAAAATACCAAATCATTTTTCTGTCAATATTTTCAGAGAATTCATTTTCCCAGTGGCTGAAACAAGGTAGTTGTATATATACGTTCCACCATAATTGAACATATGCTTAGACTTAAGCTTTGGTGCAGAAAACATTTAGGTACAGGCTTATGCCAAGGTTTTAGCAAAGACTTAGGACTAGCCTATGCTTAGGCATGCACATTTGAAGTTTCACCGCAAACTACCTACGCAAATGTGAAGGAAACTTTTTTGTTTGTAACAGGATATTTTGCTTTCCTATTTTTAAAACCAGTTTCTAGTGCGAAAATTTTGCGTCAATTTTGCATTATGTTTCTCACAAGGGCTGCCGCCCCCTGAATACCCTGCGGTATAAAGGGGTATTAAGTAAAACGGGGGCTGCCGCTATTGAAGCCCTCTGCACTAAGCATTTTATTATTGTAACAGCCAAGGGCGGATGCAGGAAAATGGGTGGATGCATCCCCACACCGGCTGCCGGGTGTAAATCTTTTGCTGGGTTAAGCCATGTAGGCTATACATGCACTTATTCTGATTTTTGAAAATACAGGAAAAAGAACATAAAACCTCTTCGTAACAGCAACAACCAAAATATCGTATGCTAGAAATTTATGCAACATCCGCTTTAATGAGCGCATCTTTTCTACTTTGAGGTTCTTCTCGTCAGCGATACATACATGCAAACATATGAATGTTTATATACATATATATGCATACATAGCAGTTAGTGTGTGACTTGTGGCTGTTTTTATATGGGTAAAAATATGTACGAAAATGTACCAACGCAACATTTTCACTTGTGCATCCCCCACCAGGAATTTTTGGATCCGCCACTGGTAACAGCTCAGGTTAATTGACATTTTTTCAACTGTTTGTATCAGAACCGCTCAGTGTCGGGGTTTCGAAAACCGATTTGTTGTGGTGAGGAAAACTTTTTCACTGTTAGGGGAACTACAAAAGTGCCCTTAGACAAATGCAAGCCTTGCCCTAAAGCCTAAGCCTAAACGAATAGTTTTCCCATATGGCACCTGCCTATATAAAAATTGCGATTCGAAAATCTAAGAAGATTCAGCTGTACAACCTGGCATATGCCCTGCGGTGTTTCTCAGTAAATATCCTGTGATTAAACGAAACCTTGTCTATAAATTATAGCTTAAATTCAGACACTGTAAAAATTTAAAAATAATTTAAATTCGTGTTGCGGAATTTACTTGATTATACAAAAATTTCATAACTGTCCTTCTGTACATGTTAAGAAATAGTCACTCGTTTTAATTTTAACAGGACTTGATTGCTCAAAATAAGGTTTGTATCATTTTGACAGCTTCAATAACTCAGAAACCCTCATGGACTTTACATTCCGCTGATCCGAAAATGAGGATTCGCATTAAAAAATAAAATGGCTGATGAGGCTGTCCAGAATCCAGGTGAAGTTTATTGCAAATTTTAACGTTATAAACAAAATTTTACCATCTCGCAATGTACTTGTATCAAATAGGTTTGGAGGAAAATTATATATATATCAGGGTGCGACCAGATATCCGGCTCCTGCTCAGGCAAAAAATCGACATCCGGGTCCGTTATTTTAACTTGCCGTATATTATTTTTAAAAACTTCACAAAGTTTAACATACGCCGATTCTTAACACTTTAAAAACGACCCTATTATACTATTCTCTGTTTTTGTAGCGTTGCGTTTAGTTGCAGTATTTGTTTGGCCCATGCTCCTTTTAACCACGGATGGGAGTCTGGGTCTCAGACTCGGCAAGTCTTGGTATTTGGCAACTCTCGGTTTCTTGAGTCTCGGTGGTTTGGAACCGACACCAGAAGTCGAGGTTGTAGCAAATGCTGGTAAACCTGTAAAAAGCAGAAGTTAATATCGTTGAAACTATCGTGATGAATAAAATTTCCCCATGAATCTATAAGTTTCCATAGTTACGGAATAATTATTAGCAGATATTCTGAAAACATTTGAAATCGTCAATGTCGTTAATTTCGCGACATTTTTCTATATACTTCCCCTTTCACAGTGGAAAACTCTCCCAACCACAAAAGGCCCATGTATAGCTGAGGGTTGAAACATTAGTACTTGAGCATATTTCTAAGCGTAAGCCTCTAACGCTAAGTCTAAGACTAAACCTGAGCAAAACTTTTCCAAAACGTCAATACCGTTTCAACGGTCAGCTACTATGGGGGCGTGGAGTCGCGCCACCACAACCGATGACTTGACCATTGAAATTATTTTATGTTAAGAATATTTTTCTTGCACAATCTATAAGGTTACAGTCGTCCTCCAAGTGATTCCTGGCTGTGAGTTTGGCCCCTTTTACCGATTCCTATCAAAATCAGTTTGAATTAATTGACATTGCATTCTTAAATATATTTTGACACGAAAAAGTCTGTTTAATTTAATGGAGGTCAGAAGCATGTGGCGCAGTAAAAGGTTTCGTGGCGTTCAACTCGGTTTAGAAAATTACTTCACTGTAAATTTCAATGAGTTGATTAATCAATTCACGTAGCGAGTTGGTTACTTCTGAATTAATATCAGTCAACATTAACTCACAATGAGTTGAGTTGATTCTCACTCTGAGTTGAGTTGACTCTGGGTGAGTTGATTAACTCAGAATGAATTGAATCAACTCAATGTTCTGAGTTCTGATAGTCCTAACTCAGACTGAGTGATTCAACGCATTCTGAGTTAAAATCAACTTACTGGAATTTACTGTGTTGAAAGCTCAAAATTTCAAAAATACCCACAGATTTTTATACATCGGACTGGTGCTTATGCGGTTGGGGGCATTGTCGTTTGAATATAGCAATTTCAGTAATTGTAATGGGCTAAGGAATCAACCCTCAATGTTTTTCTTCAATATTTTTTTCAGTAAACTGTTTGGTTTTAAAGCATCTGCACTGTAAATTTGAGTGAATTGGTTTTAAATATAAATGAGTCGACTCCCTGAGTCTGAATTAGGTCTTTTAGAACTCAGAATACTGAATTTGTTGAATTAATCAAAACATTTTGTTAACAAATTGTTAGACGGTCCATGCGGTAATTCACGCCGGACGACGCTAGACGTAGTCGGACGGCACCGGGTAACCTAAATTATAGCGGCACCTTTAGAATATAAAATCTTAAGATGTACAATCTCACAGTGTTGCACGACACAATCATCATCGAACACATCGGAGAATTCGAGATTATCCAGCTGCAAGCTATACAGCAGCTTTGGCTACTCGAGGATATACGATTACTGGAACATTGGGGGAAGGTTCTTACGCTAAGGTAAGCTTCCGTTCGGAACACTGGACCGCTCGTGTCACTCCCCCAGAGGTCTATACTTTAGGTGTAGGCAACCGTTTAGGATATGGTTTGGATATGATTAAAGCTTATGTTTAAGCTGCCCATGTAAAGATCAGGGGCGGAACGTTTTTCTGTGCGACTACAGTAGAGTTAACTTAATCTTTAAGACTGCTTTTTTCTTAGGCTTAGACGTAGGCTTAGTTTTACGCGTAGACTTAGGCATAGGAATATGCTGTTACGGTCCTTTTCTATGCATTGGTACTTTAGGCTTACAGCTAGATTTTTTTGTGGCGCAAACATCAAATTGATAAGATAGATAAATATAGAAAACACAGCGTGACATTATTGTCTTTGGACGGTGAAACAAGAAAATATTTTGCTTATCCTGAAATCTATATGATTAAAGCTTGAATACCCTACTTATGTTATTTGGTCAAGTTTCTAGCATACTTCGTTTACTATAGTTTCATAGCACATTAACGTGATTGTTTTATAATTAGAAAGTTAGTATACAGATTTTTAAGAACTAGCTAAAACTTTCGCGCATTGCGCAATGGTTGGCGTCTAGTAAAAATATTTAAGGTCAAAAAGTCTTAAAAATTTGTTCTATCGTACAATTTTGTTTCACTTCGTAAAACGGACCGAATTTGTTAAGATATTTTCCTAAGCGTCATTTCATTTTTTAACATTGAATTGCTAAAATTATGTAAAAAATAATTTTTGGTCAAAAAAGCACATAGCGAACGCAAACGGCGCGTGGTGGCATTGAAAATTATCGATGAAACTAGAGCGCCGAGGGATTTTTTAAACAAGTTTCTACCGCGCGAGCTGAACATTCACGGTCAGATGAGGCACGTCAATGTTATCCAGATATACGATTCGTTCCGTATCGGAAACCGCGTGTATATGGCGATGGAGTTGGCCGGACACGGGGATCTGTTGGACTATGTCCGGTTACGTGGGTCGTTGCCTGAAGCAAAAGCCAAGTGAGAGCTCCGAAAGAGTATTTCAATTTCAACTTATTAACCCTTTCGTGCTTGAATATTTTCAATTTCGTCCGAGAATGATTGGTCGTTGACTAATTACATAGGGCGTTGCCTGAAGCCGCGGCCAAGCGCGAGAGATCCGATAGCTCACAGTGAAATTTGGCCAATGTTTACTTCGGGTGATATACCGTTTTTCTGCGTGACACCAATTGAACATAAGCATAAGTTTTAGACTATTTTTAGTTGGGACAAAGTTAGGCAGCGACCTAGCCTCAGCTATAAGTTTATCCTTACGCTAAAGCCAGGCTTTCACCAAAGCTTAGGTTTAGGAATATGCTTATACTACTGCAATACCTCTGAACAACGATTAATCAAACATTTCTGAAGTTTAACATTATTAAAATGCCGTCATGTACATTTTAATAACGCGAGTCAAATTGTGAGTCGATGGAAGCTAAAGTTTAGGCGATATTAAGTCTTTCGTTCCTTTATGAAACCCAGACTAAAGAGATAAAACTAATCTTGAACAACACTTTTGCAGAGCCTATTCAGAATATGTACTTTCATTTTTTGCTATATACATGCTTCTTGCCAACACAACATACGCATGTTCAAATTCAAATTGCAATCCGCTGGTTGGTCATGCAAAGTTTTCAACAAATAAACCAAAAAACGCATTGTTTTGTTTTTGCTTCTTACTAATAACATTGGCTCATGTAAAGATCAGGAGCGAAATGTTTTTGTGCATGACTGCCATAGAGTAAGCTTAATCTTTAGACTATGGTTTGTTAGGCTAAAACTTATTAAAGAACCTCATTCTTTACGCTTAGGCTTAGGAATATGCTTATACTACTGTCACGACCTTATTCTATACATTGGTCAAAACATTTGACGGTGCAACTATATATATTTTAAATTTTTGCTAAACTTTTAGGTTTTTATTTCGACAGCTGACCGAAGGCGTCGCTTATTTACAGTCACAAGACATTATCCATCGCGATTTAAAATGTGAAAATATTCTCCTTGACAAATTCAACAATATTAAAATTAGCGATTTTGGATTTGCACGCAAAATGAAACCGTTTGACAACAGTAAAACGTACTGTGGATCTGCGGCCTATGCGGCTCCGGAAGTGCTCAAAGGTCGAGTGAAAATTTCATTCTTGGGTCAAATAAGTTTAAATTCTCTCGTCTAAAGGGGTGTATTCATAGAAAACCCGCACGAACCCTTTCAACCATTTGATGTATGATCTATGATAATTTGCTAATGGCCAGTTTCTTGCCAATACTTTGGAATTCAGCAGAAATAATACTTCCCATTTGTTTATAAAACTGATACTAGATGAGTATGGGAGATTATCAGTTGTTTGCTGTTTGAATTTTGATTGCTGTTTATTTCAGTTGATTTACTGGCTGCGGACGTCTTTGTTTTCAGGCCATCCGTATTCCGGTTTCGGCTACGACATGTGGAGTCTCGGTGTGATTTTATTTATCCTGGTTTGTGGCAATATGCCGTATGATGACCGACATCTTTCGAAAATGATCAAACTTCAACTCGCTCATAATGTTCATTTCCCGTCGCGACTGGGTGCCGTACTCTCGGACGATGTAAAAGATTTGATTACGGATTTGCTGCATCCTGATGCGAGTGAACGGGCTACATGCCAAGATGTAAGCTTGCCAATAGTGGCAGTTATTTCGAAACACTGTGCATTGTGTATTTATATTGATCGTATTAAGTACTTACGCAGTTAGCAATTAGTTGCTCATAGTACACTCTATTCGTGAAAGAGATACAATCTTGGATAAATACAATCCAATAAAGTTTTTAACCTTTTACTTCTTTTTGTGTAGATAATATTAGAAACTTCAGCCAATGTATAGATTCGAGACATATTCTTAATAATGTTAAGCCAATACTAAGCCTAAGTTAAGTCTTCAACTAAGCCTAAACATAAACCTAGGCGTAAAATTAGTCTACAGCTTCAATTTACTCTCTAGACTATATAATTCAGAAACCTTCTGGTATTTCGAAAACTAGTTAATGAATTTTTTACGTTGTTTTGTTAAGTTCTTTAGTTTCACAATTAATATTAACGTTTTAGTAAGCAAAGAGTTAAAGATTAACATTGGGAATAATTTTAGGTTGTTAATTCTGCATGGATGTATGGCCAAGAATACTACATTAAAACAACTATTTCAAACGAATCTTGTGTAAGTTTTGCAGTTTTTCAGCAATGAAGCTTATCATTTCAATTTAAAGCAGATCCATCCTATTTACGCGTATTTATTTAATACGGAAATTAAGCTACGTCTTTCACAGGAATTTAGCATTTGCTTTTAGTGCAAGAAAGTTATCAAATAATTCTAAGAGTTGCGATAAACTTGTCATTTTTGCACCGTCTACCATCATACGGTATCGTACGCGAGTATAATTCAGTTCGGATACGATACCGCACCGTGACACACGGTGACGGATGGCCATCTACTCTGTAAACACTCAACATAAAATCCTTTAGTAATATTTCACTAACATTTTAAATTATAAGCGTCGTAAACATTGAGTAAATATCTGCTAAAATAAAATAAGCAAAACTACTGCTGACATTTACTGATTAATTAAGTAAATGTAAAACTAAGAATTTTGTGTTTGCTGAAAATTAAAATAAAACTTGCACAATAGTAAGTAAACCAACAATTAACGCAACAGTTTTATTTAATTGTAAGCATATTTTCTACTGAATACGGGTGTCGGCCGGCACCGAACGGCATTAAAAAATTAAAAAGTATAGCGCAAGCCTTGCTAAGGAAGTAGAAATAGATTCATGCAATATTAGACGGTGAAGACATACTTACAGGCTTAATTATCTTCGATAGAATTGTCAAACAGTAAAATGAATGGTTCGCAAAATATATGAAAAAATTAACGTTAATATTTACTGTTTGCACTGGAATTAAGCATTATTTGCTTCAATATTCAAATTTGAAAATCTTTAGTTCAACTGCTAAAATTGTACCTTTGAAAAATAACAATTTTTTCTGTTTTTAAATCGTATTTATACTCAGAAAATGGAAGTTGTAAGCAATTTTGTTTCAGTGGCAAACAGTAAAAGGAGCATTCTCAAAAGCCGCTAGCCGATTTCGAACGCGTGAAAATATGCAATAGCATAGGTATGAAATTTATAACTTTTCTTTTATTTTTCTCCAAACTTTTCACAAATATATTTTGCGAACCATCATATTTCTAATGTTTACTGATAATTTTAGTTTTTGACACTTTCTCATAGCTCTTAAGGTTACACATAGTCAGAGCTCCAACAGTAATCAACAGCAGGTGATTAGACTTGTACAGGTTTACATCCTTTTAATGCTAATTCTGTTCCGAGGCAGTTGCAGTTTACTCGTCTAAAAACGTATTACTAACCTGATCATAGATGCTACGCACAGTTGAGAATGCGGCTCTTAATATTTATCGGCAGTCCGAACAATATAAATTTTCAGGCTTTTTCTGAATCAGCACAAGCCTCCGTGAGTTCGTCGCCCACGTTATACTCTGGAGACTCGAAATATGTTACTCCGCTGCTGGAAAACGAATTCGAATACTTGCCCGACACCCCAACTTGCATTGAGTCTGATTCACAAAATCATACTGAAACGCAACTGTGATTTCGATTTATTTCTAAATAGAAGTATTTTGCAAAAAACTATTCTGTTTGAGTGATATTCAACAATCATACATGCTTGCATAATGGCACAATTTTGTGATACTTTTGCATTTTATTATTTTAACTATGGGTGTAAAGTAGCACTCATTTACAATGAATTGGAACATAAGAATCAAAATACTTCAAATCTAAAAGTGTGCATCAGGGTCATGTGACAAGCTCGTGTTTTACTAGCTATATACTTAAAGGACCCTGAATCACAACTCTGAATTCGTTCTACCCCGATGTTATGCGTACCTCTCTGGCTCAGTGACGCGGCCGGTAAATGTTTATTACCCCACCCGAATACGTATATAACACCGAATATAAACAAGTAAGACACAAGTACGATAACCAACTTGCAACCTGATCCGGAATCCTTGTGACCTATGCCTAAATCCGTTTTATCTAGCCACTAGCTCATATTTACCAAACTCTACAATTGCCCAGAAAATTCGTGCAATCCTAGCCCCGTTAGAATTACAATACAAGTGTTACCAAGTTTCTATACCGTGCACTCTAACCCCGTTCGAAATACACCAAATTTCCGACCAAACTAACCCCGTTAGAATGGCCCAGTCCGTTGTAGAATAGTAAACATAACCCCGACAGATTTAATAGACTACGGTTTTCCAAGTTTTCTTAAAATCCGAAGTGTTCCCCGTTAGACCATAACACAAGTAATTAATACTGGGTATCCGTAAGCGTCCTGCGCTCTCCAAACAATAACTCTTAATCCAATTTACCTTCACATACTCGCCACCGTGGCAATACCTAAGATTAAATCAAGACTTACCAAAAGGATTGTCAAATCCGTCAGAAACTACACGAAATTTATCCAAAATTATATAGAAAACACAAGCCCGAACAGCGCGTGAAAAAACACTACCAGCTATGTTATGATTCCCGTCCTGGCTACCCATAAGCATCTCGATCTAATTTGCATGCAGACCGACACCCGAATTTGGGTGTCCGCCGCACAAACATAACTAGATACAACAACAACAACAACAAAAACCGAGAGACCCATATTGGGTGCTGACATAGCCTAGCTATGTCGTTAACCGCAGCACTAGCCAAAAAATCATATAAAAGAATATTCAAAGGCCGTGCAAAGCCCAGGTAGGTTTCACATTGCGGATGCAGCCGCCATAGCACAATTTCTATCATTTTTCCGCTTTCAAGCGACGCCTAAGTTTAACTTAAGTTCTAAAAGAAAATAGGTGGAGCCAGGGACTCCCTTAAGGTGTGGTTTAGGATTTGGTTTTAATTTTCGTTTTAGTTTTGAGATTCAAATATGGTTTAAGAGTGGCACAGCCTAAAGGCCAATGTACAGAACACGGTCGGAACAGCAGTATAACCATATTCCTAAGCCTAAACCTAAGCCTAAACGTAAGAATGTGCTTTATACCTAATAGTGATGGACATCGGATATTTCTTCATATCCGGATATCCGGCAATTCTAAGGATATCCAACACTCGATTTGGCGTTTTTTGAATTTCCGAACCTCAATTTTCGTTGCTCAAACGATTATTTAACTTATTGTTCTAAGGGACGTACCTGACTCACAAGCTTATTGCTATGAGCGTAAAACATACAAATATAAAAATACTTATTTAAAATGCAGTTGCTTCAGTCGTGCTGGAGTATTCGGTTTACAAGATTGCTACTGACTAATTTGCGTTGGCCTTCGAAAATTGAGTTGCTTCGGTTTGCCTCTGATTCTATCGAATGTTTCCCTTCCCTCGAACTGTATATGCATGAGTCGCTTACGTTCCAAGAAGAAAGAAATCATTGAAATATACTTAAGTTAATTCGTACTAACATCGGCCCATGTTACTTTTAGTGGTGTCCCGTTTACAGCGGCAAATGCAAAAATTTCTGACGGTGGGCTGTGTAAAAACGACGCGCTGAGTTTAACTGCGTCATTTTTGCGTTTGATGACTGATTTAGCGCACCTAATTTGTTGTTTGGTAATATATTTAGTACTTGACGGTGCGTATTCGATACAAATTTTTCTGGGCTATTTTTGAGATCATTCAAAAGTACGAAGTCATTATTCTGATAAGTATCAAGCTAAACTATAGTTTTTCTTTTAATTTTGGCATGTTTTAAGAAATCTAAATTTTAAATCATCACAGAATTATGCAGGTTTGAATACAAAATTTGTTTTCGTCAGATCCAGCTACGTTATTGGTAATGCAACATATAATGGCAAAAGATAACTCGCAAAGGGAGTGTACGAGAAGCCAAATGAGTGTGTAAATAATACAATACTTGGTTTTACGTGGCGGCTTATGGCTATATGTCAATTTTGTACAGTATATGTATTAGGAATGCTGTTTTGGAAGAAATACCTCCATAAAACCAACGTATGCACTTGTATCTGCAATGTTACAGTTGAAAATGCTGAATCGTAGTTAAAATAGTCAAATTTAAATTTTTAAAATCGTTTCAGTGTATACGATATTTAAAAATTTAGAGTCTCGAGAGTCGTATGGTCAAGATTTTATTTTGGATGGTATAATTTGACAAAAACATCAGCCAAAAGATATTTGACCTCCAAGATCCAGGTTATTCTAAATCTTATTGTTAATTGTGGCTGTTTTCAGGTCTCTCGCCAAAACACCTATTTATTTGGTTATTGATTAGAGAAAATGAAATATTTTCAGCGAATATTCATTTTTGACTTTTACCTTCCCAGTTCTGTCCATCATAAAAGTTGAACTTTTGAAACATTCAATATAATCCAAAAGCGTAACTTTTTCTTGGAAAATTTAGAATACATTCTAGAACTCAAAATAAAAGTATTTACATAAAATTACACCTATTTTTAAGAATTTCTTTCATCCGCATTAATTTGTCAATGTAATGATATAAACTTAAACTCGAATCTATAGAGACGCGCAATCAATATTTTTACGATAAAACAGAAGATCTGTTAAAAATTCTGTCTTGTAATTTTACTGGCGATTTTTTCCCAGAACCGGTGCTGTTTCGAAACAATTTTGGTTGACAATTGATCATTTGGCATCAAAATAATAGTTTGTAAATTTATCGCTTTCTTGCAAAACGCCAAGTCGGCATTAATATTTTGGCGAAAATTTGTCACATAAAAATATATTCATTAAACACAAAACAATGTGTATGTAAAACCACATATTTATTTAGAAATTTATTAAGCCGATCCGAAGTCTAAGCCTAACCCTATTAAGTCTTAACGTTGAGTCATCTTTTGAAAAGCAATAGTATTCATAAAATTCCCAAACCAGAATGGAATAAAACAAACTTTGAAAATTTAAAATTGACTTCAGTTTTTATTACATTAAATTTGAACTCGAAATTTGTGTACTTGACAATTAACTGGGGAAGTTTAAAATGTCACAAGCAAATCTAGTCCCAATCACAGGTACTTTTCTAAAAACTTAAACTTGTTTTATAACTTAATTAAACTTGAATATCAGTTTAAAACTTAAATGGCTGGACGGACTAACTAAACTAGAATTTTAAGTTTTACTTAAACTAACGTGTTTTTAAGTTTAACACGAGTTTAAGTAACAATTGCAGCCCAGAATGATGTTTATGTAAGAGTTCATTAAGATTCACTTAAGCTGAAAATATGTAAAGAATTTAATTGAGTTTACGCGTCAACCTACCTGCTAGTTTACTTAATCTAGAAAGTTAGTTTAATAGTGCTGGATTAGCGTGAACTTAAATCATGATAGTTTAAGCTTTTAGAGAGTAGGCATCAGGTTGTAAAGCCAAAGAATTAAACCAATAAACTAATGCATCGTCCAAATATATTTTGCCTGGAACATCAAATTTAGTAATTAATACAGACCTAAAAAGAATCCGCGGCAGGGTTCAAACACGCAAGTTTTTTCTTCACATATAGCGGGAACCACTGCGCCATGCTGACGGACTATCTAGCGACATTTATACTAAATATACATTACTGCAATGCTTACACAGACATGGTTATATTTCAAAATCCATTACACACTGAAAATAGATGCTACATGTTGGAACTACGCGGTCTGCACATCCCGTGTTCAAAGTTTTGTCCAAAGTTAGGACTACGCCGGCAATCGAGCGTCAGCCATCTTGCACTCGAGTCAAACATGCTACTACTACACCATGTGGTTTATCGCAACAAAACAACTCATATTCCGGTATATGTGCACATCTACGGCAGTCTATATGCTTTTAAAACACCGGCTTTTCCTTTTAATTGTGTTCTGTGATTTAATTTCATATTACCTTCTATATTTATAGAATCAGACAGTGTAGAGCGGATTTCGGATACGTATTCTGTAATTGCGGCAACGGCTCAAGAATTAGATTCTGCGCTTCAAGCTTTAGGTACCTAAGTCAAATCTATTTGTTTCATTTCAGATTTCTATCCTGTTTATTTTTTTCGTATTTTGCCTGAAGTTATTGGCGGAATGAGTTAAATCCATTTTGTCGCATAAGCTCTGAATTAGGTGTTGCAGCACTCAGAATTATGATTTGATTGAACATATTCCGATTTTAATCTACTCGCCCGGAGTTAACTCAGCTCAGAATCAGTTAATAATAACTGTTATTAACTCAGTTTGGGGGGCCGGTGGTTGTTTTGGCGCGTCGGGGCGGTTTTTTTCTTTTGGTGGGGGAAAATGAGTGATTTTGCTTGGCCGACTCTATCTCCGGCTCCGGCACAATATCTAGAACTCCGGCTCCGGTATTTATCACCTCCGGTTTTGCCCGAGCTGTGTAAGGGTATTATGAAAATTATATTAGACCACTACTTATTAACTGTCAAGCTTGATTATTTTCTTTTCAAACTTGTTACCTTACAATATCTATTATGTCTAATGACATTAAGATCAGTATATGATTTACTTCATAGAAATATTTTTTAAATTTCAGGCAAAGAACAAATGATTGAAATTCATCAATTAATTCAAAAAAATTCAGGATTGTCTGCGGCGTTGCGCGTTCTTGGTACGGGATTTACTGTTTAAATTGAACTTAATATTAGGATACAATGTAAACAGAGTATAGTCTCAATATAAAATTAAAATAACAGAAAACACATTGGCTAGGTTTCTCAAATATTAAACATTTTACTTAAAGTATTTACTTAAGTAGTTGACTTTAATTAAACGCTTAACTTTTTGGCCAATGTAAAAACAGGGGCGGAACAGTATATATTATATGCATATGCATATGCCTAAGCCTAAGCCTACGCCTAAGCGCAAGAATGAGCATATTCCTAAAGCCTATTGGTTTGCTAGTGTTTTTAAACATGAATTGGTTATTACCGCTTCAGGTACTAAAGTGGGATGTATCATACTCGTGTAGTGCAGCCGGTATTTCATATTGAGAACGAGAAGTGATGGCAACAAAATAAAGTTTTTTCTCGTTAACGTAACGAGCAAGTAATTTTTTTGGAATTTTGGATTGAGACATTTTTATATCCTAAACGCAGTATAGATCCGAATAAAAGGGATTGTTAAGGAAGTAGAGGGGTCCCCATTTGTGTCCCAATCAATTGAAACCGGTATCCCTCTTTAGAGTCCATTTGTGGACGCAGTTCATAACTTACAACATGAATCCATAACAGAGCCTAGATTGCGCAAATATGTAACAGCCGTTTACAGAACCCGCATAAAATTAAATCATAGAAAAAACATTAACGGGCATGGCGATCAACGAAAATGCTTCGGAGCAAGTCAGTTCAGCCCAAACAGAACAAAAAGAAGTATATATATAAGGTGTCGGTCCAAGTAACATGGGTGAATTAAAAATTTATAGCAGTCAGTGATTAATAACCTATTTTATGCGTAAAAGTAACGGTATTTCCGGTATTTCAATAACGGAAAAGAAAACCGACACCAATTTTTACCGGAAACAAATATCCGATTACACCTTGGATATAACGTCTTTGCCATACGATTGAAGCAGAAAAAATTCGAATTTTGTTACTAGTGTTTGCTTAGTTATATCGTTTCAGGTCCGTCGAAAACCAAAAATATTCACAGCTTACATGAAAAAACTCGAACGTTCAAGGCAGCACTTCAAAAACATTGTAAGCAAAAATTTAAAAAGTTAAAAATTCCTAGCTTTATTCAGAAAAAATATTTTACAAAAGTCATCCTGTGAATTCATAGGATGGTTTTTCAGAAAACACCTTTCTGCTATTGTACAGTTTTTTATATGTTAACACAAACTTATGCTTAATTTTTAGAAAATAGAAAAATTAGCTGAACGCCTATTAAGCTTTTACCAAAAGTTGTTTCGTAAGTACAACGCTGAACGATATATAATTCTAGCTTTAAGTGTTAATATGGGACAACAGCTTACAAGAACAGGCTAACTTATTTGCTTGAGTTTATTCTGAATAATTAATTGCAGGTCATGCCACAATGACATCGTTCCATGATCTGCTGGCACAATTGGAAGCAATCGAAGAATGTATATATGAACGTAAGTTGGAAATTTAAATACTACACAGATTTTAGAATATTGACTTGACATGTATATAAGTCGTGCCCCAAACAGCTATTTGCCCCAGTTGGTAACTGGTACGTCCCAGACGACAATTGCTGTTCAGGGAAGCAATTTTACGATTGGAATATTATCATAGCGTGCATACGAGAAATTCTCCCGCAAGGAGCCCCTTAAGTTTCATAGCATGAGAATGTTGATGTGTATGTATGTCGTGCATGTACAGTACTTATTTGGCTTCCCCATATTTGAAAAATATCGAAGAATGTATATATGAACGTAAGTTGGAAATTTAAATACTACACAGATTTTAGAATATTGACTTGACATGTATATAAGTCGTGCCCCAAACAGCTATTTGCCCCAGTTGGTAACTGGTACGTCCCAGACGACAATTGCTGTTCAGGGAAGCAATTTTACGATTGGAATATTATCATAGCGTGCATACGAGAAATTCTCCCGCAAGGAGCCCCTTAAGTTTCATAGCATGAGAATGTTGATGTGTATGTATGTCGTGCATGTACAGTACTTATTTGGCTTCCCCATATTTGAAAAATATAAATTAGACAAGGTTTATTTTCGGCGAAGAATTACAATTACTGATTCGAAATTTTCAACTATAAACCCTGTAATTTTTTTGATTATTCAAACATCCAAAACTGTTTTTAACCCTTTCTCACATGAATATTTTCTATTTCCCGTGAGACCTACTTTTATGCTAGTGTTCGAGCTCCAGTGGCTCGAATGGGAGGCGTACACCATCACCACTCAGCTATAGGAGCTTGACGCTCGAGTACGAGGGGGCTCTCACGTCTTGTGGTGATTTAGTACTATATATACGTGTTGCAATTGTTAAACACGGTGCGATATATATTATTTGGCGTATATACACTGCGCTGTGTTGCCTATAGGCAACTCAATGTGAGAAGGGGTTAATTTCAGAACCAGCGGAAACTGAACAGCCGAGACCTATGGTCCGTTTCCGGTCGTATCCATCATCAAACGGCTACTTAGGCGGACCGTCTAGTAGCGACCAAGATTCCGCTTGTGATGTAGAGTCACCTCCGGTTCGCGCTGGACCGCCTCCCCAAAAACGAGAACGACATCCTGCTGGACTTACCGGGAAATTTAGCACCAAAGTTGCAATCTTCGGTCAACAGAATGTATGGAGTGATCCAGAGTTGCCGAATACTTCTGCTCATGACACTGCTCGACGAGGCTACGACAGTTCCAAAGAAGAACATGAAAATTTACAAGTGGAACCGGTGGCACAGAAAAATATACCGAGGTGAGTGAAAATTTTAAATTTTAAATTTAAGTTTTTATTGTCTGATTTTTGGAAACGCATAAGCTTTGCTGGATTCAGTGTTTATCAGCCATACTTTGGGTAACTTGAATGTACGCATGATATTGTGGAAGTTGCATTAGTTTCAAGGTACGTATTGACTTTTCGTAATAATTAACAAATGTCGTTGAGCCAGTTCCACTCATTCAAAAGTTTGGGTATTTCATTTTACAGGCGATGAACAAAAACATGGCTCGAAAAAGATTGGAAAAATATTTGAAATTTTAATGCGGTCTGTTTTTTGGGCCAATCATTTTTAGACATTTGTTATTGGGCCTCTGATTGAACAAAACGTACCGCCCGCACGCTTGCGAGAATGACCAATTTTGCCGCTGATCCTTAAGTGCAAATTTTTAATTTTTTCCATTGATAACAATTTTCAGTTTTGACGATACTTTTTTAGATGCGAGCCTCCACAATCAAAACTTAAGTTGTGCGTCAAATCAGCAACAAACCAACGTCCGGTCCAACGGCGAAAATCGTCAAAAACAACATCGAAATCGAAATTTCAAGGAAAATACCGAAGATCTTAAAGTCGATGGAAAATTTTCACCTAGAAAGAATAGATCGTACAACTTTTATGAAGCTATTTTAACACTATTTGTCTAATTGTTAAATTAGCTGCATGTTTCTTGTGTGTATTGTCCCAAATTTTTGAAAAATAGTATTATGAACGAATTTTAAAAAATCCTACAAAATTGAAGAATTCTAACTCATTAAATATCAAATTTTAATACAGCATGAATTTTAAACAACTGGTTATTCAAAAGCCTTCGCTTCCTACGCCGCACTTTGGGGCTTAGACTAAAACTTATGCTCTACAGAGACTTGCGCAATGGCTTAGGTTTTCGTTAGGCATATCTAAGCGTTCTCAGCCTAAACCTGAGCCTAATTCTAAACGTAAATGTAAAAAGAAAGAGTCCCGACCCTACCTGAACTTCGCGCTAACAAGCGAGTTAATGACAGGTTTTCTAAAATTCTACTTAAGTATAATTTAATTGTTACGTACGTGCTAAGTAAAGATTTCAGAAACCCAGCCAATGTTTGCTTAAATATCAATTTAATATAGAACGTGAAAGTCTAAATTTTACAAGTTAATCGTTTACCTGTTTTGTTGGAAAAGTTAAGTATTTACTTAAATTATTGACTTAAGTATATACTTACGCATTGCTTAAGTAAATACTTAAGTAAGATTTCAGAAACCCTGCCAATGTTTGCTTAAATAGCAATTTATAGAACGTGAAAATCTAGATTTTACCAAGTTAATGTATAACTAAATTAAAATTGACCGCAGCAAATATTTTATATATTTGAAACGAGGGATGTGGGAACAACTTTTCTAGGGATGTAAAATATAAGCACAGCAGCTAGGACCCATCAAAGTTTCGGTTTTGGGCCGGTCCAGAACCGAATCTTACACTTAGTCATACTGGGTAGGCCCTTTATAATTAACATGACCCAAACGATGTAAGTATTGCGACAGTAGACCCAAAAAATTAAAATTTTTTCAAATAGCATAATCTCATATTAAAACACTTTTTCCCCACAAGTTTAAGCCTATTCCTAAACATAAGCTTGCATTATATGCCAAAACCTAAAAAGCTCAAAATGGTGGAAAAATGTAAGTACGCGATGAACGGACGTGGTCAAGATAAATGAGTTTACTCAAGGTATGAATTTGGTAGCTCAGTGGTCAGAGGAGCCGACCAATAATCAATAGGCAGAGAGAATGAGCTTCTTTGTAATTAATTAAACTTTTTATACATGGCAAATATGGCACCGTAGTTAAAATTAAAACTGTCACTTCGAAATTTAATTTTAATTGAATTAAGGATATTTTTAGTTTCCCGTACTCCAATGACTTCATGCAGAGTAGCTGAATATTTTAATATTGCCATATTTGATTTTTCATTGCACATTCTATTACAGAATATCCCGCTACTCAGTGGAATTTAAATCAGTAATCAGCATTACTTTTTAAATCTACATATTTTAAAGTTCAAAATTGGTTTTGTTTATTTTCTTTATCGCGGACCATGAAAAGATCAGGAAGAATGATTTTTGCGAGATTAATTTTTTCTCAGGTCAGGCTTAGGCTTAGGTATAAGATTATTCTTACGTTTTCCCTTAGGTTTTAGGCTTAGTCTTAGGAATACGTTTATACTATTATTACGTCCTTGTTTTATACATTGGCTCAACAATCAAAACTTGAGACATTTGTCAACAGTATAAAAATGCCCACATTTTATTAACTGTTTTTGGCGACAGGAATTGTGTCAAAACGGTATTTTAAACTCTTTCCAGAGCTCGAATTCTCAATTGTGTATAGCATCAATCACCAGTTGGTAAATAGGTTTTCAAACTCACAAACTGTTGGGGCTACAAATCTCAAATTTTGCACAGGAATAGGGTAAATAAAACGTGAAAACTGTGATGAATTCCTAAGCTCTCCGTTCAGAGATAATCGAAAGTTTCAAGACCTATCACTAACTGGTGATAGCTGCTACACACATTTGAGGATACGGTCATGTGATTCAAACATCATATTTCAAAAAGGTTTTTTTATAAGCTGAGAAAGTCTGTAATGAAAATTACTTGTAGCTAAACACTATAAGTAAACGCTTCTAGCATTTGTCAAACACTATTTTAAGCATTAAAAAATCAACTCTGATGCTATCCGTTTCCGTTTCTGTTTCCGATGAAAATCGGCGTTCGTTTTCCTTGCCGATATAGAAATACCGGAAATTCTGTTATTTTTACGCACAAAATTAGTTATATTTATGTACATATCTCACAATTTTTCATTACAGAGATACTGCAATTGTTCGAAATGTAATAAAAATAGCGAAATTCATGAAATATCTTCAAAACTACGATGCAGCTGACATTTTTTCTTAACAATTTTATAAAGCCCTGTTAATATTTGCATGCCTCAATTGTGTTGGCAAAAAAATAAAACATATTTGAAACTTATTTACGTCAATATCCGTTTTCGTTTCCATTTCCTTATTTTGATCGCTATTCGTTTTCGTTTCCGTTACTTTTAATATCCGTTTTCACACCCTAGGCGCTATACTTTTGATGACGTCCTGTGCCATCCCTCACCGCCCGGCTCCATCCGGCGTCGTGCGTCACTGTCGGCCACCGTGCTCTACTATGCGGCATCAGTACGTAAATAACTCTACGCACGATACCGCATTGTGACAGACGTCAACGCACGGCAAGGGTCGGTTCCGGTCGTCGATGCTCAGCAAGGGACTGTGAGGGATGGTGACCGATGGTGACGGACAACGACGGATGGTGAAGCTCGCCGACCAACGACAAGTATAGCGCCACCCTAAGTTGGGCTATTATTTTTTACGCTTGCTCAGTGTGTACGATACATTTTACCTAAAAGTTAGCAATTATACAACTTCAAATGCCACTAACCTGTGAAACAGCCTACCTAACTGAATCAGGCCGTAGAAACCTAAGCACGGCAGCATTTGCAACCAGCATCTACGTTGTGGTATTTTCTATTGGCATTGTTGGTTTTGGCGTATGGACCCATTCTGCTCTGGTGTCTTATGTAACGTTTTTGCTTCCGGAAGATACAACACTAGTACCGGATACAATGATGGTAAGTAAATACTTTATTTTGTTAAGTGTTAAATTATTAATCTATCCAAAGGTACATGCTGGACGAGGGTACCCCCTGGGTAAAACGGTATTTTTAACGACGCCCAGCACACAACTGAAATATCGAGGAAATTTTTTTAATTCATTTTTGCCGATCAAACTTGATATTTCGGAAAGTTTTCTAAAATAGAACGTCTCAGTATATAGAGTAGTGTAGCAGGCATACATTTTGCTTTCCATTCAAGCCGTTGAAAGTAAATTCAGAAGTCAAACGGATAAAGATTATTTGCACGACCCGTGCTTTACCCGATTAATTTGTTCTTTACCGGGGGCAATTAGCCCAGGCAGGATATATTGCAACCCGTCACACGCCGTTATATCCTCCGTTATTTTCTTCTGTCTCCAGTAAAATAGTTTAATTTTACAAAAATTAAATTTAGCGCCGCATAGTTTTGGCTTGAAACATTTCTAACAAAAAACGATAAAATTTCAATTAATAATTATTTTTCACAAAAACGGTAAAAAGTTTAAAATTGACCTTTTTCTAAAACCATCCAACGTTAATCTGGGTAAAAGATTAACAAATTTTTACACGCAATTTGAAACCTTTCATACTCACACCTCGCTGGTACACTTACAAGAAATTTAGACGCACCTATTTGAACTACAGATTTGTTACAATAACGAAAATTTAGCTGTGCAATACGTCAAGTTCCCATTATGACTCCGGCACTTTTGTAGTTCCCCAAGCTTAGCGCTTCAAAACAGCTCAAACTAGTCATTAAGCTTGGGAGGCGGCAGCACCCCATCCTGCTTAATATCAATCCAAATCGCAGCAAGTGCAGGGGTTAGGCATCCCCACTGAAAAGCATAACGCAAAATTGACCTAAAATAAAACACTAAAACTAGTTTTTAAAACACGAAAACAAAAAATTTTATGTTTTACAACTGAAAATCGCGTAGTGGCTGGATGTCAACACTTCTTCAAACTGCAGCCATAAATAAAGTCACAATGTGTAGAGAAGACACTTGTTTGGCAGTGACGAATATTACAAATTTCAGGCTCTATATTGCGTTCATCTCATTTCTGCGCTAATTTTTGTCATTTTTGCCAAACTTTCTTACGACTCGCGATCATTTCGAACTCATTGGGGTGAGTCTTGGCCATGGACAGCAAAATGCATTGTTTGGTTTGCGTTTTTTGCAACGTTAACTGACGCATGCTTGGCAGTTGTGTGCCGAGTTGTTTCAAACTTAGATCAGAACGCTTTCAACCAGGTACATAGAAGCGGGCCCTGGAACAGTTTCCCCTAACATTTAAGGTTTTACAAGTTAAACAAAAACGCAAGCGTTGCTATATTCAAGGCTTAGGCAAAGGTGTAGGTAAATCATTATATATAGGTAAGCCTTATGCTAAACCTAACAAAATATAAGTGGGGGGTGAAGTGTATAAAAGAGCCGACACTTATCATAATATATCCATATATGTATGTGAGTGTTACTATATAGTCAACCGGTATAAAACCGCAAGCATAGACAGGCAAACGGCAGGAAATAAAAGACATCAGGATTGAACCGAAAGTTTGTCTCTGGCTTTTGCTTTGGCAGAAAGTTGTGCCTCCGGTTCCGGTAACTTTTACCGGAGTTTTTGTCAATTTCTGTAGTGAAATTTTAGAACTATGCTATTCTGTGAGTTTTTAAATTTTAGAGCAACTTTAAAAGTTTTAGTTGTCAAGATTCGCTATTAACGGAGCTTTTTAGCCCGCACTTTGTCTTGCATCAAAAGCTTGAGCGGTAATGCAATGCTATACTTAGCTCTTAGGGTCTAAACGTTTACGGTGTCTTATTAAGGATACTGAGTCCTGTTAAATCGGTCTCAAATGGTGCTTCCTCTCATTACTCTCTTTTATTCGGGTCACTACTCCAAAATAATAATTATTTCTATGCCACACGTACAAAAAATTTGTTAAAATTAATCAAAGCAACGTTAATGTTTCATTCAGATACCTGTTTCTAGAATGTCAACCAGGCAATGAAACACTACTTGTTGGACGTTAAATTAAAAGAAAACATCGATTCAGTTCAATCCGGCTTTGAATGCTGTGGTGCGGACATTACTGATGTAGACGGCGTTGAATACTTAAACTGGAACAGTTGGCAACATGTGGGTCTGACGTACAAGTAGGGACACTTTTTGAATCCCCCCGCAACTGGTTCAATCAATCATTGTTAATATATAAAGGAAGAAGAATACTCAGACATGATTCAAATAAATTTTAAATTTTTATTGCTGTCTAAAAATGATTAAGGTGTGCCACTGCAATGAACCCCTCACAGTTCAAGCTCTCAAACACTACGCTAAGCTACTCTATTGAAAAGCTTAATTTCAAATAAAATAGTTTGATACCGTGTTTTAGGCGGTCTAAAATGGGTACTACCATCACTAAAATGCCGCTCACATTCGTTCGTAATAGCTTGCATACCAAGCACGCGCCTAGCGAGTTTATTTAACAATAGAAGTAGCACTGTGTTTTGACACCGGTAATTAACGAATTTCTTGAAGTAGCAGCAGAACCTCTGCTGTTCAAATTCTAGATTACCAACACGCTGGCTTGTTAGTTCACTAGACTACAAAACTTTTTACATCCGAATTGGTGCGAATGGTTGCGATTTAGGAACTCAAAAAACACTCCTACGAAATGTTTGAAGAACGTAACCCTACTTTTCAATATACCTTGAAAAGAATTGAGGTTCAAAAATACGTATCTAAGTCTTATTATACCTAATATCAAAACCAGTGGTCTATTTCATGGGCTCATGGGACAAAAAGAGGATACTGACTGCTCCGATTTATTTCGGCTCACGGGCCCAAATGTTGGCCCCAAGCCCATGAACGGCCCGCTTAGACCCGCGGAACCCGCGCCCTGACATGGGCCTGGCCCGGGCCAGCGGGCCTTGGCAGGGCCCAGTTGGTAATAGGTCTTGTAGTTTTCAAACTAGTGAAAGCAGAGACTGAAATTTTCATGCATTTTCCAAATCAAATATGCTCTACTCCTGTACCCATTTTCCACATCCAATATGCTCTACTTCTGCACCCATTTTGAGTTCAGCAGACAGTTGCTATACACATTTGATAATACGGACCCTAATCTGTGAGGGTTTTTGTTAAAATTTAAAATATGTTTACGAAATTTTTTAGTAAGAGTTTTACAAATTCATGTTACTGTTGTCTTTTTTAGTTGCACTGCAATCAGCGAATTTTACGTTCCAAGAAGTTGTTGCGCAAAATCATTATTGCCAACCTGTAAATATGCCTGCTTAACCTTGGTTAGTTTTGTTGTTTGGCCAATGTATAGAACAGAGCTGGAACAGTAGTATAAGCATGTTGATAAGCCTAAGCCTGGGTCTAAGCTTAAGAATGAGATTTATACCAAAGCCAAAGCTGAAGCGAAAAATTGGTTGAAAGCTTAAGCGAATTCTATTCCAAACTGACAGACAACGTGCCGCTCCTCATCTTTACACTGTGCTGTTTTTACAATTATCAAGGTAAATTATTTCATTGTCTGCAAATACCTTGAAGCTTGCCAGCAGTGAAATTGTTTCAACTCTTTGTCAGTGAATAAAACGATAAAAATCTTTAGCTTAGACTGAGGCTAAGGCTTATGCCTCTGCATCATAGGTAAAGTCTTGTGCCAAGCTTAGGTCTAATCGTATTGGAGGAATGTGTACAAGAGCCTGTTTTAAGCAGTAATTTCAGTCCTAAAATTCACTATTTAGCACTTTCATGTTTGAATAAAACGCTTTTAATTAGCAGACTAAAGTATATACTTTTATTAATAATTATTGTCTGAAATTTTTTAGAAATGTAACGAAACTGTGCAGTTTTTAGAATTGTGCTGAAACTATGCAGTTTTGGGAAATGTCATGAAACTGTGCAGTTTTTGGAAAACTAATGAAACTGTGCAGTTTTTGGAAACGCAATGAAACTGTACAGTTTTTGGAAATGTAATGAAACTGTGCAGTATTTAGCAATGTAATGAAACTGCGCAGTTTTTAGAAATGTAATGAAACTGTGCAGTTTTTAGAAACGTAATGAAATTGTGCAGTTTTTGGAAATGTAATGAAACTGTGCAGTTTTTAGAAACGTAATGAAATTGTGCCGTTTTTGGAAATGTAATGAAACTGTGCAGTTTTTAGAAACGTAATGAAATTGTGCAGTTTTTGGAAATGTAAAGAAACTGTGCAGTTTTTGGAAATGCAATGAAACTGTGCAGTTTTTGGAAATGCAATGAAACTGTGCAGTTTTTGGAAATGTAATGAAACTGCAGTTTTTGGAAATGTAATGAAACGGTGCAGTATTTAGTAATGTAATTAAACTGTGCAGTTTTTGGAAATGTAATGAAACTGTGCAGTATTTAGTAATGTAATGAAACTGTGCCGGTTTTGGAAATGTAATGAAACTGTGCAGTTTTTGGAAATGTAATGAAACTGTGCAGTTTTTGGAAATGTAATGAAACTGTGCAGTTTTTGGAAATGTAATGAAACTGTGCCGGTTTTGGAAATGTAATGAAACTGTGCAGTTTTTGGAAATGTAATGAAACTGTGCAGTTTTTGGAAATGTAATGAAACTGTGCAGTTTTTGGAAATGTAATGAAACTGTGCAGTTTTTGGAAATGTAATGAAACTGTGCAGTTTTTGGAAATGTAATGAAACTGTGCAGTTTTTGGAAATGTAATGAAACTGTGCAGTTTTTGGGAATGTAATGAAACTGTGCAGATTTTGGGAATGTAATGAAACTGTGCAGTTTTTGGAAATGTAACGAAGCTGCGCAGTTTTCAAAAATGTAATGAAACTGTGCGGTTTTGGAAATGTAATGAAACTGTGCAGTTATTGGAAATGTAATGATACTGTGTAGTGTTTAGCAATGTAATGAAACTGTGCAGTTTTTGGAAATGTAATGAAACTGTGCAGTATTTAGCAATGTAATGAAACTGTGCATTTTTGGAAATGTAATGAAACTGTGCAGTTTTTGGGAATGTAATGAAACTGTGCAGTTTTTGGAAACGTAACGAAACTGCGCAGTTTTCAAAAATGTAATGAAACTGTGCAGTTTTTGGAAATGTAATGAAACTGTGCAGTTTTTGGAAATGTAATGAAACTGTGCAGTTTTTGGAAATGTAATGAAACTGTGTAGTGTTTAGCAATGTAATGAAACTGTGCAGTTTTTGGAAATGTAATGAAACTGTGCAGTTTTTGGAAATGTAATGAAACTGTGCAGTTTTTGGAAATGTAATGAAACTGTGCAGTTTTTGGAAATGTAATGAAACTGTGCAGTTTTTGGAAATGTAACGAAACTGCGCAGTTTTCAAAAATGTAATGAAACTGTGCAGTTTTTGGAAATGTAATGAAACTGTGCAGTTTTTGGAAATGTAATGAAACTGTGCAGTTTTTGGAAATGTAATGAAACTGTGCAGTTTTTGGAAATGTAATGAAACTGTGCAGTTTTTGGAAATGTAATGAAACTGTGCAGTTTTTGGAAATGTAATGAAACTGTGCAGTTTTTGGAAATGTAATGAAACTGTGCAGTTTTTGGGAATGTAATGAAACTGTGCAGTTTTTGGGAATGTAATGAAACTGTGCAGTTTTTGGAAATGTAACGAAACTGCGCAGTTTTCAAAAATGTAATGAAACTGTGCGGTTTTGGAAATGTAATGAAACTGTGCAGTTATTGTAAATGTAATGAACTGTGCAGTTATTGGAAATGTAATGAAACTGTGTAGTGTTTAGCAATGTAATGAAACTGTGCAGTTTTTGGAAATGTAATGAAACTGTGCAGTATTTAGCAATGTAATGAAACTGTGCAGTTTTTGGAAATGTAATGAAACTGTGCAGTTTTTGGAAATGTAATGAAACTGTGCAGTTTTTGGAAATGTAATGAAACTGTGCAGTTTTTGGAAATGTAATGAAACTGTGCAGTTTTTGGAAATGTAATGAAACTGTGCAGTTTTTGGAAATGTAATGAAACTGTGCAGTTTTTGGAAATGTAATGAAACTGCGCAGTTATTGTAAATGTAATGAAACTGTGCAGTTATTGGAAATGTAATGAAACTGTGTAGTGTTTAGCAATGTAATGAAACTGTGCAGTTTTTGGAAATGTAATGAAACTGTGCAATATTTAGCAATGTAATGAAACTGTGCAATTATTGGAAATGTAATAAAACTGTGCAGTTTTTAGGATTGGTTATTCTCAATTTTTAGCACCATAGCGGATCTCACTTTTACTCAGTGTCTTGCCCGACTAAACTTGCCTCGGCGTTTTTGTTTCATTTTCAAACGCTGTGTTACCTGGTAGCGGTGTCACTGGGTGCCAAGGTGAGTTTGAAAATTATTTCTTAAATTAAATTTGTTTACGATTTTTTATATTTTATAAATATGGGCAGCGGTAGCTAACTCATTTGTTGTTGCCAGTCAGCTGACAACCGAACGAGTATACACAAATGAAAATTTTCAATTTACTCATGAATCACCAAAGTTAGAACCGAGTGCACGTTACAGTACACAACTGCGTACATTTTGTGCAGACAACATTGAATCCAGCGCGTGTTGCGTTTTTGGGAAACCCAAGCTACATTTGCAACTGTACCACGGCTCACGTGTTAAAGAGTCGGGCTACAACCACCGTGTCTTTTGGGCATAACTGTTCGGAACACTTGAGGCACGGTTAACCAAGTTTTAACCATGTGTTGATGTCTAGTATTCAAAGTGTCATGCTGTGCAATGGGACTAAGCTGAAATTTTAATTTCTCTGCAGGAGTAGAATGGGTATGAGCATACATGATAATACAGAAAGATATTAAAACACTAAAAAATACTAAATTTTGTCGAGTAGTATCAAGCGATATTCCCCTTTAAGCTACAATTTAAAGTTTCCCTTTAGTTGAAGAATGGAAAACTTGTTTGATCCGCAGGCTCAGTATGCAAAAGAGTGGTGCTTATAAAACCATTTTAGAAATGGTGTCTCGGGAGTTCTCTGGTCTTACAAGGTCAGTTTTAAACCAAAGATTGTCCGTTGTGTGACCGTTGTACAAGTCAGTTGCAGCACGGCTTATTGTCCTTCCGATATATGTATAAACGCGCGCTATCAAGCTTGATTTAAACGTGCGGTGCACTCGGGCATCGCTCTCGTGCGGTGCAGGTGACTCGAGAACTCGCGTAGTGTAGTTTGCTCGCTTGCAGATACTGTAGTTCGATTGTTTGAAAACCTATTACTAACTGTTGAAAATTACTGTAGTTAATCATATGATACTGTAATTCTCGTTTGGAAACATATCCCTGATAACAATTACCATAGCTATGTAACACCAAGAGTGAATAATTACTCTCTTACCAAGTGTGCAACTGAGCGCATTCTGTGTACAAAATGTACCCACGTTGCGTTTTTGGCCTACCTCCCTTATTGTTTAATTGAATGAAATGGCGATAGGATTAAAACACAACGAATGCTGGCACTTTTTGTACCACACACAACACAACCTAGTTTATTGCGCTCTTTTGTCTAAGAGTAACCATCCAGTATTTGAGTATTGACTCAAGTGTAATTTCTCATTCGCGAATCTTGTACTTCGATTGTTCGAAAACCTATCACTACATGTAAACCACTGCTTAAGTTTAGTAGTACTGACCCAATGTAGTTGCCCAATTGTAGATACTCTAGTTCGCTTGTTTGATAACCTATCGCTAACTGGTCATAACTGTTATAGTTAAGTAACGCTAATTCTAGTGAAATTTCTCATTTGCAGATACTTTTAGTTGTTTTGTTTGAAAAACTATCACTTCGCCAACTGTTCATAATTTACAGATAAGGAAAACTGACCGCAGTGTCGCTTATCATTCAGAGACACCGTTGTTCTCTTGTTTAAAATCCTGTTGTTACATCTGTTGATATCTGCTATAGATAAGTAATACCAAGAGTGGATGATCACTCTTTATAACAAGTGTGCAACTGGGTACATTCTGTGTATTAAAGAATGTACCCGGCACGCGTTGCGTTTTTGGCCTACCCCCCTTGTGTAGGGGGTCTGTATGCAGTTTTATATCGTAGTAATGCTAGGAGCAAATTGCAACCCCCCTTGTTTAAGGGGGGTAGGTGTACTGAAGCATACTGTTAATCTCTTGCTTAAACCCCCCCTGATTGAGGGGGGGTCGAACAAAAATACAACGCGTACTGGTACATTTAGTAACATGCACAGCCCAAACAGTTGCACACTCTTCTGCAAGGTGGACATCATCCACTCCTGTTAGTACTGACACTAATGTATTGATCGTTTGGCGATGCTGTAGTTCGCTTGTTTGAAAACCTATCGCTATAAATAGGAAACTGCTATACCTAAACAACACTGATTGTATTTTTGGATTCCTAGACACTGTAGTTAACTTGTTTGAAAACCTATCACTAACTAGCAGGGTGTAACTGGATATCCGTTTCCGTTAAAAATCGGTTTCTGTCATAGAAATACCGGAAATTCTGTTATTTTCATGCTCAAAAATTAGTTGTATATCACGTATATATTCCGCAATTTTTGATTATGCTGTAATTGTTTAAACTTTGAAACTTTTATCCGTTTTCCGTTTATGTTATTTTGATCACTATCCGTTTCCATTATTTTTACTATCCGTTGACACCCTATCAACTAGTATAACAGCTATTGCTGCGGGAATTTCGCCGGTAGTGCACGTTTTCATTCGTAGATACAATATTGTAGCTTGTTTGAAATCCAATCACAACTACTAAATAAGGTGCAATACATTTCTTACTGTATTTTCTTACAGTTGATCGCTACAATTTTGATGCGCTGCGTTATGACATCACGCGAAACTGCGTCTCTGATTGGACAACCAGCGGCTTGTACTCCTGGCTGGTGTTGCGGCATTTGTGGCAGCGAACCAGATTCTACGCGGTACGCCAAAACTCCTGCTGACCCAGACTTTACAAGAGCTATTGATCCAGAGCGATGTGGTACAAGTTATACGACTAGCAGAATTTCTGATAGGGTAAGAGTTCAGTCTTTATATTTAATGATATTTCACATTTTTAAGTCATTGCGCAATTGGATGAATAAAACATCGAAATCGGAGGTACAAGCATGGTTGCAATATTTAATGGTTTGGCACCTATGGCTGTAGAACTATTACATTCAGGCTCTATCGAACCGGACCCACCTCCAAAGCCCAAGTAGCTTTTGTACACTTCCTCCTACATTCAGGGTGAGGCTTGAGACAATCCTTGTCTAGGCTAAAGCCTAAAAGCTTGCGGCTTATGGTGGTACTATACTTGTCGTTCGCCGGCGAACAGCGCCACAAATCAAAACATTTTATGTATGTATTGATATGCTTTGCCATACGGCAATACACGTGCGTTGCTGTAAGGTACCACTCAAAGCCGGACGGTGACGGACTGCGCCAAACGTCATCAAATGTATAACGCCACCCTGAGCCGATGTCTGAGCCTTTTCATAAGTGTAAGCGTTAACCTTAAATGCGGAGAAATGTATTAGAAGTGTCTAAGCTTAATGCTACGCGTAAAATCTCAGTCCTTTTTATTGGTGTAAATCGAAAAACAGGACATTCATAGAAGCAACACAAGCTTTTTTGCCACCACCCTCGGATGATGACTTCTGTTTTTGCTTGCGACACTCTTCAAACGGTTATGTCTTAGATATACATGAACGATTTTTATTGAAAATTCTGAACCAGAATTTTCGACACAATGGCGTAACTAAAATTCATCGGTACAATTTTAAGGGTCCATGTTACTTATTAGGGCCGACCCGGTTTCTGGTGGTTCTGTAAAACAGTCGGCTTACATTATAGGTTGCATTTTTTACATAGGCTTACGCTTAGGAATATATTTTAAACGCTTAGGCTTAGTCTGTGGCTTAGAAAAATGCATATTATACTGTTACGGCCCTAAAAGTAACATTGGTCATTTTCAGCATAGCTTACATAAAAGAACAGAATTGACAACATTCGTTAGCCGGTTTAGAGAAGAATCTAGTATAGGACTAGTGTCAACCTTAATGCATTTTTGAAAGCACAATTTTTCAAATCGTCAGCTCAGCTTTTTTTGTCACCGCCCTCGGCTAGTGACTCTTGTTTCCATTAGCGGTAAAATCGGACGAAATATGTCTTGAAAATACAATAAAACGATTTCAAAATATATTTATTGATTTTAAAAATTGCAAAATTAGAATTATAGTACAGACAAGGAATTAACTCCAATCAGTGTTTTAGCGGCCAGAGAAGCTGTAAAACAGTTGGCAAAATTCGTATATTTTCATTCTAAAACTTTAAAATGTTATCTTTTCGCTCGATTTTTAATTCGAGGATTTTAGGAATACTGCGTGCAATTTATGCAAAGTACTTATAAGCTCTACAATTACTCAGGTCAGGTTTCGAATATTACTGTTTAAATATATTTTTAGCAAACGGGTTTGCATGATAAGATAATTAGAAAAAGTTGGTTATGTGGTATGTTAACACATTCGTGCGGCCGATCAGTGGCTCCGTCTCGATAACTTTGAGCACAACCACAGCTTGCTATTCACTGCGCCGAAAGTACAGCTGCAGTTTCGCCCGTCCGTTAACATTTCCGTTGTTCAACTTAACTAGAATTAATCGTAATGCATTATTGAAAATTATTATTTTTGAGTTCGCTCGCGGTGACGACATATTTGACTTTCAGTCAAATAACTTGTTTATCAAAATGTTTAGTTTTCAGGTTACCCATGGATCAGAATTGCGGACCCGAATTCAGCAAATAACCGAACAAATGTTACGTCCAGAGTTCAGACAAGTTTGCGCTCCGCCAGCGCCTGCAGCCGTCCCTGTACGTGCGCCACAAAAACGAAGGAGCAAACCGAAATTAAACAAAGAACCGGAAAAAATAGAAAGTCAAAAAACGTTTGAAACAGTAAACGAAAGGCCGGAAGATAGTGTGCGACCAACTGGGGATTTGATTTGTGAAAAACACATTGCAGATGGACGTCAAACCCAAATACAAGATCATGGACAAGGTAAACTCGAATATTCATAAAATTTGACGGATCATAGAATTTGAAATGTGGTGCCTCAAATGCTTAAAACAGAAACTTATGCCAGGTTCTGTAAGCTTAAATATATGTATTCATGTTAGCGTGAGCGCTATGGAATGTGTTTAGGAATGTATACCGCGAACCCAAGGAAGTTCGATCCTATGAATTTCATATTTACCCGCAACTGCGTACGAGCGCGGTTTAAGCCACATGTTTCTATTAATTCTAAGTTAAGCAGTACATATAGAGCCCTTCATAAAAATTTTGCTCGGATTGGCGGTTCGTTGCTCTATTGTATTAAGGTGTAGGAAAATTTTCGTGTAAAATATATATGGACGGATGTATTTGATGATCAATGTTACTGTGATAGGCGTAACAGTGTGCTAAAACATTATAAAACCACGCAGCTAGAGATAAATGCTACTCTCATGCTTTTACTCCAATCGTTTCCTAGTCTCATACAATTCTAGACCTGGACTTTGAAGCCGCTGACAAAGATAGTAGGCAAGATAAATTGGACAAATGTCGCAGACGATCAAAACCAAAATTAGCCGCGAAACGCCCATCGTTGTCGGGAAAACGACGCGAAAGCTGCAAGAGACCTCAAAAACAAACACCAAGAAAAAGTAGTAATTTTTCTTGAGCTGATGTACTTGCAGCTTAAGCTTATAAGATATTTTGCATGTATAGTATTCGCACTTGGGATGGCGCTGTATTGTGGGCGCCGTACGGCTTCCATAAACACTCTATTCCTCCCTTCCTGAACCCGTTTGATTTTTTTGCTCTTTCAGTGGGACCCCAAGAATCGTCGGTGCCCCACCTGTCCAACGAAAACAGCAGTTATAAAAATTGAATGACATTTCAACAATTTTTACATTGGTTCCCATATTTGTTCGCAGTTAAATTTTTCTTCAGGCGACGTTGACTTATTCAGTACTATTTTAACCTGCATTGCCATACGACGGAGCAGAAATATGACACTTTTCCCGCCCATATCCATATGCAGTGTTCACGTTAAAATTGGGACAGCGTGAAATATGATTTGTCCCTATCAAAATTTTGGGTTCCATTTTGTCTGGATATTAACCCTATATCGCATTCCAAAAACAACACTTGACTGCTAATACCAAGTGTGCATCATACCTTTGTATGTCAGTAATATCATATATTTCCGTTGTCTATCAATCTCACAATACTGTTTTAAAAATGTCTACAAACACTGAACAATTTTCTTCAAAATTTCAATAGCGTGCGGGAAATAAAAAGTGCCTGAAAAATTTTCTGCCAAAAATATTTTTCAGATTTTGAGCTAAAAATTTTCTAAACCGAAAAATATTCATACATCAAAGTTTTCCCCTAGTTTTGTCCAATATCGGGCCATGGGGCAGCTATTTCTGCACAGCACCATCTCTGTCTATAGAATTTAAATACTAAAACCTTCATATCTGTATGTGAAGTCAGGATATAGGGTTACTGAAAAATATTTGTTTGTTTTGTGCCAAATAACGATTTAAACTGTCAAAAACAAACTGCATATGTAACATCAGAAATTGCTAAATATCTACTCTGTTTAAAAGACGGCTTTATCGCGTCTGAAGCAGATCCTGTATTGCGTACATATTTCAGCTTTGAAAGTTTCGTACTTAAAATTTTCATATCAGAATGGTTTTAGCACTTATACTGCTATATATTTATTTCTCGCCTTTCCTTAACCTAGTGAGTATTTCTGAATATCAGTGTGTTGTTATTTGTTAATTTGCATTCAGAAACAGCGATTCGTTCCAAACCAAAACGAGTTGCGTTGCCAAGAAGGCAGTCAAGACAAACGGCTAGAAAAGGACGGTAGAAAATTGGCGTTTAATGTTTATTAATTTTTGCTAAGTAAAATTTTGATTTTAAAAAATATTCGGCCAATTCATAGAACAGGACCGTTAAGACAGAGCTTATACCTAAGCTTAAGCTTAAGACTGAGCTTATACCTAAGCCTAATTCTACGCCTAAAGCGTCACATAAGGTAAAATTAGTCAAAAGCTTAAGCTTCACTCTATTGTAGTCCAACAGAAAACAGTTCCGCCCCGATCTTTACATGGGTGCAATATCCAAATTCATATGGTAACAAGAAAGGACAATGTGCTCAGCAGAAACGTAAAAACGCGCCCCTAATCGTGTGTTATAACAAACAGTTGTCTTGATGAGTGGGGACACCACCTGCTTTATAAATGGGGTAAACTATATCGGATAAAAGTGCAAAGCTTTCAATAGAACATTTTGTGCCATACTAAGTTGTGCAGATATACTTTTATCTAGAGTCACTATTCCTAGTTCTTGTTCAAAGCTAAAAATATAAAGACAGTGCTACTCTACGCATCCCCTGAACAAGTTCAATTCGTAGTAAATACCATATAAACAGTAGAGAGCCAAAGCGATTGAAATAATTTTTTGTGAAAAAATATTAATACTGTTCCTACCTTACAAATTTTCACTTTTATGCTTTTCAAAATTGCGTTTGGCTTCTAGCTCAATTTGCTCGCGAGATCCATTTCACTATTGCGCTTGCCAGTCAACAATCCGTCCGTGTCTATGCGCTATAAACAGGCGGGTACCAGCCAATTTTTTTACACCGCGAACTTTAAACTAGAATGAATTTATTCATTATTGAATAATTTCATCACCAAACACTGACAAGCACCTCCAGCTTTTATAAATTCACTCATATCGACTTTCTTTACAGTCCAGCCTCGGATTTCTAGATCCTTGCTAGCCTGAGGGCATCCAGCTGGAAGTATGACTGTTCGGGTATGAGGGATTGAAATTCCGTTGCAAACAAATTTGAGCGCTTCTTCTGTGGTCACTGCTATTAGTGTTGGGTATTCTTGGCGTAGTGTTTCGAGACTTTCCGGCGAAAATGCTGAAATAAAATGTTTTCGATGGAAGGCAGCTGTATTGTAAAGAAACGTTGTTAACCCTATGTAGCGCCAATTTGCGAAACGTTTGGCTACAACTCGAATTTGCATAATCCTAGCTTTTTAACTACTTTGAATATTGTGCGCATTTTGGGCAGGTGTTTGACAGGCTATAATAACTGTGGTTCGGAGGAAAAAGGAGTTAGTAGTAGCATAGCTATGGCGTGATATTTTGGCTGGTTATTAAGGATTACATAAGTATGTTTGTGTTTACTATATGATGGCCTATTGAGGTGTATTTGCGTTATAAATCAAATGTAATATGTTTTCCGTCCTGTGGATTATTATCTCCGTTACCGCGTGTGGCATACCTATGTATGTTGTATTAAATAGGCAGTGCTTGCATTCAAGCGTAACAAATTTTAAATAATCATATTAAAAAGTTTTTCTTAGGCTAACGGTAAGTAGATACAAATTCCATGAAAAACGGTACAAGAAACACATTAATACAGTTGCAAAATTTATGCTCTTTCATATTCGAAAGTACAATAGATAAATTTACGACAATTCGTTGCCCAACATTGTCCTAAACCCTTTCAATAAATCTAGGCATATAATCCGAAACTTAAGCATAAGAATAAGCATAATGATGGACGATGAATTGTCGAATAGATGCAATTTCTGATTAGAATTTGTCGAACGACGCGTTGTCGGCCGACGGGATTTCAATATGCTGCTTTATTTTCGTCTTTTGCTTTGTTAACCAATCGAAACATACCTTCAGGATAATACAGCGCAGAAGTTTCGTCCAATGGTAACAGAGTAACATCCATATGATAAAATTTAGCATTGACCAATTGCAATGGAATAACTCGAAATGTATTGTTATTTGGGTCGCTGAACACTTTTTCAATACCGGTATATGCGTTCAGTTCTGATCTGAAATCGTCCGGCAGTGTTTGAAAGGTATTCGAAATATTCTTAAAGTGGTTTTACTTTGTTGTCACTACACATATATATCGAGACGGTGGAATATTTATTCTATCCGTCGATTTCTATAAGCCAAAGCCCATATCGGCTAAATTCACTTCTAAAAATCAGAAATAGCTTTGTATACGGAGCCGTAGCCAGAGGGGAAGCATGGGAAACTCCGCGCCACTCGCTGGAATATTTTGGCTCCCCCTTGAAAATATTCAACCTTGCTTGGATTGTGTCATCGAAAACTGTTGTATGCCCCTTCTGAAATTTTTTACCTTCCCCCCACAAAGAGAACTTGCTACGCCTATCTGTGTACCTGAATCCGTATCCAGCCCATAAACGATCGTTTCCGCCGAACCATGCATCCCCTCCTCCCTCAAAGAACGTTGACTCATCACCGTGAACAGTGAAACCTTGACTTTGGTACCATTTCCGGTACTCTGTACGTTCACCACGACGTTCTGGGTACCGGAAATGAGAAAGTCGGACCTGGAAGCAGAAAACTTTTCAAAATAAAACTCAATAAATGTCCAAAAGTATAGAAGTTGACCGGGATTCCGTAGCCAGAAGAGGACCATGGGAGGGTCTCACAAACCTGGAACTATCTTGGATCCCGTAGACAATTTTCAACCTTGCTTTCAAGCCACCGAAATCCCTTTTGTGCACTCCTGAAAATTTTTTAGCCCCACTGGCAAGGTGAGCTGGTTTGGAAATACCGCGAATCGACCTTACAATACCCCAAAAGTTACACATACCTATACTCGTGGCAAATATTTGCTTGGCCAACCAGGTAAAGATAGCTTCTTACAAAAGTTTTTTTTTTAAATTTCAAGGTATAAAACTCAAACAGCCTTGTAAACAGGTCGGAGACTACACATAAAAAACAGCTATAAATTTCAATTTTAAATTTCAAAAATATATTGCAGTAAAATAATTATGGATTTCAGGAATTTTAAGGAGCCCTTCTGGAAAGTGCTTTGCCGTGTTTGTTGTATAGGAAAGCTATAAAGGCCCATGAAAATTACACGACGTTTTCCACTGAAAGACATTGGGCTGAAGAACTTAGATATTGGGAAGCATTGACTCATATTAGGCTTGGGCTGAGAATTAGACTTAGGCTAGGCTTATTATTATGCTTTTAGGCTTTTGCTTAGTATTATGTTACGGTTAGGAGATAGGATTAGGCTTTATACTCAAGTTAAGACTTAGGATAAGATTTTATGCTTTATATATATAAGCTTAGGACTAGGTTTATGCTATGGTTTAGGCTTAGAAGTTAGCTTATGGTTAGGGTTGGCTCAGGCTTATGATAAGACTTATGCTACTTAATAGGCTTAAAGTTTGGCTTACGATTAGGTGTAGGCTGAGGCTTAGGATTAGGCTTGTGCTCATACAGCAAAAATGGTGGGTCAAATTGACTCTCCAAAATAGGCTCTACGGGACTACACAAATTGAATGAAATTCGATTCCGCCAGAGTCAAATGTGCGTCTTAATGACTTGAATTTGACTCTGGTGGAATCGAATCTGACTCAGTTTGTGTAATCTCGTACTTAGAGCCTACTTCGGAAATAGTAGTGCAGGTTTAGGCTTAGACTTTGTAGATAGACGGTATAACTGGGCCGTTTAAAAATAAAAATTTTGATTTGCACATATCATGTCTTACATTTTTACCAAAAACTAATCCAGCATTACAACAGAA
The DNA here is from genome assembly GCA_030248215.1 of Enoplolaimus lenunculus. Classification (NCBI taxonomy): domain Eukaryota; kingdom Metazoa; phylum Nematoda; class Enoplea; order Enoplida; family Thoracostomopsidae; genus Enoplolaimus; species Enoplolaimus lenunculus. The sequence continues at coordinate 361,442 of JASANG010000273.1, read as the reverse complement.
CACCATATCCGGCAGTCCTTTTGTTTGTTCAATGACTTTCACGTTGATATTCGCCGAATCTTCCAGCGTCGCTTTCAACGTTTCCCATTGCTTCATTGCAAGTGTTTGATCGACAATGCCGCCCATAAACTCGTTGATTTTGTAAACAACCTAAAAATTAACAAACTTTAATTAACTCAATTAGTAAATTTTAATTTGAAAAAGTTTGCACGTATGAACAAGACTTTGCCAATTATACTTTTCCTCGGTAACGCAAAGACGGGAAGTTGTCAGTTGTAACTGACATCGTAAGGCGTGAAATATTAATTGATACCCATGAGAGTTTCTAATTTTTTAAATTTTGCGCTGTTTACTGAAATTTAAGCAAACATATGCTGGACATTATATACATCTAAACATTGTCCCCATGGTTTATCAGAAATTGGTGTAAATTGTTCACTGACCTCAAAATGAGTAGGCCGACACATAGCGGCTCCCCAACTGAATACCATTACTTTGTGATAAATAAACTAAAATATGTATATGATATATTTTAATAATTCAAAATTCAGTGCTGTCCACAGAAAGATAAGACAGACTGGGAGGGTATGCTCTTAGGTATAAACGTAGCATTTGGATTCGGCATATATTTAGACTTACGTTTAGGTTTATTATGTAGTATAGGTTTTGGCTTAGTGGACAGGCCCTTAAAATTAACATGGCTCGAAATGGTTTCGTCGTGAGGACAGAACAGGTGCGGCTGGTTTCTGGACAGAATACATCCGCCCACTACAATTGTGTAGGTTTGCTTTCTGGTTTTATAATATACAGGGGGTAAATTTTCAAAGGTACAATATATAAGTACAGCTGCAATAAGGAAATTCAGTTTATCTCGTATAGGTATATATATAAAGAAAGTTGGCAAAAATGTGTTAAAATTACAATATTCAACATTAAAACGCGAAATATTTGTATTATTTTTTGTACTGTTGGCTTGAGTTTTGCCGAAACGACCTTCAAGTTGATAGCCTATGATGGTATAATAACCAGAGAACAACAACAACAACTAAACAAACAAAATTAAGAGTTCAAATATGGTTTTTTATGACCTCAAAAATGTGTTTGTGTAAACTTTTTTGTTTTGAACCAAAACCAATGGAAACGTCGTGTCAAAGAACTTTTGCACATAAAAAGTCCAATTAGGCAAAACTTCTCCAAAAATTGTTTAATTATTTTAAATTTAGTTGAAATTTTTCTTACGAGCGTAAACAGTAACGTATGGCTGATACATTCCCTCCCGAAATTTCTGCTGAAACTAGAAATATGATACTACACACTCAAAATAATATTTCTGACATGTAAGAAAAAATTTCTTACATTTAAGAAATATAATTAGCAAGGTGCACTTGAAAAGCATTTCAGTTATAACAGAGAAGGTTTCAGAAAAGTTCTGAAATAAAGTTTGAAAATAAACGTTATCCAGTTATTTTTAGAAAAATTGTCTTAAATATCACGAAAACTTTCCAGATTTGCCACAGAAAAAACTTTTCTGAACAAATTCAGAAATACTTTTTTGTGTTCAGGATTAAAAATTACAAGCCAATTGAGAGTATCGAAAGTTATATGTTGAGCAGAACCTATAATTATACTGTAAAAACATTATTAAGCATACAAGCATATTCGCTCATCCTATTCTGATCAAAAATTGGTTGCCCTTCGTTCAATAAAATATCTTGTGTTTATCACCGATACGTACGTCCCGTTGTCTGTTCGGACTATAGAAGAGTACGCTTAGATTTTAGGCTATAACTTTTTGGTTAGGCTTTGGTTTAAGCTTTAAGACTTAAGAATATGCTTAACGTACAGTTACGGTCCTAAAAGTAACATTTTAAGGAGGGAATATCAAACCGCAAGACGTGATACGTTGATTCTTAGCATACTCCTTTATGGCCAAACACAAATGGCTAAATTTACTTTGAAATTTAAGAGCAATAATTATTTACACGATTGCAAAACAAAACTGATAAGGAACTTGAAGTTTTACGCTTGCTTCACGTGATTTAACACTGTCAGTGTGGTAAGTTATTAAAGATTTTTTATGAGTTTTTGATATTATCTAGAATAAACAAAGAAAATATTAATTTTCGAGAAATTATTAATGAATATTGCGTAAAAACCAGAGTGTATGTGTATAAGTTTTCTGGTTATTGGGTTCCAATAATTTTTCATATCCGGGTATCAGGAAATTTTTGCCTCATATTCATACGGATGTGCGGATATCTGAAATAAAATTTTTCATTTTGGATATCCGAAATTAAATTCAGTGTATTTCTGAGGTTTCAGGCTCTCAATCTTTGTTCCGTACGTACACACGTCTTTTATTACATCGAATCTACTAATATCTCTTGAGATGAAATTGTGTTTTAAAGTGTAAAACTACCAACAGTTGGAAGTTCACATTTTTGAGACCGCCTAAAGGCCGTCTATGTTAAAAATTACTTTGTTGCGTGGGGCACCTATTTCAGAGTTTTCGAATTTTTAATATCCGATCGCCGGGCATTTGCTCACATCTCTCACCAAATGATTTAGAATTAAAAATTGTGTTTCACGAATCACGGTAAAAAGGCAGTACTGATAGTTTGGTCAAGGGAATAAGCTTCCCCATTCTTTCCGGCTCACGAGGTTTCAATTGTAAACTTACTTGTATATGTCAGCATGTGAGATATGCTTGTCCATTAGGTGCGCATGCGATATAACGCGTTGCATTGCAAGTAAGTTATGCTTGGTTGCCGACAGCATACAAGTCGACATATAGTCGAAGAGCAATGCTGTTGGAGAGACGGGCTACGTGGTACAAGAGCGTTCGCTGTGAATGATCCGTATCTTGAAAACACGAACTTGACCCGCGTTTGCCTGCAGTATAAAAATATATGTACCTAATACATTGCATTTATGCATCAAATGAAGCGGAAGCTTGCACCCGCGAGAAGTTTCAGAAATTGCTTGTATTTCGGTAATCTGTAACTAGGTTCCCAATGAATAAATTGGCAATGGCGAAAAGCATATCTATAACGCATGAGGCCTATGTAAAGAACAAAGGAGGAGCAGCAGTATAGACTCTGGCGGAGTCGGATTTGACTCAGTTTGTGTAGTCCCGTAGCGCCTATTTCGAAGGGAGTCAATTTAATTCACCATTTTTTGCACTGTATAAGCCTAAGCAGAAAATTAGTGGTTTGCTGTATTCCACACTCAAAATAATATTTCTGAGATTTAAGAAAAAATTTCTTACATTTGAGAAATATGATTAGCTAGGTGCACTTGAAAACTATTTCTGTTATAATAGAAATGTTTTCAAAAACGTTTTGAAATAAAGTCTGAAAATAAACGTTTTCCAGTTATTTTTAGAAAAATTGTCTTAAATATCAGCAAAACTTTTCAGATTTGCCACAGAAAACACTATTCTGAATAAATTCAGAAATACTTTTTTGTGTGCAGTCAACAGAAAAACGTTCCTCCCCTGACCTGCGTACCCGTCGCCATGGGGATGAGGGCAGGGGGGTAAAATTTTGGCACACCCTAGAAAATTTTCAACCTTGCTTGTAAGTCATTGAAAACCCTTGAATGCCCTTCCTGAAAAAGTTTTAGCCCCCCTAGCAAGGTGAGCTGGCTACGGGCTTGATGTGAAGGCACCTAAAACTACTTCATATCGCTTGCTGCATGCCAAGAAGCTTTTATGTATGACTAAAAACTTTGGTTTTGTGAACATTCTGGTTTCAAATTTTATTGCAACTTTTATAACCAGTACACTGTAAAAAATGGGAAGTCAAATTGGCTATCTCGGAAATAGGCTTTTCCTGAGTAAGTACAGAGTGAAATTCGACTCTCTGAGCGATTCAATGAATCGAATTTGACTCTTGCGGAGTCGAATTTTGACTCAGTTTGTGCAGTCAGGAAAAGCCTATTCGCGAGAGAGTCAATTTGACTCCCCAATTTTACAGTGTATAGTCTCTGTCATAATATCTGAGGTGACCGGATATTTGATTTCGTTGTCAATCGATGTGCGTTTCTGTTTCCGTTTATTGAAATTAACCCGTATGCGTGGTTCAGGTTACAACCGGGGTAGCTTGGGATACACAAAATAAAATGACCGCAAAAGGCTGGCCCAAGATCCTAACTCCCCAGATATCCGAATTAACCAAAATCCCAATTTTCCAAGAACATTATTTCCAGGGTTCCATTCTCCCAAAATCCCAATATCCCTGGGTGATATCCGCAACTTTTCAAAAGGTCCTCTTCAGTACATCGGTCTTGGACCATATACCTTTTTGGGTCGGCCGGGACAGTCTTCGAATTATTTTTTCGACTGTGTCGGTCTGCACAGCTTCGAACCGATGTTTTTGCTAGCTGGGTCGAAACAGCTGGGACAACTTCAAACCCATGTTTTCGCTGAGTTGGTCGAAACAGATTCAAGTCTATGTTTTTGCTGGGCGGGTCAAAACAGCTGGGACAACTGCAAACCCATGTTTTCGCTGAGTTAGTCGAAACAGCTTCAAGTCTATGTTTTTGCTGGGTCGGTATACATAGCGAGAAAGCGACGAATCATATATGTTTCCTGAACAGAGCTTTCTCAGGGAACGTATTCCAATATTTTGCTTAAATGTTTATAGATTAGCATTTCTAGTGAATTAATTTATAATTGCAAAATAAAAACATTTTCCAAACACCAAAACCTTTCGACATTCGTTTGTACAGGTTGTATTTTAGAGTATCATTTTATTAATATCGGCACATTTAACAAAATTTAGTTTTTCTTGGTAACCCAAAAAATACTATTTTTATCTTGTAAATGTTAGTTGAGTTGATCCACGTGAACACAGAAAAATGACACATTTACTCAGCCTGAAAAAGTTAGGTGCAAAGCAGGTACGTTTGTTCTTAAAATCGTGGCTGCAGTTGTACAATCGAATGCCTGCTTAAAGTTTCTGCAGAAAATTGACCTACAGCTCCTGCTCCGGGAAAAGGTTTGCCGGAGGTTCAGTCAATTTGGGTAAATGCTTCAAAACAAATTTACGATGAATTGATAACACCAATCTAACATCTTTTATTGACTAACATTTTCTCTTCACCTCCGCTTGCGCACTGCTTACTGCTTACCTTCGCTACATCGTTGCAAACAGGAAAGAAAGATCACAGTTATTTATATTTTGCAAAAAAATATAAAAAGAAGCGAACAACAACTGGATCACAAAAATTTCATTATCTCTAGGTACATTTAATATGATCAGGTACACTGCATAATACAAGGGTGAACTGAAAGCTGTACCGGTTGTCCCGTCCCGACTCAGCAAAAACATAGGCTGGACGCCGCCCCGGCGGTCCCGACCGAGCCAGCAAAAGCATAGGTTCGAAGTTGTCCCGGCTGTCCCGACCGATCCAACGAAACTCTACACGCTCGAAGTGTACCGGCTTTCCCGCCCGAACCAGCAAAAACATTGGCTCGAACCTGACTCGGCTGTCCCGACCAACACAACGAAAACACACGCTCGAAGCTGTCCCGGCTATACCACCCGACCTAGCAAAAACATAGGCTCGAAGCTGTCCTGGCTGTCCCAACCAAACCAGCAAAAATCTAGACGAACCAGCAAAAACATAGACTCGAAGTTGTCCTGGCGGTTCCGCCCGACCCAAGGTTAACACACGCTCGAAGTTGCCCCGGCCGACCCAACGAAAACACACATTCGGAGCTGACCCGGCCGACCCAGCGAAAACACGTGCTCGAAGCTGTCCCGGCCCGGCCAACTCACGAAACCACACGCTCGAAGCTGTCCGGCTGTGTCGGCCGATACCAGCGAAAACACATGATCAAAGCTGTCCCGGCTGTTCCGGACAACCCATCAAGAACACACGCTGGAAGTTGTCCCGGTTATTTTATAAAAATAACAGAAATTCGTTATTTCTACATGGAAACGGACACCGATTTTTATCAGAAGGGAAAACGAGTTAAGCCCCCATGACGTATCTATCTGGCCATTTTTTATTACAGACATGCTGCAACAGTTCGTGATGAATTAATGCAAAATACAAAATTCATCCCAAATTAAAAAAAAATCGATTTCAGAAAGCCACGTGAAATTTGCATGCCTCAATTGTGTTGGCAGACATATAACACATCTTAGAATTTTTTATACTTCAATATCCGTTTGTAACTGCAGGAGTTCGGCAGTTTAAAAATCTAGCACTCATAGGATATAAGGGCTATGTGCACTTAAAGCCGTTTTCACGCGTGCAAATTTTTCGCTGCGAGAACTTGCAGATGCAACTTGCACTTGCAAGTTTTGTCCAAAATCCAGTTCGAAAAACTTGCAGCTGCACATAATTTATTAAACATTATAGCTAGTTCACATGTGTGTGTTACCATGCAAGTTCAGACGTGTGAATTATGGTAAGACCACGGGCCTAGTATGAATGAGATATATCATTTTGGTTAAACTGCAGGTTAACAGATAATACTTAGCTAGTGCATCAAAAATACATTTTAAAGAAAAAGTATCCGAAACGTAGAACATGACTGTGTATATTAGTACCACAGTTCTAAGTGTAAGCGTTGAAATATAACGTAAGGCATGGTGGCACACAAACAATGCTTATAAAGTCGACCTATTATATTTTGAGTCACAGGTAGGTCATTGAGTTAACACTTATTCATGAGTGAAATGGTAGTTAATTCTCGTTGGATGTAGATCTTCAAGGCTGGGTAACGATAATTTAGGAACTTGTATTTACAACACTTGTATGAGCTTCAAACTGGAAATTTGGTGCCAACACATGGAAGGTTGTGACAATTGAAATTTATATTGGAACCATATATGTAATGCCGAGCCGAATTGAAGATTCAGTTTGTTGTCCTGTTTGTCGCGAAGTTTTTCAAGTAAGGCAAAATTCAGTGTAACGGCATTGTTGATTAAGTGTTTCATGATATGTAGCATTGTAGTTTAATACCAAATTTTGAAAATGCGTTAAAAGAGTGCACGGAGGCTGGAATCTGAAGGACATCTAAGTATTGTTGATGTTTATTGGTTGCGCATTGCGCTGGGTGGCATACTGTTGCTATACTGGAGCCGGCCACATTTAATAGCTGGCGTAACTTGAAAAATTAGGAGATTGGAGAAAAGTATAGTGATTTTAACGGGGTTAGTGTCTCTATTCTTTAACCGAAGTAAGCCATTCTAACGGGGTTAGTTTGACAGAATTTGGTATAATTCTAACGGGGTTAGGATTGCACGGCTTTTCATAAAATCTTGGTGCAATTCTAATGGGGTTAGGTTTGGTGTAATTCTATCGGGGGTATAATTATACGGCTTTCCTGGGACTTTGGAAAATAATGGTATATGGTGAGCCAGTGGCTGGATTAAACCAGAATTTAGGCACGGTTTCACAAGGAAATTCGTATCAGGCTACAACAGTTATGACACTTATTTTACTGTCGTAATTGTGCTATTATAACTTGGAGTATATATCTGGTATTGGGTGGGGTCAATAAACATTCATGCTGCCGTGTAACTAAATCGGACCGATCCGCATTACATCGGGACAGAACTTAATCGAAGTTGTGATACATGGCTTTGAAACGAGCAGAGCATAATCAACTTTTCACTCTGTCAAGTAGAATAAATAGCTTGATTTAGCCAATTCATATTGTTTGTTCCACTTCGTTGCAGCATATAACTCTTGTTTTCAGATGTTTTCATTACCATGCAATAAGCAGTCAATAGTTTCAACGTCAAATACAAAATTTTAATATATAAATCACAAGTGCAATCGGAATTTCTATTCAGATTAGAATTCGCGTTCAAAACGGTTCTGATTCCGATTCCGATTGCACAATCAATCGGAATCGGAATTTCCACATTTTAATTTTAGGCCTATTTGTAATACGTTGTATAAAAATTCCGCATCATTTATCTATTAATTGTTTTTGATAAGTTAACATATCAATAATTAATTGTTGTTTAGGTTTACAGAGCCAAAAATGATTGCCAATTTGTTCATGCCACGTTTTTAAGAATTCCCAACTGACACCCTAAATCAATATTATATGTACTTGTTAATACTATAAAAAGCAGAAATCTAAATCACACGAAATTAAATAAATTGAACCAATCGTAGTGATTAAAAATACGTATGTGTAAAAGTGATTTCTGCCAAATCAAACATCGAGCCCTTTGGCAATGGCAAATGAAAACTTTTTTGTAGTATTCCCAGAATTAGTTCAAAAACAAACGTTCGAGTTCTCTTTTAGGTCCCTTGAATTTTAACTGGCTGGGCTATTGAAAACAGCCGAATCGTCCGCCACGTGAGCACAACTTTAAGGAAATATCGCTAGCGGAGCGAACGAAAACTTAGACACATTATTGTCTAATCAAGCGCAAAATTTTAGTTTTCAGTATTCGATCTGGAATCTGACATTTAGATAGATAGATATCCATTGATAGAGACCTCAAGGTGTTTAGACACAGTTGGTCCGTTACACAGTCTCTGAAAACAAGTGGAACTAAGTTATGGTCTAAGTTAGAATCTTACTGACTGTGTTATAAACATATTCAGTTTCTTTATATTATTATCAATTTTATTTAGACTATATGATCTGTAGACCCTATACGTGACCTCGCTATAGACCGAACATCTCATTAAGAAGTGCTCTACAGATTCTTCCTTCATTCCACAGCAATCACAAATATTCCAGTTTGAGAGTCCGATTTTATACATATGGTTATTTAGCTGACAATGTCCTGTAACTATTTGTGTTAGTAATCTAACTCTATTCGTATTAAGTCGCACAATGAAGCTAGTATGTTTTCGTTCCAGTTTACTAAAGAATATCTTTGTATTTCGACAAGTATTTAGGTCTAGCCATCTCTGGTTAGTGTGTGAAATGCATCAATTCTGGATCATATTATTGCTCTGTCTTTGTGGTACACCTATGACAGGTTCTGGTCCGATAAACCTTCTTTGAGCTCCAGCTTTAGCCAATGTATCAGCCATATCATTTCCATAATTGGCCGAATGACCTTTGATCCATGTTAAAACATTTTATTTGTAATTGAGAGATCTTGTAGGTGCTTTGAGCAGCTCTTAGTTATTTTGGAATTACTCCAATTCCTATCAAGTACCTTGAGGATAGCTTGACTGTCAGATCTAGTGACAATTATTTTCTGTCTAACGCCTCGCTTAATTAGTTTTAAGACAACCTCATCAATAGCCAAAATTTCTGCTTGATAAACTGACGAAAATTGTCCCAAAGAGAAAGATAAACTGATTACATTGTCAATGAAAACACCGCACCCGGTGCCTCCATTTGCGTTAACAATGCTCTCTATTGTTGACCCATCAGTAAAACATTCTATATCAGCTACAGGATGATTCTCTCCATTAATTAGTACCGTCCAAGGACTTGTGTTTATATATTCTCTAACGTCCAAATCAGTTGGTACGTTTGCAAAGGGAATTCTCTTTAGAACAGTGCTAGAAATTGTTCCATTACCTATGATGTGATTTTTCCAAGATTTGCAAGAATGAAGTCTTGTGTACCACCCGGCAGCATCTTTAAAGACTGCTAAATCTATAGGTAAAACATTAAACATAATTTCTAATGACATTTGACCTGTTGATCTCAAAGCTCCTGATGCATACAATAATGCAAGTCTTTGAATTTTAGTCAGAGCTTTCTGATTGACCTCAAATGACATGTTATGCCACCAAACTAAACAACCATACAACAGCTTTGGGAGTATCACAACTTCGTACAACCAAAGAACTGTTGACGCTCGACTGCCCCAACTCTTCCTAACAATTTTGTTGCATTGAATCAAACTATTTATCGCTGACTTGCATGCAGCTTCAGTGTGTATATTCCACCGCAGGTTTTTGTGTAAAGTGACGGCTAAATATTTTACGGATCCTGATAATGCTAAAGCTACTCCATCTATTTTAATAGGTGGCAAAACAGGCTGTATACTTCTCGTGTTAAAAACACAATGTTGCTCTTTGAAGGTTGAATTTTCAAACCATTCTGTCGACATCACTTATTTACTATTTTTAACGACTCATTTGCTCGTTTAGCAACTGTATTAGGTTGCTAACCTGTGCAAAGTATTCCAACGTCATCAGCATAAACCTGACAAATAATGTTTCTACATTTCAATTTTTTAGGAACCGAAATTTCTCAAATGTGGTCACTCAGTGTGCGTCGCGTGTGTCTCAAAAATTTGGAACGGATGTTCTTTGAAATGTCCGTTATGTCGGCGAGGCTTTGTTGTTGAAGTTGGCTCGTCATTGCCGACAAATCTTGCGTTGCGTGATTTAATCTCCGCACTCGGTCCAGGAACGGATCTCGATGATGTCGCATGTGACACGGACGGGTGCTACTGGCGTGCGCTGGGTACATCGATTCAGAGCTTGTGGTATTGTGGCCCGTGTTCGCAATTAATTTGCTCGACTTGTATTGTCAAACAACATCGAAGTCACGAACCGATTAAGGAATATGAGGTACGCATTGAAATACGGGGGCGACAACAGGAAATTTCTTTTGTGAAGGTCGCTGGGTGTGTTAGATCATGCACAGACTGTACTAAAAATGTCATGAGGAACTGTTATACAGTATACGAGGATAGCTGCTTAAATGGGTATCTTTATTCGAAATCCTTTTGTTTATATATACGATGTTTTTTCAACAGGAATACCGAAAACTGTCATTGAAAATTCTGCAGGACGCAATGCGTCCACTTCAACAATCAAAAACACTGTTTGACTCGCTGCGCCAAGATCTGATACCAGCAATTCAAAGTATTCATCGAGCAGCAATTCTTGACCAAGACACCGCTGAAAATGTAACTATCTGCAGTGAAACAATTGACAAATGTGATGATGCAAAACAGCTTGTTGATAATATTGGGGCAAAGTTGGATTCATTAAATCGGGTAAATTGTTAAGTTTTGTTCCTGTTTAAATTTAATTATTTTTGCCGTTTTAGAAGTGGCTGATAGTAGAAATTTTTATTCAAGTGCGCGTGTGTTAAGTATACCGCTTACAATACTGATACCGAAAATTGCAAAAGTGATTAGCAGTGGTTTTGTGTAAATTTAGTATGACTAGTTGTCAACACAATGTTCAATATGAAACTTCTTAATATGGTGTATATACGTAAATCTATTTGAGATAGAAAGACTCCGTTTTAGAGAATTTGCATGTTTAGATTACTGTAAGAATGACATTGATAGATGCTTTGACGAATATTATTGTAGTTATGTAAATTGAGCATAATTTCTAGTTTGAAATCGATTTTCTTAATTTTAGCAGAATATAAATTATTAAAACATACATTCTTTGTTTGGAGCTGGAGACATTCGGAACAGACTTGACGGATATTTATTGTACTTTATTTTACCTTTTTGTGTTTGCCTGGCCGTGCAATAACGAAACAGCACCGCTGATATGTACTGTATATTTTTAGTTTTTTGAAGCTCACGCAAGTTTTTCGGAACCAAAAAGTTTTGACAGTGATTCATTTGTTGTTGTTGGGTAAGTGAATAAAATATATAATGTATTAGTTTGTGTTGAGTCTATTTGAAAATACTGGATTCTCAACGAAATATCAAGTTATTTTGCTGGCACCACCTGCACAACAAGTTGTGGCATGTCGCAGTTGCAGAGCATTCTGTAGTGTTTAAATAGTTAACAAACGGATTGCTTTTGTAAGGATATATACTAGAATAGATTGTGTTGTAAAATTTATTCTTTTATCTTAACTTTTGTGTAGAAATTAAATATTTACACGTTGAACGGTGTTCTATTCAGAATATTATTCCTGGTATATCACAAGCGCAGGACTGGATAATTTCAGCAAAAATTAAAGTTCATTAGCACTTACTTACATACCTGAAATGGCTCTTATGTTCTGCAATTAACGCGATATTCACAGTGGCAGCGCCTGGTGTCGATTTTTATTTGCGTACGTAACAAAGATTTTTTGGTTTGTTCTAGCAGTTTGTAAACTTGCTACACTGGGTTATATTGTCTCTAAACATAGTATTCGTATTAACTGGGCTTCTTGAAGTACTTATTCGTATCAACTTGAACAAAAGTAATAGTGCGATATTTTGAATTTGGTCATAAACAATGATATAATATAGAGTTATCTTATACTTTTCAGCAATAAATATCCGGCGGTGTAGAATGCCGGAACCGGATCTTTTGTAAGCCATAAAGCCAGGTGCATGAGTTTGGGTTTCGCTTTTTGAGTCTCTGGTAAATTTCGATATACACTATAGAATATTCTTGAATAAATAAAGGTGTAAACCCCTGCGGACGTTACGTCTTTGTATTTAAGTTCGTTTGTTTTTATTTTGTTTAATTGTTTATATGGTAATATTTCTTTTAATTTATTGAAATGGTTTTGTCTGTAAAATACAGCCTTGACACATTTTTTGGTATACATATATTAGATATTTCTTTTGTTGTTGCAATATTTAGCTTATACATACGTTTTGCCACTCGTGAAATGTATTACGGATGAGCGTGATTGTTTTGAAATACACAACAATTGTTTTTCAACCGCTTGACTTTCACGTGGAGTGTAAAAATTGCAAAAAAATTTGCAGTGGTTTTGATTGACAGTTGACAACTTGCGCAGTTATATTTTTAAGTTGCCAATATATATTTATTTTTTGTATTTTTAAGTGAAATACCACACAAACTAGTACCGGGCCGATTATGGGGTGCTAATAAGAGTCACTTAAGTGCCGTTTACGAGTGTGTGGCTGTATACCATACAGATGTGTTTTTCAGAGCATAAAATTCCCTGGGTAGGGGCTGGTTGCGCTGTCTGGAAAAACATTTATTTACGTGTATGTTGAATATGTAGGCAAGCATCCAGGTTGATAATATTCCGGTAAAACTTAGTTTTTGTTGGAACCCTGCAAAACCCATAGTGAAAATCCTAATTTAGGTTTAACCAATTAAAGCTATTATGCTAATTAATTAGCAGCTAGTTATTCATTTATTAGTTTTGGAGGTTTATAAGAAATTTATCCAGATTGCTTGCTTTCAACAACACTGAAATAAATTCGTTTGTACCCTTAAAATTAGCGAAATAATTTAAAAGTCCTACATTTGGCATAACCAGGGAAGCTATGGTAATTAGTTAGTAGCCAGCTATTCATTTATCTGTTTTGGAGACTTATAAAAAATTAAATTCGGATATTAGGCAGCCGAAAATCTTTTAGTATTGAATTCAGATCGTTTGTAATTCTAACAAGCAGCCCACAAAAGGGGCAAGCAAATACTCTAGCGAATTCGTTAAAGAGTGCTATTAATTACCCGAAATCAATTGAGTTAACATTAGCAGCAATAAATTAGACATTTCGCAGTCCGTAAAACTATTAAACAATAGCCTATGATCACGATTAAAGACTGAAGTTGAACTAGAACGTACCTAAATGACTCAACCGTAATGCTAGTTTAGACTAATTGCCATCATTTAACTATATAAATCCTAGAAGAGAAGTTCAATTACACATTTTTGCTTTTTGCGTAAATTCTGTCTGGTTTTGCAACGATAACAAAATTGGCAAACTGAATGAAAAGACGTTTATTTTTGCGACTTATGCTAAACTAGTCAGTCGACTGCGCTTGTTATATCTGTCTATTTGCGAAATTGTTTCTGCCTGATAAAATGAGTATGGATCTGTTTGCTTGAGTTGCAGTTGCAGGGGCGCCGCAAAATATTCGGTGCACTCCCAAACATAATTTTCTGCGGACGCCCCTGTTTTGAAGTCTTAAAATCTAAGTCCAACTTAAGAATGAACCCGTATTCCAAAATGTGTAAAGCACTGTGTCACCAGTGTTTTCGTTATTTTTAGTATCGGTTTGCTCCCTGCCTATCACCAACTTGTGATAGATGCTACAAAGATTTGAGAACTCGAGTATAGGCCTGAAATACAAAATCAAGAGAAGGTTAACATCCAACCAAAACTGGTGAGATCTAACCCGCAAACTCGGGATACGTAATCCTGCACCTATACCACTCGGTCATTGGATCATTATGCAAACATTTGAATACCAATGTTTTTAACAGTCTTAATGCAGTATGTTGTACACAGTATATCATTGATTCTGCGTGTATAATAATTAGAAAAATTTTAAACAGTAACGGATCCAAAATAGGTTTTTCAAAATTAGAGGGTTACTTATAAACTAACCCTCGAAAAAATTCAGTTCTTTTCCGTGTTGTTCAAAGCAAAATCTTTACAACTGTCATTTACCCTAAAATTTCATTAAATAAATTATAATTATCATTTTTTGCATTTTGCAAATTTGGTAAAATTTACAACCCGAAACATTAATTACTTTTAATAAAGACGGCCTCCAGGCCGCCTCAAAATTAGTGAAATATTGTAAATCGTCTTAACTTAGGTCTAACCAAACCAATTATTCGAATTGTCCTGTACCTTATAAAGACTATATGAACTTTAACACCCGAACACTTTAGGATAATAGGCTTTCAAACATGAAAAGCTTGTCAAAATCGGTGCAGTGATTCGACGGGTATTCAACTTTAGATCATCGAGTACAAAACATAAAAGTTCGCTAAATAAACCTGGAATACATCATATAAGTATTTTGGGCATCTTTTCAGCATTGCTTTGTTTACAAGAATTTCTTAGAATATAAACGAGGCTGTTTTATGCAAAGAAGATTTACATAAGCATATTTGTGAATTCGCTAATACTTTTGCACAAAGCAGAAAGACTAGTTACATTATAGACCATCTGTGCGTTGTACGTATTTGAGTTGTATGGTTGGGTAGTATGGTATTTTTCTGTGAGCAATCGTTCTTCTGACATGTTAACTAAAGAAGTGAAAAAAGTTCTTTCTTTTGTACATATTTTGTTAGAACAAAGGTGAATGCGAAAATTTAATTGTACAAATGTTGGATTTGGTATTTGCCGTTGAAGTATGACCAATGTAACACATTGAGTAGTTGGATCTAGAGGTTACAAAGTGGTCCCAAGTTTAAACTAAATTAAATTTTTAAATAAGCTTACTGCGACAAGTTACTTACAAACTTTATTGGTTAAAATGAAAAAGCATCGCCGAACGTAGCTGGATTCGGCTTTCGGATTCTACCTTTTCACAACCTTATCCGAATCTGAAACGCAAATTTTTACCGAATCCGAACTTTTGTTGCCACCCTGTGTCAAAACCACCGGTTGGAAATTCACGGAGATATATGTGTATATGTTAGCGTGCAACCGGAATTCCGGTTCCGGCATTTTTTCACCTTCCGGCTCCGGTAAATTTTTACCGGATTTAAAAATTCCGGTGTTAAATTTGGCCGGTTTCTTAACTTTGCTAATTTTTAAGAATCTCTTTTGAAAGCCACTTATACTTCGAATATAAGCTATTGATGGTGGATTTCACTTCAGTCGATGATGAAAATCTAAAATACAATAAATAAAATAAATACCTATGTTCAACTAAGGTTATTTCACAAATAATAGAGCAAAAAATAAGATTAAAGTGAAATTTTTGATGAAATGCATTTTTCGCTTTCCGGTTCCGGTTCCGGTAAAATTTTCAAATTCCGGTTCCGGTAAATTGTAATTCCGGTTGCACCCTGATATATATATTTGGTTTATGGTGACGCAAAATTTTTTGGAATGATGGTAAAATGTTTATTTTTATTATTTTAGTGGAATTGATGCTTCTGCGCCGTCCAATGCGTCGATAACGCCGCGTTATGTTAAGTAAGTCGTCAATTATTGAAACTATTGTAGCAAATTACATTTTAATATGTGAGGTCGAGTATATATAGCATACATATACCAATAATTTGGTTAGAAGTACGAATATTTAAGGTTTTACATTTTCTCTGAGTGATTTCAGCCGTAATGCTAGTCAAGCTAAAGATTTATTGCTCTCGTTTTCTTAGTTCTGTGCTGCATTTATGATCAATTTGTAACTCAGGTCTTCGAACTTATTTAGTGTACCTCACTCGTTTGTGGACCCTGTGATCTTCAGCCTAGACGATTTGAACTGCTGCGTATACAAACATAGCACAAAACACGTAGTTTCGTTAATAATTCATGAATGCCTGTTGCACCTATCATTAGCTAACTATAACTTGAGTAACTTTTCTGCCAGGTTATGTGAATGCCGTTGGCGACATTAACCACATCATTTTATTGGTCAAAAGCTGCCACACGCAGTTCGTATGCGTTTTATTTAATGCAGGAAAAAATTTTAAAGGTTCAAAATTGTTTCGTTCACATTTCACCGATAGTTAACGAAAAAACTCTGTTAGAGAATCTGCGCTCGGCTAAATTGTGATTCGAACCCTTTCAGCGATTGAGTTGTTTTAGTTTTGAGAAAATTTCAGCTTATTTTCAGACGTACTGAAGAAATGGTCGCTGAGTTAAAACGGGAGCTACCCGAGCAGTTGCCAATAGTACAAGCGTTGCGCGATGAGCTGGAGAAAATTGCTGCTGCGATACGCAGTCGCGAAAACGCCCGAGAGCAACAAATTCGACAGTTGTTGAACGAGACTGCAACAACAGCAATTAATACAAAAACGGGAGTGGACGAAGACTCAGAGCAAAGTAGTCGTCTAAATAGTGGAGAGAGTCGAGAACCAACTTCGCCAGATGGGAATGATGATCATGATGATGATGATAGAAGCTATTGCGAACAAGGCAAGTAACCCACACTTTTGGTCCCAGGATTCGTTTCGGGAGAGCGGTCTTTAAACCTGATTATCAACTGGTGGCTACCACATCACTACTTATTCAGCTAAAAAATCAGCGCTCTACAGGACATTTTTGAAGGGCCCAGCAGGCACACCGTGAAACCACATGTACTGCTGTGTTTTTAGGTGAAAGTCTGTAACTTAGAACTCTGAACTGTCTCCGGAATAATTTGTGAAGTCTTATTCCGGAAAAATTAGCGGTGCCTGTTTTTATACAGTGTCTGTATTCATAAAAGGTGTCGCACCTGTTACCAGTCGTAAATTTTAAGTTTGTGCATAGTAAGTTTCCAGATGAATCTAACTGAAAAATACGGTTTTGTTTATGAGAAATCGGAGTAAGCCGCTATCTGCAGCGGACGAAGACAGCAGTAGTACAGTTAGTACCTTTTCAATTTCTTGAATTTTTGTTTTTGTCTTCACTATAAAATTGCTTTAAATTTTTTGTTTTCAAAAATTAAATATTTTTGTTGTGATTGGAAAATGTTTAAATTTGACTGAAATTGTAACTTGTGAAATATTTTGGCACGAGTCTAACTTGGCAGCAGGTTAAAAGAACTTGAAACTCTTTTAACAGCATTATCGCAAAAATCAGACGCAGTCAAGCCGTTGCGTCCGTATGCGAATCCTGGCTATTGGCAACCAGCGCGATCAACAAGCTGTGAACATTTAAACGACAATCAAGTGCTATGGCAACAGTCATCAGCTAATCGGTAAATGCGCTGTTCACAACATTCTGTCAGTATTTCAAAAAGTATAGCGTAACTAGCAGTAGAACACTTTCAATCATTTGTAAACACGGTTGAAAGTGTGCTTTAAAACGGGATTTCAGACGCAGATTAAGCACAAAACTATTAACATAAGCGGCGTTTGTTGTTTTAGTTTTGTTACTGCACTAGAGTATAGCAGATGCCTGATTTTTTTCTGCTACTGTTCAGAACACGACATTACACAATGGATCGGTGCCGTCCTGGTGGCGGTTCACAACATGACCTGAGACGTCAACCAACTAGACATTATACCGCTGATGGCAATCCTGCCACCATACGCCGTCACTGTCCCCAACCAGCTATTTTACCCGCAGATTTAACGGCGTCCTCACGAGCCAAAAGTCATCATTCTGTGATTCAGCCATGGCAAAATGCATCGACTGACCCGGTTCCGATAGTTCGGAAGCCCGTAGGTTTGTCTACCGCAATCCAGCAGAAATCCCTTGATAATTTAAATGGTAGTTCAGGTGTGGGTGGCTTTCCGTTCCGGTCCCCAGCGAAACAATGCGTAACTAGCGACGAAGGCAACAGTTTGTTGCGAAGCCATAATTTTGACCGACCTGAGAAAGCGCGTGATCATCACGGGAACTATAATTATACAGGGGGCAGCAGCAATAACGGCGGAAATACCGGATACAATATTTGCTGCTATACCGGCCATAATTCGGTGAGTTTGGATTCGAATGCCGCTGCTGCGTTAGCTGGGCTTGGGCGGCTGGCATGGAAACCGGGAAGTGTTGATGGGAAATTGGCCGCGTGTAATGAAGCTACAACTACAGTCGCGAATACGATTAGTTTGGTTAGGCCTCAGCTTCAAGATGTTTCGTTGAGTACAACGTTAGACGACCATAGCTCACGTAATTCTTCAGTGACGTCAAATTTGACAACACCATCTGAAAGTGCAATCAGTTTGTTCAGGTATCAAGGTGAAACTGGTGAAGAGTCACATAATATGTCGAGCTTGACCACTGGCCCACCGTTGAATCCATGTTTTCGACGCCGTGTGAGCCCCGACGTTGAGTCGAGACGAAAAGAAATTTCTGGGGATTCAGTGGTAACCACGATTACAATGCGACAGACCCCGGGTGAAACGTGCCAAACGACTAATAGTTCAAATTCAAGATATCTTCCGTTGGCTGACAGCCAAATTAAACCCCCGTCCTTGGTGACAGTATATGGTGTTGTGAATTGTGACCGAAAACAGAGCTAGCGAAGGGAAAAATCAAAGGTAAGGAGCTGTTATTGGGCGAGTCTTGCGTTTGATTGTAGAAATAGGTACATAGAAAAGCAGGAATCTGAAATAATAGGGACATAATTGGATCGAATGTATTCGCGACAGACTGGTCAAAAAGGGGAATTTTCAACCGATCCGAAGTGAGTTTGGTCTGATTTTCGTGCAAGGATGGAATGTCTATTTTGAGATTGTTTCGCTGCATGGGAATAAGTGTTCACTCGCAAAAAACTTTGGTGGGAGATGGTTTTTTGGTACTTGACTAGTGTATAGCTGGAAATTTTCCTCCAGTTGGTCAGATGATTATTATTTTACACAAATTCCTGTGCCGTTTGAAATGTTAATTGTATGTTGAGATTGCAGTGGTTTCGAAGGAATGTTGATCTCTCCCTCTTTCTATTTTTTTGTTAAAGCTTCCCCCAGTTTGAACCTGAATGAAACCCAGAGTTTACTTCAAATAAGGAGGGGGTGGGTTGATTTCTCAGGGTCAACCTTAGGGCATTTTTATACGTAATTGCATACTTTTCTGTAACGTTCACTATAGTATATAGTATTCCTTCTGTGATTATTTAAGTTTTAATGGCATTTTTTGCTGCTAAATACTCAGAAGTGGTTATTCGAATCATAGTTTTCAACTCATAAAAAATTTTATCGTGTATATACATAGACCTTCTATGATGCCCGAACTCTGCGAGGTCATGAACCTGTGGGTAGACCAGAAGTTTGGGGCCCACCTCTCTGCCATGGAGAGCCCCAGCGTGTTAAACCTGTTGCTTGTTTAGTTAAATTATATATTTAATTTTGTTTAATTTATTAAAACAATAATTGTGCTGATAAAATTCGTAAATTATTTCTTGAAAATAGAGTGCACCTTTGAAATTTTTATTTTATTACTGCTTAAAGTAAACATCGTTACAGTTGTTAGCGAACAGTTTTTGAACTTTGGCAACAGATTTTTTAAATTGTTGCAGAAACCGTCGTGCTCTTGCTATGCATTTAAATGCCTTGTTTGTCCAAGCATTATTAATAATATATAGTTAACTACCAGTTAAGGAATAGTGTTAAAAATGCAAAATATTTTGCACGATTTGAAAATATCGTTTATATTGATGAGAAAATAGCGTTTTGACAAATGCGAAAAAGCAAGCTATTCATTTCAGAGTTTCTCTACTTACAAAAAAATTCAAAGCTCGAACTTAATTTTCGTTCAATGTTTCAACACGATTTCTAAATTGTGTGATAATCAGAGTGTAACCGGATATCGATTTCCGATAAAATCGGTGTCCGTTTCCGTTAATATAGAAATAACTGAAATTCTGCTATTTTACGTCCAAAATTATAACTAAAATCACTTATGTATCATGAAATTTGTCATTGCGGATATGCTGCAATTCTTCGAAATTATATAGAAATTACGAAATTTATCCAAAATTTGAAAAGTTCCTATGCATCCGCCATTTTTTGTTTAAAATTTTAGAAAGATCGGTGAATATTTGCCCGCCTCAATCGCGTGGAAGAATAATAAAACATCTTTGAAGGTTTTATACTTCAATATCCGTTTGCTCCAAGTATTAATGTATTTTTATTTTGCTATCGTTCTTTCGTATGACTGAAAGTGAAGTCTAGTAAATTTATGTTGTTCAAACGTCATTATTATTCTGAGTATCAGCATGAATTTTCTACAAATTGCAAACGACTGCAATATATAAATATCAAACAGCGTATTTATATTTTCAATTTGCAAGGCTATTCATTCGTGAATTCATGGTGTAAGTTTGAGCTGCAAAGAAACATTCACGCGTTTTACTCGCAATTTTTGCCTTGAATACGCTTTTCTGAGGGGCGTCCCGTTTTCCCTCGGGACAGCAACAAGCCACCACTTTTGCCCATATATTTGTGCTGGGACGGAGGGACAGCTTCGAGCCTATGCTGTTGCTGGGTCGGCGGGACAGTCAAGACAGTTTTGAGCTGGATCGAGCGAGACCGCCAAGACAACTTCGAGTCTAGGATTTTGCAGCATTACGCGTGACCGCCAGCACAGCTTCGAGCCTATGTTTTTGCTGGGTCGGGCGGGATAGACGGGACAGCTTCAATTCTATGTTTTTGCTGGTTGGTTGGGACAGCCAGGACAGCTTTGAGCTTATTTTGTTGCTGGGTCGGGCGGGCAGCTGGGACAGCTTCGATGTGTGTTTTCAATGGGTCAGTCGGGCCAGCCGGGTCAACTTGGAACCTATGGTTTTGATGGGTCGGTCGGGACATCCGGGACAGCTTGCAGTTCACTTGCGTTATACAGTGTACCTGAACCTGTAAGTATAGTGTAGAGTTAAAGAAATTTTTGTGATCCAGTCGTGATCCGCTTGTTTTAGATATATTTTTGCAAAATATAAATAGCAGTGATCTACCATTCCTGTTTGCGACGATGTGGCGAAGACAAGCAGTAAGCAGTGCGCAAGCAAAGGTGAAGACACACCGGAGCCGGCACCACAGTTTGTAAAATTTTAGTCAATAAAAATATAATTGGTGTTTATCAATTCATCGCAAGTTTGTTTTGAAGCATCTACCCAAATTGCCTGAACCTCCGGCAAACCTTTTCCCTGAACAGGAGCTGGTCAATTTTCTGCAGAAGCCTTTATGCAGACCTCCGATTGTACAACTGCAACCCCGATTTGCAAAAAAACGTAACTTCTTTGTAATTTTTTCAGGCTGAGTAAATCTGTCACTTTCTGTGTTGACTGTTGACGTGTAATCAATTCAACCAACATTTACAAGATAAAAATAGTACTTTGGGGTTACCAAGAAAAACATTAATTTTGCTATATGTGCCGATACTAATAAAAAATGATACTTTACTTGGCGAATGTTACTTTTAGGGGCGTAAACAGTAGATTAAGCATATTCCTAAGCCTAAGCCTAATCGTTGCAAGGATGTGTTCCTAAGCCTAAGTCTAAGCAAAAAAGTATATAGAATCTAAACCTACTACTCTTTTATAAACCCTCCAGAAACCTGGACGCCCCTTAAAGTAACATGGGCCCTTTACCTAATACAACCTGTACAAACAACGAATGTCGAACGATTTTGGTGTTTGGAGAATGTTTTTATTTAGCATTTAGTTAATAAATTAATGCACTAGAAATGCTCATCTATATATATAAACATTTAAGCAAAATATTGGAATAGGTTCGTTCGTAGCATATATTTTGCCGGTACAGTAGTGTTTAAGTATATTTTTGATGGGACTCCGGCCAGCTCTGTTTCAGGAAACATATGCTTCGACGTTGTTCCGCTATATATACCGGCCCAGCGAAAACATAGGCTTGAAGTTGTTTCGACCAACTCAGCGAAAACATGGGCTTTAAGCTGTGCCAGTTGTTTCGAACCACGTAACAAAAATATTTGGGAAATTGAGTATTACACGGGCAATTGGTATTTTGGGAATTTTCGATATTACCCGAGAAATTGCGATTTTGGGCACAGCGTTTTTCGCTTGGGATTTTTTGAAATTTTGATATTACCCGGGAAATTGCTGTTTTGGACGCAGCGTTTTCGCTCGAGATTTTGGGAAATTGGGATATTATCCGAGAAATTGGGATTTTGGGAAATTCGGATATATATTATCCGTGCAAACGAGACTTTGGGATTATAAAATTTTGGTGACCTCTCACTTTACGGGTCGGGTGAAATAGTCTGTTTGTACTAATTTAACACATATTAACCGTAATTTTATTTTACGTTGCTCATATAATTTAAATTTTGAATGATATTTTGAGTAGGCTACGTTCCGGAAACCAAATCCTGACAACGCCATTGGTCAGAATTCGCTATTTGTGGTATCATTTTTAAGGCTGAGCTGTTTGAAATGTATTTGATGCACAATAACAGTGTTTAATGCAATTTCAACATATACGTAAATTGCCTAGTGTGGCGGGAGGGGGGCTGTTTGAAGGGGCACAACCCCTTTGAGAACACAATAAAAGACAACTTCCCGAGATAAAACCTTCCATCCTCTATATAGGTAACTTGTAAATTACGTTCTGAGGGGGCTGCCGCCCCCAAGCACCCACACTAAGCGGTTCTCACACTTAAGCTGCAAAGACAACGTCAAAAATTTTGCTCAAATTATGAATTGCTTTGTGTGGGGGTTTGGGGTCGACAGCCCCCTTGAAAACGCAATAAAAGAAAACGTTTTTGTGAAAGTGTTCTATATATACATCGGCCAGGTCCACACTGTCCTGGCTGTCCCGACTGACCCGGCAAAAATATAGGCTCGAAGCTGCCAGGGCTGTCCCGACCGACCCAACAAAAACATTGCTTCGAAGCTGTCCCGGCTGTCCCGACCGACCCAGAAAAAACAGGTTTGAAGTTGTCCCGACCAACCCAGCAAAACATTTCACGCTGGGTATATTGCTGCGGGCCAGATTGTTTAGGGCAAATGAGAAAACAGTACAGCTGCAATTTTTTGATGGGAAAACGGGACAGGTATGATTCGGGCAAATGAAAAAAACGGGACAGCTGCAATATCGTTGGGAAAACTGGAAAATGGGACAGGCGTGTTTCTGGCAAATGGGGAAACGGGACAGCTGCAAATCTTCGCAGGGAAAACGGGGCAACCGCAAACTTTCGCTGGAAAAACGGGACACTGGGACACAAATCAAATTCTTTTCATATTGTGCAAAATTTATAACGTACGAATTTTATTCGTTCAAAACACGTTTGGTAGAGTTGAAAACTTCTTAACGAGGGGATGCGGCATGAATCCAAAAATCAATTTTTAATCACAGTGTCTGGCCCGAGTCTATGTGGGAGTATACGGTTCCAGCCAAATGAGAGGGGAACGACCCACCAATTCCTCGTGTAGACGCCCTTGCAATAAAATGTGTTCCGCACTTTGGCTCGTGTAAAGATGAGGGGCGGAACGTTTTTCTGTGGGACTGGAATAGAGTAAGCTTAGCTTTGGACTAATTTTTTTGCTTGGCTTAGGCTTAGGTTTAGGAATATGCTAATTCTTACCCTTAGGCTTAGGACTATGCTTATAAACCGTCGCTGTTCTATACATTGGCCACACTTGGACGAACCCTAAGCAGGATACGGGGTTGCCGTCCCTCCAAGTCTCCCGTACTAAGAAATCTTGCTAACCAAGCCACAAATAATAAAGTACACTTATGCACAAACGATGTAGCAAATGCTGCTCGCCGGTACTTTTGCTGTCCCGCGGAAAAATGAGACGCACCTGAAACTAACTTAGGCCAAACAAGTTTGATATTATAATTTAATTCAAGATCCCTGCATTGACGCGTGCGAAGTAAGCTTTAGTATGAATTCCAGTTTGTAAGGGATTTTAATATTCATCATATAAGTACAGTGAAGTGTAGCGACGTTGCACGTGCGGAGCTCGCGCATTATAGCGTTACGGAAGTACTGATGCAAATTCGATGGCTACCATCCACAAATATTTTCGTAACCAGTATGGATGAGCCTATTCCTGAGCCTAAGCCTAAGCAAAAAATTAGCCTAAAGCTTGAACTGACTCTATTATTGTCCCTCTGGAAAACGATCCGTCCCTGTTCTATGCATGGGCCAATATCTATTATCTCCATGCGCGACTGGTCTTAATAAAATACATAGATAGATGCTCATCACTACAAGAAATATTCATTTATTGGATAGAAATTTTTGCAAATTGAATCATGTATACACATGTTTTTTAAACTACAACACATTTTTATTCCAGTTGACAACAAGACTTTATGATTTATTGTTCAGGACGGAGAGAACCAAAACCCTTCGAAAAGCGAATGCAAATTTAAACTTATCGAGTTGCAATCATGAAAGGAACGACCGAAAGTTAAAGCACCAACTTCGGTTCGGGTGTACCTTTCGGCGACTTAAACTTTTGCTTGCAATTTTTGAACCTGTAATAGCTGAAATTTCTCAAAGAAAGCCCAAAATCAAATTTTCGGACACTATTAATAATTGTTAATATATATTAACCAAATTCAACAACATTTCTATATAAACGAAATTTTTTGCTTTATCTCCGGGACCGGCAAAATTTGTTTACTTCCGACTCCGGGTTTTTTTCACGTTCGGTTGCAGCCTGGTTCGTACAAGCAAACGTTTTTTAGCATCAAATCGTATGTAGAACAGTATTCAAATTAGTTATTTATCAACTGGTGACCGATATTGCCGTTTACAATCACCATTCAACTATAGCAGTATAAACATACTCTAAAGCAAGTGAAAAAGCGTTCAATACTATAGCATGGGTACTAAATTCACAGGAGTATAATTTTGCATGAATTGAGTATATATTACAAAGCATACGCTTTTCCGCAAAATACACATGACAACCAACACAATATGTACAAACATCCTCAACCAACTAAAAATCTATACATTTGCTGAAATATACTTAAATAATGAAAATTCACAAAACTACATCTTATTACCATATTAACCAAAAACTACAATTCTAAGATTCTATAGCAGACGTTAGCGCAACAAAATGCAGTCTCGATCTCGCTCAATTTTTGGTCATCACCTGAGACTAATTAAAATTTAGCAGACGTTAGCGCAACAAAATGCAGTCTCGGTCTCGCTCAATTTTTGGTCATCACCTGAGACTAATTAAAATTTTCAAAATAAAATCGCGGATTCATTGCGAAATTTTATCAGACATCACTTACTTCTCCAATACAGCCATACATTTGCTGAATCCTTGACTTCTGGTCTCAGTTCCAAACCACCGACTCAAAAAAGCAAGGCTCAGATCTGCCAAAAACCGAGACATGTCGAGACCGAGACTGATACCCCTGCTCTAAGTGCAAATTAATTTAAAAATAAATAAGTAGAGGCAAATAAAAATGCTATTGTACACTTTCCTTACACAGGCTTAAATCTAAGCCAAAAAGTAAGTTTAGTTTGTGCCAAAACTTCGAAACTTTTGAAAACTGTAGGAGGAATCTATAACATTACTAAAATATGTACTTACTTAAATTTGTACCAATATACAACAAGCCAAAAACAACAGATATACAAGCAACATATTAACGGAATAACGTTTTTAGAACATTCAATTGTAGTATGCAAAACCCAAAGTAACCTGTACGTACCATGTAACTTTCGGTAACGTTTCAGATATTGGGTTGGTACCAAAAATACATACTTCGTCAAAGGATTGTCATGCTAGTCAATTAAGGGTTATTGTTACAAGTATTAAGTCCAGTTATAACTATTTTACAATTCGCAAACCGAAACTCAATTAGAATGGAGCATAGCCATATAATGAAGTAGTATTAGCTGACAATCTCACACCTGTACTACGACAAAATCCAAACAGTACTGCATTACAGCTCTATAAGACCTATATGTCCATATTCTCAAATGTGTGTATCACCAATCGCCACTTGGTCACAGATCGTGTAACTTTTGAAACAAAAAATGACGGTCTTTCCACTTAATACAATCCTTGGATTAAACTTTCCCCTATTACTAACGCTGACGATAGGTTCTACGTACAGTTTTGAATACCGCCACTAGAGGTATTATATTATTTTAATTGTTTAAAATTTTCCTACTAAAACTTTTTGGTTTTATTCTTCAGAGATATTAAAATTGTTTCCATTGGGCTAATGTATAGAACAGAGCCGTAACAAACCTAAGCCTGAGCGTAATAATGAGCTTATACATAAGCCTAAGCAAAAAATTAGTCTAAAGCTTAAGCTTACTCAATTACAGTCCCGGAGAAAAACACTCCGCCCCTGATATTTACATGAGCCCAAACTTGGATCATCAAAGTTACGGACCGCTGAAAGTTACCGCAACGTTCATTAAACAGACGAAGAGATAAATTTAAAATAAGCACATAATGGTATTTTTGTACATCACGGTACAACTAAACTCAAACGTAGCCATACTACACAAAGATTGTCAATACTCGAGGTGATTTTGCACATAGATTCGATGGAAGCAAGCATAG
Organism: Enoplolaimus lenunculus; assembly: GCA_030248215.1. Lineage (NCBI taxonomy): Eukaryota > Metazoa > Nematoda > Enoplea > Enoplida > Thoracostomopsidae > Enoplolaimus > Enoplolaimus lenunculus. The sequence continues at coordinate 334,688 of JASANG010000273.1, read as the reverse complement.
CATGCGTATGCAGCTCTAAGCGTACATGTAGACATCGGCGAAACCAAGAATTTGAACAGCTGGCTATGGCCTGTGTTACCACCTGCAAAAGTATCTAAAAACCACTGGAAAAAATTCGCAAATGGTGTTCGACCCCTAAAATGCGGACCGCTAATTACGTCGTTACATATTTGTTTATATAGCTTAATACTGTATCGGCAAATTTTGAAACCCATTCGTCGCCTAATTGAACGATTTTGTTGTTGTGATTTATGACCGTCTTCTTACGTATTCAGGAAATTCGAACAGTATCCGAAACCGTAAATCATATCCGTTTTCGAAGCAGCTGAGCGGGCACGTCGCCAGAGGGGCTCAGCCCCCCCCTTCGAAAAAACTCTGCACACCTAGAAAAGTTTCAACATCGCTTGTAAGGCATGTAAAAATTCATGCATGCCCCTCTAAAAATTGTGTCCCACAAGGGAGCGGACTACGACCCTGAGCGTGAGACAAAGCATTGAAAACTTAGTGTATATGTAACAACTCGCAATACACCCACCCCACTGTTTTAGATAACCTGCTGCACCCCTGGTCATGCGTCATTTTCTGGTACGGGTTTCAACTTTTCAAATACCCGCAACTAAAATTGCTACTAAGTACAATGAGTTACATTGATATGTATGTAATAATTATTCCATTTCAAGACTATAATCACAGTTGTGCAATAATATATTTATACCAGAACTGTACACGTATATCCTAAAATTCTATAAGCTTTTACTTGCAAACACTGTAAGCAGCAGATTACGGAATTATGCTAATATTACACACCTTTCAATTTCCAAGCACAGAATTTTGTGTCATAACAGCGTAGCTGCATTCTATTGGCCCCCAATAAACTATAAATCATCTCGTAGAGAGGCTGACTTATTTACATTCGTTTTAAAACAACAACTGCAACAACAACAACAACAACAACAACAACATCATCATCATCATCATCATCAACAACAACAACAAAAACAACAACAACAACAACAACAACAACAACAACAACAACAACAACAACAACAACAACAACAACAACAACAACGACAACAACGACGACGATGATGATGACGATGACGACGACAATATAACCATAACAATTATAGCAAAAATTAATAATTGTAAATAATAAATCTGTCTTCCGTTTATCGAACAAAATCAAATCCGAGATCGCATAGTGCTCAGTTTCGTTATAACGCCATTCCATCCGCATCTCTATCAGTTTTTTGTTGCTTTACTTTGCAGTCAACAGTGACGTATACAGAAATGTCTAACGGGACGATCGCAATATATTATTAAGTACCTGAGAGCTTCGTAACAAACGGCCACAATTACTAATACCACATTTACCGAGGTTACAATTATTCACGCACACAGTCGTAAACTATATTACGTTGGACTACATACATGACCCTGAGCTATTCCACAGCTAAATACTAGGTCCAAAAAGCTCAATAATTTCAATATTTAGTGAAAAACAAAGCTTACAAATGCTGTCAAATTCCGTTATACCAATATTATTAATGTCCTTGCTGATTTTACCAATATAACAACAACAACAGTAACAATAGAGACAGTTAAAATCATCACTTTTAACTTCAAAGCAGTTGCCTTCCGCAGATACTGGATCACACAGAAGGAGATTCAGCCTTTGTCGTAGCTAAACCAAACCACATAGATTTTGTAGTGTTTCAACTTTTAATAGTAACAATAACAGATCAACACAGTTATCTTTGCCGATATAAAGTTTCTGGTCACGAACTCAAATCCTCAAGTGTGTTCTGGCTACGCACCGTACCTGCCAAATTGCTCCTTACAACTTCTTATATCCCGACCAGAACCAAGACACCACCAAACCAGGCCGTTCTTCCTCTTCCTTTTGATTATAGAGCATTTCACCCTTTGATATTTTCTCGACAACAATATTTCCAGTTCACAAATTAATTTATAATTCGGTAATCATAGTTGTAACAGCATTTTCATTATCCACTGCGGTTGATACATCAACACAGCCACAATGAAAATCGGCATCTTCAGCTAGAACTGCTTCAATACTGCATCCAACGCAATTGAAATGAAACCAGCCTTCACAGTCATCACATTGAACCTGAAATTATATTGCAAATGACCGAATTTTCGAACGGTTGAAATAAATCAATGGTAGTATTTTCAAGCTCGGAATAGGAACCTTAATTTCGTCTTTTTGCTTACGCTGGTTTATAAACAAGCATTTTAAAGTTTCAAGAGACCCGCACGACTCTCTGCACCCTTGTCTTGCTTTTGCTGATCCACTACAGCACTATACTTACCCAATCAACAGTATCGTCAGCCGGTTTGACACATCTATCTTTCGCAGCGCATTGGTCAACCGGATTATGAATATCAACAGCGGTCACAACTACTGAAACATCTTCCGGATTAATTTCATTTAGTGACACGTCAGCAACAGCAGCAGAAGCGTTCTCGGAGCCTGCGCTGCGTTTCCGAGGTTTACGTAGGTACGACTTGGAAGTTGAAGATCGATCTTTACCTAAAATAACATACGTAGCACGTCGTACCAGTGAGGCTGTGGTGCTGCGATACACATTATTACAAACAACATATAAGTATAACGTAATATTGGCATTAAGGGATTATATTTTTCGTTTTCGTAATTGCTATCATTTTTGAAACTTTTGAATCGCCACAACCCAGGACCGTCAAACTAATTCTAGCAAATACAATACCACATGCTACTCCATCAATAATGGGAATTCCAGCAGTGTTTCTCACAGATGTTTTCGAATGCTACCAACAAGACAAGCTAACGCTTACTTTTCCGATCAGATCGTTTTAATTTTGCCCGGCATCCGCCATAAGGATTTTTTGGTTTTCGTCCACGACGCGATGGGCTATGCGTTGCTATAGTCGATGTAGCATTATGCTTTCTTGCGGATTTGGATCGATCACTGCTTGACGAGAACCCCTCGCCAACTTGAGCGCTGGTAGCTGGCGGTAGCGTAGCCGCCACACGAGAAACAGGTTTGGACATTGAGAGATTCAAAGTCGGGCGATCTTTGTCAGAGTCACCATCATCACTATCTGATTCATCACTGCGACTACTTCGCGCCAACCGACGCTTACTTGACCCTGCGTTATGTTTTCCGACGACATTTCGAGTTGCTTTTTGTATCGAGTCAGCACCTATTCCAGTTGCCAACTGTAACGGATAGGTTTTCCCAGCAGCATCCATAGTAGCTGTTCTTAATCTTAGTGTAGCCTCATTATCATCGTCGTTGTCCATGTCTTTTTCTGTATCAAAAATATCCGTATCAGCCGCAACGACATCGGTCATCAAATTAACAGCCGGTGACGCGTCATCCACAACACACTTGTTGTCAACGTCGACAGCGTTTCCAGAATCGTTGTCATTGCCGCTGTTGCTAATGTCGCTATTTTTGTTATTATTATTATTATTATTATTATTGTCGTTGTTGTTGTTGCTGTCATTATCATCTTCGGTCACTTGTGTCTTTGTTTGTTTTTCGCTATTGCCATCATCGTCGCCATCGTTGTGCAAATGACAGTGGTGACAGCGCCGCTGCTGGAAACTTCTATTTGCTTCAGCGTTGTTGTCATCGGCGCTGTCATCGCTGACTCGTTTGACATCATCTCTTCCCACTGCCGTCGATGCAACATTTTTCGTTATGGATTCACTGTCGCCGCCGCCAACGATGGCAACATTCGCAGTCGCTTTCTTTTTCTTCGGCACCGGTGACGACAGTGGCGTCGACGACGGCGACGATACCAACATCGACGTCAAAGACGACGCTGTTGGCGGCGCTATCGCGACGTGGTCATAATCGATGGTGGTAACGATCGTTGCAGTATCAACGGCCGCCGGATTGATTCCACCGTCATCGCCACCGCCGTCAACCAACGAATTCGTCGACGATAATACATTGTCATCATTATCGTCGCTAGGACACGATTTCGATCGAAATGTTGAACGTCGATGTCTATGGCGACGATCGCCACCGCCTTTAGTTACCCTCGGTCTAGAATGCGATCGCTTAATCATCGCTGTGACAACTGTGGCGGCAGCTCTAGCAGATCCTCGCCCACCACCACGGCGACCTCGTTTCGGTTGCGCGGATCCGTTACTACGTTTAGGTGACACTGAAGTCGTAGCTAAAGACGTCGACTGTCGCATGGTACAAAACGGATTTCGCCAATTCTTTTTGATCATTTCATCAAGCATATCCCGGCGGCGGTGTTTTTTCTTGGATTTTTTCCGGTTGTTGCTGGTGCTGTGATTATTACTGTTGTTGCTTCCACCTCGATCGCGCGATTGATGAGTTTGACCGGCACATCGTGACTTCAAATGCGATTTTTTCCGCGCAGATGTGGCAGTGGTGCTAGTGGTCGCCGATTTTTTCAATGGTTCCCTATAAGGTCTATTTCCCTGTCGTGCACGGCTTTTTTCCAGCTCAGATCGCTTAGTGAATTCGACTGCAGCTTTCAAATCCTTCTTTGCATCTACCGCCACTGTATACATGTCATTGCTTGCCGCTCTACCAGGACTGTTAGCGCATTGTCCATATTGCTCGGTTGGCGTACTGTTGACTTCAGCCGTGTTTACTCCCGCCGACGATGATTGTTTTTGTGCTTGAAGACGAGCACGTGCAGGCCTTAACGCGCTATCAAACGATTCTTCGACATCATAAGCGCTACTGTAACCTTCGTTGGTTTGGTGAAGCGGAAATGCTCGATTTGTTACAGTTGTCGAAGCGGCAACTTCAGTTTCATTATTGTTAATTTTAGATGACGTTACTCCAATTGACGCTTTAGCCGTGCCACTACTTCGCTCGAGTTTTATCGCTTCGTCATTGTGACTATCGCTGTCGCCGTTGTCATTACCGCGTTGACGTCGCTGGCCGTCTTTCTTACCTTCGGTGGTTTCTGTTTTATTAGCGGTGTTCGCGCAGCTCAACGCCGATCCAAAATCAGCTTCGATGAATCCAGGCGTATACGCGTTACCATCGTCATCATCATCATTGCCACATGTTCCATGTCCACGACTACGTGCCGCATCGTTACATTCACCGCCACTTAGAACATTATCCTTGATCGATTTTTGACCACGACTGCTACCGCTTCTATCGGTTCTACTTCGCCGACTTCGCTGACGCTGTTTTAGGCGACTTGCGTTCTCCTTTGGATTCCTTCGCTCATAATCGCTGGTGTTACCTTTCACGACGTTACCGTCGCCATCTCCACCGCTACTGTCATCATCAGTTGAATACTGCCGTTCTTTACGACGCCGCGGCGATTTTTTCTTCATCGTCTGTTGTTTAGACGAGCTGTCTCGACGATGATGATGCCCACGACAACGATCCGATGGTGAGCGATCGTCGATGCTAGTCGTCGGCGACGACGACCTATCACCATCGAACGAATTGTCGCTCAATGGAGTTTTATCGTCGTTGTCGTGATCATTACCAACAGTAGTTTGTCGACAACTATTTGGCGATTCATTTCGAGTGCGGCGATAACGACGACGTCGACGCTGGCGATCGTCCGGCTTGTTCCTCTTTCGACCGTCACTACCAACAGAATCACCAGTCGATTTACGCTCCTGCCGATGTCGACTTTGACCGCCGCCACGCCGACTTTCCATTTGGCCACGATACTGCTTCTTCCGTCCGCCGCCAGTACTTCCACTGCTTCGCCCGCCAGACCCATCATCTTTATCACTCGCTGTTTTTTTCGTTGCTGACGACCGTTTCCGCTGCACAAATAACGTACTAGACTCCGTCAAATCCGTCAGTAAACGATTCAACTCACGTTCTCCTCGTGACATCGATGCTGCTGCTGTTGCTGATACCAGCTGCTGGGAAGGCTGTGGCTTTTGTGTCTGCTTTGAGTCGTGACTGGTATCTTGACACAGCCAACTATTAGGCGACGTCACATCGACGAAATCACTCTGTGCCGATTGTGGTTGGCCATTTGGCGCATAATTACCTGAGGCGTCTTCTACGGTTACAGGGGCAACAATCGACTCTGGGACGCTGCCCAAATCAGTGGCGACACCAGACGTTCCAAGCTTTATACTCGGAGGACCTTCGTGTGATTTTGATGGAACGCTGTTATCGCTGGTGCTACTCGCGTGAGGGGTAGCCGCCTCGGTAGGACTTGTTGAATCTTTACTTGCAATACTTCCGTTTGCAACAGGTGCTGATTGTATTACTTTACTGGTACGCGTAACCGCTGGCCTAAACTGTTTTTGCTCACCTGGTGTAGTAGCTGTTGATAGCGACCATTGTTCTACAGGAGATCTACTTGATTGCGCTCTTGGTTTGGACTCTGACGGGCTAATGTTAACAGCGTTAACCGTTAATTCTGACGGCTTCATGTTTTTAGAAATTGATACATTATTTGCGATGACAGTTGTGTTGTGAGACGAAAATACGTCATGCAATAATGTTCGACCTGTAATTCGTGCGGTTAACATAAGTTGAAAGAGGATGGAATCGTGAGGGTTTTCCATAAAACATCGGCGAAAATGTGAAATTCAATTTCAAACCTCAACAGCAACTCTAAGGAGGTGGTTTATGGTCGACAAACCTACATTTTTTTTCTCCTTAAATATACTGTAAAGCTCTGATTACGACAGATCCCCGAAAAAATTTGCAAAGCTCTAGCGCCCCTACCATCTAAAAACTGCTATAGTACTGACGCGTGAATTTGGCATTTTAATATATCGGTAGTTACAAGTGCGCAAACTAGGCATAAAAGATTGAAAAACTCTTAATAAGCATTAATGACTCTTGAAATTAGTGGATTTATATTAGTTAGTATAGTTAAACAAGTCATTTAAACATTATTTAAGCTACAACAGTACCCATTGTCATTGTAGTTTTCAGATCAACTGCAGTCTGACGAGATTTCGGAGATCCAACAAGCGGAAGGTCGACTGCCGTCTCGTCTGGACTCTCGCGATACATTATTGCTTTAGCCAGTTGTTCAAGTTCTGTATTTAAACCTTAAAATTAAACATTTTCAGAGGCGAAATTCATATTGGTTTTGAGGATATACGTACAAGGGGTAGACCGGATATCCGTTCCGGTTTAATATCCGGCAAATTCCGACATCCGTATCCGGTTCTGGTATCCGGTATAAACCTACCGGATACTGGATATTTGTGGTTTTGGTTCCACATATCATAAAACTGTTTTTTTGCACGTCAAAATACTAGATATTTTGAAACGACTGCAATTCCGAGCAATTCATGAATGGACACTCACATGCAATGAAAAATCCAAACCCAAAAACTAGTGTTAAATCTCTAAATACATATTTTTGCACGGCTCAAATACTTCCAATAGTGTACAAATTTAGATCCTGTATCCGGTTAATTCCGGCTGCGGTTCCGGTACAAAATTCACTATCCGGCTCCGGTCCCGGTATCCAGTAAAATTAATATCCGGTCGATCCCTGAACATACTACATCAAATTTAGCCTTGTTTTTGTGCTTGAAGTTAAATTAGGTAAACACTACGTTTGTTCACAATAACAGAATTTCCGGGTGCTGGCAACCGACTCAATGTACGTCTGATAGTTCACAATTTTAAACATCACAAGTTTTACACATTTTACGCTTAAGCATGTAACGATTTCTTGCCAGAAAGTGTTAAAATAAAATTTTTCATTTTAAGCAATAGTTTAAAATATGTACAAATTACAAATTTACTTCGTGTTTCTTCAGCTTCAACTGATTGCTTCGCTAAAGCGTGATCTGAAATACACGACTAAATTCAGCAGTAACTGCGACATTGTTTATAAGATATAGATAGATAGATATCAGTCGAAAGAGCGTCGAGGTGTTTAGACACGATTGGTCCTTTACATAATTTCAGAAAACTAGAATATCTAAACTAGAATCATGACTTTGTTATGAACATACTCAGTTTATACATATTATGTCAATTTTATTTAACGTGTATGACTTTTGATCTATATACGTGCTTCTGTTGAGAACTGCGCTATACACCGAACATCTAGTTAAGAAGAGCTCTATAGATTCTTCTTCCATTCCATGGCAATCACAAATACTCCAATTGGAGATATCTATTTTATACATATGCTTATTTAATTGTAGATATCTATTTGATACATATGCTTATTTAGTTGACAATGTCCAGTAACTATTTGTATTAGTAATCTAGTTCTATTAAGAAATACAATGAAGCTAGTATATTTTGTTTCCAGATTACTAAAGAAATCCTTGTAATTTGGCAGCTGTTCCGCCCTCGCCATCTCTGGCCTGTGTGAAATACACCAATTTTGGATCATATATATTTGTAATTTGTCTTTGTGGCACACCTATAACAGATTCTGTTTCAATGAATCTCATTTAAGCTCCAATCCTAGCTAATTCATTAAACATGCCTATTCCGTAATTAGCCGAATGACCTTTAATCGATATAGTAAGGGAACTTTATTTCTAGTTGAAAGGTCTTGTAGGCGCCTCAGGTAGATCTTAGTTATTTTAGAGCTGCTCCAATTTCTATTAAGTGCCTTAAGGGCAGCTTGCCTGTCGGAAACTATCATTTTAAGCCTATCACGCCGCTGGATGTATTCTGAAATGGCTTCATCAATAGCCATAATTTCCGCTTGGTAGACCGACGAAAATTGTCCTATGGGGACAGATACGCTCATTATATTGTAAATGAATGCACAAGCCGCGATGCCTCAGTTTGTGTTAACGACAGTTTCTATTCTTCACAAATCAGTTAAAAATTACATGTCGGTTTCAGAATGATCCTTTCCATTAATAGATACCGTCCATTAACAAGTGTCTGTATATTCTCTAATATCGAGATCAGTTGGTTGATTTACAAAGGGAATTAATTCTCTTTTACACTTTACTACTTAGAAATTGTTCCATGACCGATAAGATGATCAGTCGGCAGCTTCTTTAAAGACTGCAATATCCTTGGGTAACACGGTAAACATGATTTCCAAACACATCTGGGCTGTTTATCTCAGCGCTTCTGACACGTACAGCAATTCAGGACTTTTTGATTAATCTTGAAGGGCATTCTATGCCACCAAGCTATACATCCGAAGAGCAATTTTGGAAGTACAACAACTCGATACAGCGAAAGACCTGTTGATGCTTGACTACTTTCGCATGCTCTTCCCAACGATTTTGTTGCATTACAGTACACCATTCATTGCTGATTTCCATGCAGCTTCAATGTGTATATCTTAAAACAACTTGTCTAACGTCTAAATATTTTACTGATTCCGATAATGCTAAAGCTAACCTATGTATTTTAATAACTGACAATTTGCCTAGGTTCTACTCTTTTCTTATTAAAATGTATAATATTCCTCTTTGATCTTTGAACTTTCAAACCATTCTGTCGACACTCCATTCTGTCGACACTACTTGCCTACTAATCTTAACGACTCAGTTGCCCGTCTGGCAACTGTATTACGTTGCAAACCTGTGCAGACTATTGCAACGTTATCAGCATAAACCTGGCAGAATTTTATTTCTCAATTCTTGAATATGAATCGATAACATCACCCACAAGAGTGGTAAGAGAACACCACCTTGTAGACATCCTTTTCTCGCTAATACACTTCTTTTGCTACGTCCTAATTTTGCACTGACGATTCTAGTATTTAGTGTCTGCATTATTAAGCCAATAATAAACGATTCCACATTGAATCTCTTGAGTGGTTCTCAATTGAGCCAAAGTTAACATCATAAAAGGCACAACCTAGACCTAAAAATATGCCAACCACTAAATGTTTCTGTAGATAAAATATTCCATATCCGATAGTAAGTAGTGTAAAGCTGAAATTGTAGACTATTTTGCCGGATACGCATGTCAATACTCAATGGTTGTATCTTAAGATGCTTTCCGTTAATATAACGATCCAATATTCCCTCCATTCCTTTTCAGACAAACGAAGATAAACTAACTGGTCTAAAAAGTTTTGCATCCGTACAGTCATCTTTGTCTGACTTTGTTATAAAAACCATATTACATATCCTTCATGTAAGAAGAGTATTCCCAGTTTTGAGGTTTAATCTGAATAATTCTGTTAATATCGGCCTACGGAAATTCTTGTTACGTGTAAATATGTGGGTAAATTCCATCTGGTCCAAAAGCTTTATAAAGCTTAATAGAAGCAAATGCGTAGTTTAACATGTGATTCTATTTCCACATTGAATCTGACAGACGGGATTCTATGTAATCTTGCAGTTTGTGGTGAATCTTTTATTTGTTCACTAAATCTTTTCTAAGATTTAGATTTAGCTTTTCTGACTTTATCTTTGTAATTTTTTGCATTCTAAAATACGTACTTGTGCCATAACGAATCGCTTTCATATCTGTTAGCAGTACGAAAGGCTTTTCTACATTTTGTTCCAAGATCAGCTAACTGAGATTTTCACCATACAGTTTTACCTTTGTAATTTGAACTGTTTAGTTTGCACAACTGTTCAACCACAAAATTTATTGCAGTTTCAACTTGAGTGCCAACTAAGCCCATACAGCTTTATTATGCAGCTACAAATTGATACCTACAATAATTCTCAAAGTTCACTACAGAACAGGGAAGGTTGAATACGTCTTGGATTAACACAATTTTTGTATGCCTGAGTAGCAACGTCTGCTAAAAAGAATCTATTAATCTATGGTAAGAAAAAAATTTTCATCAGACACATGGTAATTCTGTAACACATCCATAGCAAGTACATTTGTAACTGCCAAATCTATAGCTTCTGACCTACATCGATTTACAAAAGCAGGTTTATTTCCTTTGTTTTCTACAACAAAATGTTTCCTAACTAAATATCTAAGAGAGCTTACCCTTTTCTATTAACAATAATTGTACTGCCCCATAATATGTTATGCGAAGTTGCATCCCAACCCAATACTAATTTCAAGTTATGCTGGCTAGAATGATTAACAATTTTGCTTACAGCTTCAGTTGCCGGCAATATATCATTGCAAAAAGGTAAGTATACTGATGCTACAATTATTGTGCTATAATGATTGACACTATTCTAAATTATATTTACCGGAACCGGAATTTTAACAATTACCGAAAACGGAAAGTGAAAAATATATGCCATCGGAAAGTTCATTTTAATTTTCATTCCGGAATTGTTAATTCCGCTAAGAATTTTCCGGAAACGGAATTCCGATTGCAAGCTGTCTATGATATGTTAATGAAAAACCGGTGACTTTTCATAATTTGAAATTGGCTCTGGAATCAAAGGTATATGTAGTTTTAACTTTATCTGCTAACATTTTGTTTAAAAATGCGGTAGCTGATTTGGAATGGTGTAAATTTATCCAGACTACATAAACGGTTTGAGTTTGATCAACCGCAGCCATCATTTGTGTAAATCTAAGGGTGCTTACTTACCAGCTTGAACCGACCCTGACCGTCGTGGATCTGCATTCTTGATAATTCAAAGAATGGCTTGTCATTAACTTTATGTTTCAGCTCCTGACGGCTGGACTTCGGCATGGCAAAACATATTAAAGCTATTGTCCCTATCTCAGGAACGGATAGGAAAGCAACCATCGAAGTCTATGTTTCTATTCTGCTTTATAAGTCGCTAAATATCAATTCTTTCATATAGGCTTTATTTCTCAGGATGGACAACTAGGAAGATACGACAATTGTCGAATATTCATCTTTCGGAATCGCTTCCTAAGTTTCCCTCGCATTGACAGAAATCTTCGTGGATGATTAAATCGAAAGTTTTCTTCGCTATATCTTTGAAGCTTTTTAGCCGGTTGTTTTTCCGACTCAGGTGTAACACCAGTGACCTCTCTTGGTCGTTTGACAAGGCCCGTGGATTGCCTGGCCGATGTCTCAGATAATGACCAAGGCTCCGTGTGAGGTCTATTTACCACCACTAATTTTACACTTGATGGCTTTGAAACTATCAGCAAGCATGGTATAACCTTGTTCCTAAACTTGCTTCTTTACTTGGGCACCTGATTTTTTCCTGCCCTAATGTGATCGTCTCTCGAGTTTGCCCCTCCCAGTCAGGGACTGGTACGGTGGCACTGGTACTAGTCTTGGATTTCGACACGTGACTCGAAGCTTTCGCTGTAGCCGAAAACTAGTTTTAGGCTAGAGGGTTGGCTACAGAAAATTCGGCGGCGCAAGGCCCTCCCTTCTGAACACCGTTTATAAAGTATTAGAATTCAAAGCAATAATATTTCAGATAGTTACGTAGTTTGGAAAATAAAACTTTCGCAGTTAAGGGCTTAATTTTTCACTTTCCTGATATTTTTTACTTCTTGCTGTTTTATCCTTTGTTCATACTCCTATTTAACTTCCAAAACAACCAGAAGATAACGAACAACTGACGATGTCGAAAAGCAAACACGATTTCCAAAGCGATACTGATTTTTAAATAACGTATAGTAATAATAAATTGCTGAAAAATTTAAAAACATTAAAAAGATATATACTTGGCGGTGACGGCACAGTGCTATCACACTCCATACGTTGCGATTCAAGTTTCACATTGTTCGGTTGCAGTTGTTGTTGTTGTTGTTGTTCTTGTTCTTCTTGTTGTTGTTGTTGTTCTTGTTGTTGTTGTTCTTGTTGTTGTTGCTGTTGTTGTTGTTGTTGTTGTTGTTGTTGTTGTTGTTGTTGTTGTTGTTGTTGTTGTTGTTGTTGCGTGTTTTGTTTTGACCCTTTCTGTAACCGAATTTTGCCTGTTTCGCTGGCTAACCTGTCATCAGAACTATTACTTCCACAACTGGCTTGATAATTTGGAGCGTTTGCCGTACTAGTCTTGTGACACACCGCAACAGCAGGAGATTTGAACTCAATCATCGCAGCGTGCGAGGCTATGGGATACTGGCTTGCATGGTCATCCAAATACGGGGTTGGTAAGCTACTGTTATCTCCTGCAGGCTCCTGGCTGCGCCGAGGTGCTATAGGTGTTAGTTGCGGTTGTTGCTCGTTATCAACGCGACTGGCCTTATCAGCCGATACGTACGTCGACCCTGGTATTTTCGATAAAAGCGAGTGCCTTGAAACGCCAGTATCGCTACTACTGCCAGCAGCACTATCCGCCTGCAATTGTTGTTGTTGGTGGTGGTGGTGTTGGTGTTGCTGTTTCAGTTGTTGCTCCTGCAGTAGTTGCTGTTGTTGTAGTTGTTGTAGCTGAGCCATATATACCGGCGACGTATTAATATTCGCGGTTGTAGACGTCGTCGGTACCGAATTTGGAAACAAAAACAAGCCGCCAGCCTGTCTCCCTTTGCCGTCAACCAAGTTGGAGTCTCCGGGCGCTGAGACAGTAGGATGCTGCGTCCCAGACGTTGCTACAACTGGCGAAATTTCAAATCCGGCCGAGCTTCCGGCTGGAACAGACGCTGGGTAAACGATAGCTCTACCATCGACGTTTGCTGTTGAAGTTGTGAACGCTTGAAGGATTTTATATTGTGGTGACAGTTGTTCATGTTGTTGCTGTTGTTGCTGCTGCTGATGATGACGTTGTTGTTCTTGCAGCAGTTGTTGTTGTTGTGGTTGTGGCTGTTGATGTTGATATTGCTGTTGCTGCCGCAACTGCTGAATTGCCAAGTCCTGTTGCTGTGAATGGTGCTGTCCGTCTTGCTGCGACAAGTAAACTTCGCCACATGGTTGATCGCTCGTAAGATGTCGTTTCTGCTGTTGTGATTGTGGCTGCTGTTGTGGTTGTTGTTGTTGTTCTTCTTCTTGTTGTTGTTGTTGTTGATGATGATGATGATGACGATGATGATGATGCTGCTGCAGTTGTTGTACATTAACAGCCGGCGACACCATAAATCTTGTGGCTTCGGTTGCAAAATCCTCTGCCTTTGAAGGCGATAACAGCGTCTGTTGTTCGCTTGTTCGAGGTATTATCATAACAGCGTGATCTTGACCTTGACACGAAACAGACAGCGGCGGCTGCAGGTGATAGGACACGTTTTGAAACGAAGAAAAATTATTTTGTTGATTATTACTTCTGGAAGTGCTGGTTTCGATTACACTTACGATCGCAGACGTCGTATTTTGTTCAGAGCTGCCGGCAATGCTTTTATCATTTTGTTGCAAACCTGGCGACACATACGCTAATCCAGATGGTTCGTTGGCTGTTGAATAGTTTTGTCTGAAAACAATGTAATAATGGAAGTCTTCAAAAATTGAAGTTTAAGTAATCTCAATTGCCTACTGGAATTGTATTCTCTCGGATATGTGTAGAACCAATAACTAGTTAGCAATAGCGGTTCAAACCAGCGAATTGTGGCATATAGTTATCCACAAAAACTGTATAGAAGTAGTTTAATTCCGGGGTTCAACCGGAATTCCCGTTCCGGCCATAATTCCTGTTCCGGCCGCAATACCTGTAAAGATTCAATTCCTGTTTCAGTTCCTATTCCTCTATTCAAAGATGCAAGAACCAGAATTCTTTCGGTTTTGTGGCAAATATTCTTCAACATTTAAATATTGGAAACTTTGTCTTTGAAAACTTATTATTTCGACATGAGTGTTGTTGCATTTACGTTAATTTTGTTAATAAACTGTTTCTGTTGTGTTTTCGAACAACTTGATGATGAAATAACCGAAAACTAGCTAAGACATTTTTTGGCATGTTGTCTAAAA